>JAVGWX010000009.1:1954561-2052061 GCA_036924085.1 Ariolimax columbianus
TCTCGATACCTGAGACATGAAGTCATTCATTATAAGTCCATGAAGTCATTCATTATAAATCCATGAAGTCATTCATTATAAATCCATGAAGTCATTCATATAAATCCATGAAGTCATTCATATAAATCCATGAAGTCATTCATTATAAATCCATGAAGTGGGGATCGGCGTGGCCTAGTGGTTAAGTGACACGGCTCACAACTAGAAGGTGCTGGGTTCGATCCCCATCACAGCACTGATGAAGTCATTCACAGAAAAGGAAACTGATGAAGTCATTCACAGAAAAGGAAACTGATGAAGTCATTCACAGAAAAGGAAACTGATGAAGTCATTCACAGAAAAGGAAACTGATGAAGTCATTCACAGAAAAGGAAACTGATGAAGTCATTCACAGAAAAGGAAACTGATGAAGTCATTCACAGAAAAGGAAACTGATGAAGTCATTCACAGAAAAGGAAACTGATGTTACTGAAATTGATTTTTGACTTTTCCTGTCCCTAGAATAATGAGTTTTTGATTCTGTCTTCACATGTCAGAAAGTTGTTTTCTTGGTAATGGGAGGAGTGGCTTCTCTTCCCCTGGTAATGGAGGGAGTGACTTCTCTTCCCCTGGTAATGGAGGGAGTGACTTCAGTCCCCTGGTATTAGAGGGAGTGACTTCAGTCCCCGGGTATTAGAGGAAGTGACTTCAGTCCCCTGGTATTAGAGGGAGTGACTTCTCTTCCCCGGGTATTAGAGGGAGTGACTTCAGTCCCCTGGTATTAGAGGGAGTGACTTCAGTCCCCTGGTATTAGAGGGAGTGACTTCAGTCCCCTGGTATTAGAGGGAGTGACTTCAGTCCCCTGGTATTAGAGGGAGTGACTTCTCTTCCCCGGGTATTAGAGGAAGTGACTTCTCTTCCCCAGGTATTAGAGGGAGTGACTTCTCTTCCCCTGGTAATGGAGGGAGTGACTTCAGTCCCCTGGTAATGGAGGCAGTGACTTCTCTTCCCCTGGTAATGGAGGAGTGACTTCTCTTCCTCTGGTAATGGAGGAGTGGCTTCTCTTCCCCTGGTAATGGAGGAGTGGCTTCTCTTCCCCTGGTAATGGAGGAGTGGCTTCTCTTCCCCTGGTAATGGAGGAGTGGCTTCTCTTCCCCTGGTAATGGAGGGAGTGACTTCTCTTCCCCTGGTAATGGAGGAGTGGCTTCTCTTCCCCTGGTAATGGAGGGAGTGACTTCTCTTCCCCTGGTAATGGAGGAGTGACTTCTCTTCCCCTGGTAATGGAGGGAGTGACTTCTCTTCCCCTGGTAATGGAGGGAGTGACTTCTCTTCCCCTGGTAATGGAGGAGTGACTTCTCTTCCCCTGGTAATGGAGGGAGTGACTTCTCTTCCCCTGGTAATGGAGGAGTGGCTTCTCTTCCCCTGGTAATGGAGGAGTGGCTTCTCTTCCCCTGGTAATGGAGGGAGTGACTTCTCTTCCCCACCTAAGACAGTTGTTTTCTTGGTAATGGTGTGAGTGACTTCTCTTTTCCATGTGACGAGTTCTTTGGTCTCTTGTTCAAAGTTAGTTGCGGAGTTGTTTTTTTTACTCTGAAGTATTTTCTCTGCTAGCCGGTTACAGTGGCTCTTTTTAAATCGTGAGGAACACTGAAAAATGTAGATCTAGGCTTCCCTGGCTGTAGTGCCTACTAATCTTCTCAACAAGCTCACCACAACGGGAATACAGTGTCAATACCCAACTTTTTGGCCAGACAACTAACACATTCTGGTTTCAGGCGCACGGTGATGGCAAGAGAGAGAGATAGAGATAGATAGAGAGAGAGAGAGAGAGAGAGAGAGAGAGAGAGAGAGAGAAAGAGAGAAGGGGGTGGGTGGTGTCGTGGTAAGTATGTTTCATCTGATCCTAATGTGAAGTGAGGTCATACAAAGAAGTTCAGTATGACACATGTATCCGTGTTACTATTTATTGCCCCCGTTTCGTATCCCGGCAACATCTCCGGACAGTAAGCCAACCAACCAATCAGATTTCCTTCCGTATTGTACAACTCATTTCCTGGCCGGACGCAATGGCCATCTTATGGGAAAGTGGCTTGCTCCGACTCCAGCTCTTTCCTGAGTTAAGTGCTTTTTAGCATGAGGAAAACCACGTGCCAGATGGATAGGTTAATGTAGTCTCACAGCAGACAATGCAGTCAGTGAAGAACTGTTAGATACTTCTTAGTATGAAGCCACAGCGTGTTTATGGCGTGGGGTGGGCAGTTTCTTTGCTCCTGTATCAATAAGCCATGTATACATTTACAGTTGGGTCGAGTGAAGCGTGCCGGTAATATGAGTTACCGTGAAAATGTAGTGCCCGACCACTAGGCTAATCTAATGAGACGTTCTAGATGGACAGATAACAAACGCAGAAATGCTGCAACTACGGGCTCACATCGACTGCCACAACGCACTTGGTCCAAGGAAGGCGACTTCAACATCTCGCCCCGCCGCAGCTGAAGGACACAGGTGGACGGAATAAGTCAGTACACACTTTTAAGCGCAGCACAAGACTTCCTTTATGGACTGATGACTGATGGCAAAACAGCAGTCGGCCGACCACAGCTGGGGCTCTAAGATGTGCAGTAGTGTGCCATGAAAGCCCATGGAAATGGGTCTGACGTCCTGGGACGACGAAGCTGCAGACCGATCCTAGTGAAGATGTACCCCGAAGTGACGCCTCCCGCTTGGTGGAGAGAAGGTCTTGCAACAAGGAAAAGACGAAGCGATAACGAAGCAGAGGAGAAAACAACCAACAACTCTCAGAAAAGAGTTACCACTCCGAGGTTGCCCCATCCTATAGTCAGTCATGACTGAATGGGGCTTCTATACTCCGTCATGACTGAATCGGGATACTATAGTCAGTCATGACTGAGAGGGGCTACTAGAGTTTAGACCTGACTGCCGACTACGCTGTTACGGCACACTCACCTTGATATACCCACAAATACCCTGTGTTGTTAGAAGAAAGCATCTTTCCACAAATAAGGTCAATCTATAAAAACATGGGACGACAAGATCCCCAACGGGAGACTGGTGGGACAAACTGGACAAATACCAGTGGGGCATGAAATACGGAGGGGCCGGTGGATAGGCCACGCATTACGGAAACCAGTGGATAACATTACCAGACAAGTTTTGTTCTGGAATCCACAGGCCAAGAGAAGTAAAGGAAGACCAAGACACGCATTGAAGAGGGAACTGGAAACAAATGTCAAGGCATCAAACAGGACGAAACGGAATTGGCTCAGATGGCTCATGATAGGGAGACTTGGCTCAGATGGCTCATGATAGGAAGACTTGGCTCAGATGGCTCATGATAGGAAGACTTGGCTCAGATGGCTCATGATAGGAAGACTTGGCTCAGATGGCTCATGATAGGAAGACTTGGCTCAGATGGTTCATGATAGGAAGACTTGGCTCAGATGGCTCATGATAGGAAGACTTGGCTCAGATGGCTCATGATAGGAAGACTTGGCTCAGATAATTCATGATAGGAAGACTTGGCTCAGATGGCTCATGATAGGAAGACTTGGCTCAGATGGTTCATGATAGGAAGACTTGGCTCATGATAGGAAGACTTGGCTCAGATGGCTCATGATAGGAAGACTTGGCTCAGATGGTTCATGATAGGAAGACTTGGCTCAGATGGCTCATGATAGGAAGACTTGGCTCAGATGGTTCATGATAGGAAGACTTGGCTCAGATGGCTCATGATAGGAAGACTTGGCTCAGATGGCTCATGATAGGAAGACTTGGCTCAAATAATTCATGATAGGAAGACTTGGCTCAGATGGCTCATGATAGGAAGACTTGGCTCAGATGGTTCATGATAGGAAGACTTGGCTCATGATAGGAAGACTTGGCTCAGATGGCTCATGATAGGAAGACTTGGCTCAGATGGTTCATGATAGGAAGACTTGGCTCAGATGGTTCATGATAGGAAGACTTGGCTCAGATGGTTCATGATAGGAAGACTTGGCTCAGATGGCTCATGATAGGAAGACTTGGCTCAGGCTCATGATAGGAAGACTTGGCTCAGATGGCTCATGATAGGAAGACTTGGCTCAGATAATTCATGATAGGAAGACTTGGCTCAGATGGCTCATGATAGGAAGACTTGGCTCAGATGGTTCATGATAGGAAGACTTGGCTCATGATAGGAAGACTTGGCTCAGATGGCTCATGATAGGAAGACTTGGCTCAGATGGTTCATGATAGGAAGACTTGGCTCATGATAGGAAGACTTGGCTCAGATGGCTCATGATAGGAAGACTTGGCTCAGATGGCTCATGATAGGAAGACTTGGCTCAGATGGCTCATGATAGGAAGACTTGGCTCAGATGGTTCATGATAGGAAGACTTGGTGAGTATTTGTTGAAGACCTATGCGTCACAGGGAGCTGGTAGGTTTGTTTCCCTCGTTCACCTTATTTTTCTATTCCCTAAGGCGGTGTGCATTGCACTGTGGTTTTTATGTTGCACCTGTCGGCCCAGTGCATCCGACTTCAGCATTCATTTTATGTAAGGGTCTGCTTCCTCCTGCATTTTCTAAGGGTTTGCTTCCCCGGGGTAATGGCCGGTGCTGTGATGGGGATCGAACCCAGCATCTTCTGGTTGTGAGCCGCGTCACTTTATCACTTCCCCACGCCGTCCCCGGTTGTTAATTTGATTGATTGATACAAACACATGCAGGTGTGGTTCATTATCCACAGCGGGACAAAAACAGAACTAAGCCCACGTTACGGCCTCATGGCCTTCAACGGGATCAAAGAAAATTCAATAACACCTAACATAAAATAAGCAAATTTTATACAAAACCAAAGGCCGTCCACGCAAAATATGGATAGCATAAACAACAGAAGCAGTAAAACTCCCCAAGTATGAAGCACATACTAGGCCCTGGTCAAGAAACCTTTTCATAACCTGACGCTGAAAGGCACAAGCACATACTAGGGCCTGGTCAAGAAACCTCTTCATAACCTGGCGCTGAAAGGCCCAAGCACATACTAGGGCCTGGTCAAGAAACCTTTTCATAACCTGACGCTGAAAGACACAAACAGGACACACAAAAAAGTGAAAAGCGAAATGGGAAAACATAATGGACATTACAACCAGACAAATGGGAGTGAGCCATATTTAGCCAGAGAGCGATGGAGAATGTGTGAATCACATAAGGTAATACAACAAAAACTTACGTAGCCACTCCCAGCGGCCACTGCATGATGTTAATGTTATCCACCTCTGGGCTGTCGTAGATCAGAAACATGAATTTAATAATCCCGCCATTAACTCTCATGTAGGGCCGAATCCAGGAATTGTCGCATCTCTCGTTGCCCAGCAACAGGACAGCAACATTACGTAGGCGTGGCATAGAGGGCAGGAACTCCAACCACATTTTGCTGACCTCAACCTTGGACGGTTCTCTCCCATTGAGAACTAGAAAGAGGTTTTCTGTGGATTGTGGGACTTTGCTTGGCACAACGCCTGGTCCTGTCCGGAACCTGTCAGAAGATTAAGGAAAGCAAACATGAGGACTCAATCTGAAAACAGACGTCTGCAGAGGCTGCTCTTCTACATATGCTTTTCACTTACTGTTATGGTCACGACATAATTTAGCCATTCTCACATGTCTAACAGTGGGCCACATCTTCCGTCCTTAGATATTGCACATGTGTGAATGTAATCTTACGGACTGTAATCGATCCTGGGCTCGACACGCTCCAGTCTACCCAGCTTAAAATGGTACCTGACTTATACTATGAAATGGAGCGAAAAGTAATTAGGTTCAGGTGATCATTCTTATCATATAAACAAATCCAAAACCACGTACACAATCTTCTCTCTATCTCCCAAGCCCCAAGAAGTGATCCTGAAAGTAAATGGCTAGACTCTCCCCCTTGACATAAGTCCAACTTATCTGAGAATAACAATGGACCCAAGGTTGACATGGAAAAAAAAGATAAAAAAAGCCACCAACAAAGCTAAGAACAGAATGGCGATAATGAGGAAGATATCAGGCTCAACATGGGGAGCTGACACGGGCACACTAAAGAAACTGTACACAGGTTATGTGAGACCAGTGCTAGAGTACGGGATAGCAGCATGGTCCACAGCAAACAAAAAATAACTTTCACAAAACATAAATACAACCCAAAACCAAGGTATACGTATTATCACTGGAGCTATGAGAACAACACCAATAAATGCAATGGAGAACATCACACGAATTAAAAGTATGGAGAAGCACAGAGACCAAAAAACATTCCATCAGAGGGAGAAGTTCAAACGAATGCCTGATCACCCAATATATGACAGGATAAATCGCATGGGAAGAGGGAGATTAATGAGAAACCACTTCATATCAAAAACAAAAGAACTTGCAAGAGCAGACCAAATCATAAGCCAGGCAGTGGTTAGAGATCTAAAACAAACATCCCAAATCCCACCATGGAAAAAAGCCAAGTCCCCCGAGATGCTAGAAACCATAGAGGGAATAGGGAAAAAGGGAACTCAGACATATTCAGAAAGGAACTTTATCACAGAAGAATATCTTAGGAGAGTATACCCACCAGAAACATGGACACACGTATATACAGATGGCTGATTTTACAAAGCCACATCCAATGGAGGTGGAGGGGTCTATTACAGACTAAGGAATGGAGAAGAAAAAACTCGAGTATTAACAACGGGAACATACTCCAATAATTTCCGTGCAGAAGCAGAGGCACTGAAGGCCACAGCTGAGCTTGTAATCCGAGATAAAGATATCCACCAAGAAAACATAGTATTCCTGACTGATGCCGCGTCAGTATTAGCAGCGCTAAAACAGCACAAAGATGAAGACCTCGAGCAATGTATGTTCTCCCTGACACAGCCCCCAGCAGAACACACAAGGTTGGTCATACAGTGGATCCCATCCCACTGCAATATTGAAGGCAATGAAGCTGCAGACAAACTAGCAAAGAGTGGAGGACATTCCCCACAAACAGACCTGAGTATCACATATAATGAGGCCAAGACCATAATTAAAGCCAACTTCAGGGTAAAATTGGCTGATCAACACCCCGACATCCGAAAAGAAGACAGCTACTATAACTTAACTAGAGAAGAGCAAGTCATCATCTTCAGACTGAGAACTGGGCATAACAGACTCAAGGGTCATCTTTACAACAAAATGAGGATTTGGACAGATGACAGGTGCCCATGTGGGGAGAGTATCATGACAGCGGAACACATCCTACAAAGTTGCACGCTTACGCAGGAAAAGAATGAACAATACTGGCCTCGTGAGACAGATATGAGACAGAAGCTGTATGGAGATGAAACAGCCTTACAAACAACGGTGTCATTTGTAAGAGAAACTGGAACCTTGATCTGAGGATGAACGAAGAAGAAGAAGAAGAAGAAGAAGAAGAAGAAGAAGAAGAAGAAGAAGAAGAAGAAGAAGAAGATTATCAAGATCCCACCTCGTGTCCCTGTTCTTGCTTCTGAAAATTGACTGTGTTACAGCAGGCTAGACAACGAGGTGGGGGTCGATACTGTAACACTTAGTAGTGATAGTACTGTGGAGCAGCACATCCACAAGGACCCAGGTCAACCAGCCGAACGATGGAGACGGTCACTCCACCAAACATAGACGGTAACTCCACCAAACATAGACGGTCACTCCACCAAACATAGACGGTCACTCCACCAAACATAGACGGTCACTCCACCAAACATAGACGGTCACTCCACCAAACAGACGGTCACTCCACCAAATATAGATGGTCATTCCACCAAACATTGACGGTCACTCCACCAAACATAGACGGTCCCTCCACCAAACATAGACTATGGAAGGCAGGGCGCCGAGTGATGGAGACGGTCAATCCACCCAATATCACAGAAAACTGAGACCTGGTAACACTTTATCCCCGATGGCTGTCTCTGCTACTAGACTACATTTGTTTTCTATGTTTCTTCTTTCACATGCATCTTCTAGTTGATCTTCTTTGTCAGCCTCTGTGTTGGGGCCCATTGGGCGCTAGATGTGCAAGTCTGTCGCCAGGATTAGGGCCCTTCAAGTACCGGACTGTCCCACGTCATGTGTCAGCTCGTCCCCACCCTGTTTAGGTCTTTATGTGGTCATCAAACGTGTCCTCAAACGGCTCAAGGACCATAGCATGATCTCATGCAGTTCTTGTATCATCAAACGTGTCCTCATGTAGTCATTGTGTCCTCAAATTTGTCCTGGGGACGACGTAGGCTAGTGGTTAAGTGACACGGTTCACAATCAGAAGGTGCTGGGTTCGATTTCCATCACAGCACCGGCCGTTACCCCGTGGAAGCAAACCCTTAGAAAATGCAGGGGGAAGCAGACCCTCAAATAAAATGCATGCTGAAGTCGGATGCATTGGGCCGACAAGCGCAAAATAACAACAACAGTGCAACGCACACCGTCTTGGGGAATTGAGAAATAAGGAGAACGCAAAATTTAAAAAAAATGTGTCCTCATACGACTCTTGGGTCATCAAATGGGTCCTCATACGACTCTTGGGTCATCAAATGTGTCCTCATACGACTCTTGGGTCATCAAATGTGTCCTCATACGACTCTTGGGTCATCAAATGTCTCCTCATACGACTCTTGGGTCATCAAATGTCTCCTCATTCGACTCTTAGGTCATCAAATGTGTCCTCATACGACTCTTGGGTCATCAAATGTGTCCTCATACGACTCTTGGGTCATCAAATGTGTCCTCATACGACTCTTGGGTCATCAAATGTGTCCTCATACGACTCTTGGGTCATCAAATGTGTCCTCATACGACTCTTGGGTCATCAAATGTCTCCTCATACGACTCTTGGGTCATCAAATGTCTCCTCATACGACTCTTGGGTCATCAAATGTCTCCTCATTCGACTCTTAGGTCATCAAATGTGTCCTCATGCGACTCTTGGGTCATCAAATGTGTCCTCATACGACTCTTGGGTCATCAAATGTGTCCTCATACGACTCTTGGGTCATCAAATGTGTCCTCATACGACTCTTGGGTCATCAAATGTGTCCTCATACGACTCTTGGGTCATCAAATGTGTCCTCATACGACTCTTGGGTCATCAAATGTGTCCTCGTACGACTCTTGGGTCATCACATGTGTCCTCATTCGACTCTTGGGTCATCAAATGTCTCCTCATACGACTCTTGGGTCATCAAATGTCTCCTCATACGACTCTTGGGTCATCAAATGTCTCCTCATACGGCTCTTGTATCAACACACTTGTCAACCCCTGCTTAAACCCAAATATTCTTAAATCCACATGTGTGACCCGTGTCCTTGAATGCACATATCTGTCCTCGTGTGACCCGTGTCCTTGAATCCACAACCTTGCCCTCCTACGATGCTGTTGAGGTCACGCGGCCCTCAGCTCTTACTTACCGCGGCCCGTCACAACAAGCATGATAACCACTTCAAACACTGCCTACAGGTCTGACATTACTCTCAAGCCAGTTTGATTGGCATCCACGAAAGGCCAAGACGCTCAAACTAGTAACTTAAATTTCCCTAGAGGGAACATCTCAACCTTTGACCTTTCCTCCCCAGGACTGTCAATGTAGTCTCATAGCAGACACAATCGTAGGGGATGAAGTGGTCCAGACTCAATTGTACTTGGCATCAGTTGCTCTGATGTGGTCGGGGGTGGGGTGAGGGTGGAGTGGTGTGTAACGAGTTCCGACTTGTCTTCTCAACACGATGGTTTCCGGCCAGGTTGCCTTCCCTCGACAGTCTGGCCAACTCTGGTGCCGCCCCGAGGAATCGGGAGACATTAGACAGAGTACTTTCGAGGGCTTTTCAATTTGTTTATCCTGTCTGCCTGATGATAGAAAAGTGAGAAAGAGGTAGTCTCTATATTAGTCTGAATCAGGATAAATCTATATTCCATAGTTTCAATACTCGTAGATTGGCGTGAGACAGGCAATGTAACTGGGGACACTTTTTTCGGCGTTTAGTTCACCGAATTCCAGGCGTATGGCTTTCTTGTAGCGAAGTATGGCTTTCTTGTAGCGAGGCGTATGGTTTTCTTGTAGCGAGGCGTATGGCTTTCTTGTAGCGAGGCGTATGGCTTTCTTGTAGCGAGGCGTATGGCTTTCTTCTAGCGAGGTATGGCTTTCTTGTTGCGACATATGGCTTTCTTGTAGCGAGGCGTATGGTTTTCTTGTAGCGAGGTATGGCTTTCTTGTAGCGAGGCGTATGGTTTTCTTGTAGCGAGGTATGGCTTTCTTGTAGCGGCGTATGGCTTTCATGTAGCGAGGCGTATGGTTTTCTTGTAGCGAGGAGAGATGTAAATATAAACTCGCGATCATATAACTACTCTAAGGCAGATGTACAGAAGATGACAACAGCCATAGAAGATGACAACAGCCATAGAAGATGACAGATACAGCAGCCACAGAAGATGACAGATACAGCAGCCACAGAAGATGACAGCAGCCATAGAAGATGACAGCAGCCACAGAAGATGACAGCAGCCACAGAAGATGACAGCAGCCACAGAAGATGACAGCAGCCACAGAAGATGACAGCAGCCACAGAAGATGACAGCAGCCACAGAAGATGACAGCAGCCACAGAAGATGACAGCAGCCACAGAAGATGACAGCAGCCACAGAAGATGACAGCAGCCACAGAAGATGACAGCAGCCACAGAAGATGACAGCAGCCACAGAAGATGACAGCAGCCACAGAAGATGACAGCAGCCACAGAAGATGACAGCAGCCACAGAAGATGACAGCAGCCACAGAAGATGACAGCAGCCACAGAAGATGACAGAGACAGCAGCCACAGAAGATGACAGCAGCCACAGAAGATGACAGCAGCCACAGAAGATGACAGCAGCCACAGAAGATGACAGAGACAGCAGCCACAGAAGATGACAGCAGCCACAGAAGATGACAGCAGCCACAGAAGATGACAGAGACAGCAGCCACAGAAGATGACAGCAGCCACAGAAGATGACAGAGACAGCAGCCACAGAAGATGACAGCAGCCACAGAAGATGACAGCAGCCACAGAAGATGACAGCAGCCACAGACGATGACAGAGACAGCAGCCACAGAAGATGACAGCAGCCACAGAAGATGACAGCAGCCACAGAAGATGACAGCAGCCACAGTAGATGACAGAGACAGCAGCCACAGAAGATGACAGCAGCCACAGAAGATGACAGCAGCCACAGAAGATGACAGCAGCCACAGACGATGACAGAGACAGCAGCCACAGAAGATGACAGCAGCCACAGAAGATGACAGCAGCCACAGAAGATGACAGCAGCCACAGAAGATGACAGAGACAGCAGCCACAGAAGATGACAGCAGCCACAGAAGATGACAGCAGCCACAGAAGATGACAGCAGCCACAGACGATGACAGAGACAGCAGCCACAGAAGATGACAGCAGCCACAGAAGATGACAGCAGCCACAGAAGATGACAGCAGCCACAGTAGATGACAGAGACAGCAGCCACAGAAGATGACAGCAGCCACAGAAGATGACAGCAGCCACAGAAGATGACAGCAGCCACAGACGATGACAGAGACAGCAGCCACAGAAGATGACAGCAGCCACAGAAGATGACAGCAGCCACAGAAGATGACAGCAGCCACAGAAGATGACAGAGACAGCAGCCACAGAAGATGACAGCAGCCACAGAAGATGACAGCAGCCACAGAAGATGACAGCAGCCACAGACGATGACAGAGACAGCAGCCACAGAAGATGACAGCAGCCACAGAAGATGACAGCAGCCACAGAAGATGACAGCAGCCACAGAAGATGACAGCAGCCACAGAAGATGACAGCAGCCACAGAAGATGACAGAGACAGCAGCCACAGAAGATGACAGCAGCCACAGAAGATGACAGAGACAGCAGCCACAGACGATGACAGAGACAGCAGCCACAGAAGATGACAGCAGCCACAGAAGATGACAGCAGCCACAGAAGATGACAGCAGCCACAGAAGATGACAGCAGCCACAGAAGATGACAGCAGCCACAGAAGATGACAGCAGCCACAGAAGATGACAGCAGCCACAGAAGATGACAGCAGCCACAGAAGATGACAGCAGCCACAGAAGATGACAGCAGCCACAGAAGATGACAGCAGCCACAGAAGATGACAGAGACAGCAGCCACAGAAGATGACAGCAGCCACAGAAGATGACAGCAGCCACAGAAGATGACAGCAGCCACAGAAGATGACAGCAGCCACAGAAGATGACAGCAGCCACAGAAGATGACAGCAGCCACAGAAGATGACAGAGACAGCAGCCACAGAAGATGACAGCAGCCACAGAAGATGACAGCAGCCACAGAAGATGACAGCAGCCACAGAAGATGACAGCAGCCACAGAAGATGACAGCAGCCACAGAAGATGACAGCAGCCACAGAAGATGACAGCAGCCACAGAAGATGACAGCAGCCACAGAAGATGACAGCAGCCACAGAAGATGACAGCAGCCACAGAAGATGACAGCAGCCACAGAAGATGACAGCAGCCACAGAAGATGACAGCAGCCACAGAAGATGACAGAGACAGCAGCCACAGAAGATGACAGCAGCCACAGAAGATGACAGCAGCCACAGAAGATGACAGCAGCCACAGAAGATGACAGCAGCCACAGAAGATGACAGCAGCCACAGAAGATGACAGCAGCCACAGAAGATGACAGCAGCCACAGAAGATGACAGCAGCCACAGAAGATGACAGAGACAGCAGCCACAGAAGATGACAGCAGCCACAGAAGATGACAGCAGCCACAGAAGATGACAGCAGCCACAGAAGATGCCAGAGACAGCAGCCACAGAAGATGACAGCAGCCACAGAAGATGACAGCAGCCACAGAAGATGACAGCAGCCACAGAAGATGACAGCAGCCACAGACGATGACAGAGACAGCAACCACAGAAGATGACAACAGCCACAGAAGATGACAGAGACAGCAGCCACAGAAGATGACAGCAGCCACAGAAGATGACAGCAGCCACAGAAGATGACAGCAGCCACAGAAGATGACAGCAGCCACAGAAGATGACAGCAGCCACAGAAGATGACAGCAGCCACAGAAGATGACAGCAGCCACAGAAGATGACAGCAGCCACAGAAGATGACAGCAGCCACAGAAGATGACAGCAGCCACAGAAGATGACAGCAGCCACAGAAGATGACAGCAGCCACAGAAGATGACAGCAGCCACAGAAGATGACAGCAGCCACAGAAGATGACAGCAGCCACAGAAGATGACAGCAGCCACAGAAGATGACAGCAGCCACAGAAGATGACAGAGACAGCAGCCACAGAAGATGACAGCAGCCACAGAAGATGACAGCAGCCACAGAAGATGACAGCAGCCACAGAAGATGACAGAGACAGCAGCCACAGAAGATGACAGCAGCCACAGAAGATGACAGAGACAGCAGCCACAGAAGATGACAGCAGCCACAGAAGATGACAGAGACAGCAGCCACAGACGATGACAGAGACAGCAGCCACAGAAGATGACAGCAGCCACAGAAGATGACAGCAGCCACAGAAGATGACAGCAGCCACAGACGATGACAGAGACAGCAACCACAGAAGATGACAACAGCCACAGAAGATGACAGAGACAGCAGCCACAGAAGATGACAGCAGCCACAGAAGATGACAGCAGCCACAGAAGATGACAGCAGCCACAGAAGATGACAGCAGCCACAGAAGATGACAGCAGCCACAGAAGATGACAGCAGCCACAGAAGATGACAGCAGCCACAGAAGATGACAGCAGCCACAGAAGATGACAGCAGCCACAGAAGATGACAGCAGCCACAGAAGATGACAGCAGCCACAGAAGATGACAGCAGCCACAGAAGATGACAGAGACAGCAGCCACAGACGATGACAGAGACAGCAGCCACAGAAGATGACAGCAGCCACAGAAGATGACAGCAGCCACAGAAGATGACAGCAGCCACAGACGATGACAGAGACAGCAACCACAGAAGATGACAACAGCCACAGAAGATGACAGAGACAGCAGCCACAGAAGATGACAGCAGCCACAGAAGATGACAGCAGCCACAGAAGATGACAGCAGCCACAGAAGATGACAGCAGCCACAGAAGATGACAGCAGCCACAGAAGATGACAGCAGCCACAGAAGATGACAGCAGCCACAGAAGATGATAGCAGCCACAGAAGATGACAGCAGCCACAGAAGATGACAGCAGCCACAGAAGATGACAGCAGCCACAGAAGATGACAGCAGCCACAGAAGATGACAGCAGCCACAGAAGATGACAGCAGCCACAGAAGATGACAGCAGCCACAGAAGATGACAGCAGCCACAGAAGATGACAGCAGCCACAGAAGATGACAGCAGCCACAGAAGATGACAGCAGCCACAGAAGATGACAGCAGCCACAGAAGATGACAGCAGCCACAGAAGATGACAGCAGCCACAGAAGATGACAGCAGCCACAGAAGATGACAGCAGCCACAGAAGATGACAGAGACAGCAGCCACAGAAGATGACAGCAGCCACAGAAGATGACAGAGACAGCAGCCACAGAAGATGACAGCAGCCACATAATCTGGATAGATAATGTCAGCGGTACAGATGTTGAACAAGAGTAGGAGAGTTTCAAAACAGTTTTAGAACAACTAAAAGTGGATTTTGTTCCATGTAGAGAGGTAAACACCAAGCATAAAAAGTGGGTAACTAGATTTGTAGTTAAATGTAGAAGAGCTAAAAATAAAGCATGGAACAAAATATATAAAGACTGGTAAATCAAAAGCAACATATTTAAAATATTTGGAAAAGCAAAACATAGCTCAGAAAGTGAATAAAGCAGCAAAAATAGACTTGGAAACAAAATTGCTAATAGGATCAAGACTGATTGTAAAAACCTTTTTTTCTTATTAGAAATAAAAAGAAAGAACGAAAGACAAAGTAGGCAGTACAGGTAAAATAATAAGAGAACAGAGGGAGACATCTAATCTACCAAATCAATACTTTGGCACAGTCTACACAAAAGAAGAAAAGTTTTTTTTTAAAATTGGACGGGGTTTAAAATTGAAAAATGTGCAGGTCAAGATGGTATTCATCCAAAATTGCTGTTTGAAATGAGAGACCAACTAGCAAAACCATTGGCTATATTATGTTCTCAATCACTTGCAAAAGGGATTGTTCCACGGGATTGGAAAGATGCAGGAGTGATTCACTTTTTCAAAAAAGGCAAAAAATCAAATCCAGCGAATTATAGACCGGTGAGTTTAACGAGCATAGTCTGTAAATTGTTAGAGTCAATAATCAAAGAAAACATTGTAATGCATTTAGACAAGTTTAATCTAATCAGAAATAGTCAACATGGGTGTACTAGAGGGAGATCATGCTTAACAAATCTATTGGAATTCATGGAGGAAGTTACTAAAAAGATAGATAAAGGGAAACCAGTGGATGTTATTTATCTGGACTTTGCAAAGGCCTTTGATAAAGTACCTCAACGAAGATTATTTATAAAGTTAAAATCATATGGAATAAGTGGGGAAGTTTCCGCCTTAACTTATTTATTTAAAATAAAATCATATCGACCTGTCCTCCCCTTAACCCGAAATGGAATGTTCCGTTACCGTATTGCCATCCGTAGTTGATATGCCATGCATCAGCTGTCAAATACGTACAAGAAGAACACAAAGAACTTAGTTTAGGGTGAATTAAAAGGCAATTATCCCGTTACAACTTATAGCAAACTTGGCTTGTCTTTTGTTACTCTCTAGCTAATTGATTGACTAGTCTAATACCGTCACTACTGAAAACTCCTACATACCAACAACGCTTCTACAAGCTCGCCAGCCGCTGGCCTGTGTCAACGATAGAGTGGGCAACGCCCCTAGATTATTCTATCCCTTAAAGCTAGTTTCCCACTTGATCAAACAAATATTATCCCGGGCCACATGCAAGCGGAGCTAGCAGCAAACATTGCGAGCCGTTGCCATCTTGAACCCGCAGGAAATGGAAGCAAAACAGACCAGCGAAGTCCGCGAAAGAAATGAATGGAATAGGACAGTCAGGAAAATCTGGTTCATACAAGGTTGGGGAACGGAAGACCCACACTATTACACGTGTCCATTATTTCAAGAATGCATTTACACATTAACTGGCAACATGCAAGTCCATGTAAGAGTTAGACCCATTTGATAGCATGGGTCGGGACTATACAGGCTAGAGGAATGGGTTGGAACCACATAGGTTGACATGGGTCGGGACTACACATACTATAATCATGTTCTCCCTTCCCCTAGATCAGACCACACATACTATAATCATGTTATCTCTTCCCCTAGATCAGACCACACATACTATAACCATGTTCTCTCTTCCCCTAGATCAGACCACACATACTATAATCATGTTATCTCTTCCCCTAGATCAGACCACACATACTATAACCATGTTCTCTCTTCCCCTAGATCAGACCACACATACTATAACCATGTTCTCTCTTCCCCTAGATCAGACCACACATACTATAATCATGTTCTTCACTCCCCTAGATCAGACCACACATACTATAACCATGTTCTCTCTTCCCCTAGATCAGACCACACATACTATAACCATGTTCTCTCTTCCCCTAGATCAGACTACACATATTAGAATCATGTTCTCCCTTCCCATAGATCAGACCGCGCATGCTAGAATCATGTTCTCTCTTCCCCTAGATCAGACCACACATACTATAATCATGTTCTTCACTCCCCTAGATCAGACCACACATACTATAATCATGTTCTCCCTTCCCCTAGATCAGACCACACATACTATAATCATGTTCTTCACTCCCCTAGATCAGACCACACATACTATAATCATGTTCTCCCTTCCCCTAGATCAGACCACACATACTATAATCATGTTCTCCCTTCCCCTAGATCAGACCACACATACTATAATCCTGTTCTTCACTCCCCTAGATCAGACCACACATACTATAATCATGTTCTCCCTTCCCCTAGATCAGACCACACATACTATAATCCTGTTCTTCACTCCCCTAGATCAGACCACACATACTATAATCATGTTCTTCACTCCCCTAGATCAGACCACACATACTATAATCATGTTCTCCCTTCCCCTAGATCAGACCACTAACACCACAGAGACTAGAGGAACGGCTCAATCTAAATGCTAAGTACATCAAACAAACGCCGACATATTTTATATCAATATCCGCCACTTAAACAAAGGCACGTGTATAACGTCCACCTGAATGGCACTCAGGTGGAAAGGAATAGGACCACTGTAACCTTATGAGGTAAAAAAAACTACTAAAGAGGGTCATGCGTGGGGCAAACAGCCGTATTGAAAACCCAAAGATACCGATATCTTAATTGCATAAGCTCGGAGACTGTCTTCCCATAAGGGATCAGCTGTCGTGGTGTCTCCATGCTTCAGATGGAGCCACACAATGGAGAATCATCATACGCTATATAGCATTTACAGATACTAGTTACATTTAGCAATGGAATATGTTAGCATGTTCAATATAGACAACAGACAGAATACAGGTAAGGCAGGAAACAAAATAACGCACACAGTAAGGAAAAAATAATGGTTGCTGTCTGACTGTGTACGCAGAAGAAGAAGAAGAAGACAAGTTTAATCTAATCAGAAATAGTCAACATGGGTGTACTAGAGGGAGATCATGCTTAACAAATCTATTGGAATTCATGGAGGAAGTTACTAAAAAGATAGATAAAGGGAAACCAGTGGATGTTATTTATCTGGACTTTGCAAAGGCCTTTGATAAAGTACCTCAACGAAGATTATTTATAAAGTTAAAATCATATGGAATAAGTGGGGAAGTTTCCGCCTTAACTTATTTATTTAAAATAAAATCATATCGACCTGTCCTCCCCTTAACCCGAAATGGAATGTTCCGTTACCGTATTGCCATCCGTAGTTGATATGCCATGCATCAGCTGTCAAATACGTACAAGAAGAACACAAAGAACTTAGTTTAGGGTGAATTAAAAGGCAATTATCCCGTTACAACTTATAGCAAACTTGGCTTGTCTTTTGTTACTCTCTAGCTAATTGATTGACTAGTCTAATACCGTCACTACTGAAAACTCCTACATACCAACAACGCTTCTACAAGCTCGCCAGCCGCTGGCCTGTGTCAACGATAGAGTGGGCAACGCCCCTAGATTATTCTATCCCTTAAAGCTAGTTTCCCACTTGATCAAACAAATATTATCCCGGGCCACATGCAAGCGGAGCTAGCAGCAAACATTGCGAGCCGTTGCCATCTTGAACCCGCAGGAAATGGAAGCAAAACAGACCAGCGAAGTCCGCGAAAGAAATGAATGGAATAGGACAGTCAGGAAAATCTGGTTCATACAAGGTTGGGGAACGGAAGACCCACACTATTACACGTGTCCATTATTTCAAGAATGCATTTACACATTAACTGGCAACATGCAAGTCCATGTAAGAGTTAGACCCATTTGATAGCATGGGTCGGGACTATACAGGCTAGAGGAATGGGTTGGAACCACATAGGTTGACATGGGTCGGGACTACACATACTATAATCATGTTCTCCCTTCCCCTAGATCAGACCACACATACTATAATCATGTTATCTCTTCCCCTAGATCAGACCACACATACTATAACCATGTTCTCTCTTCCCCTAGATCAGACCACACATACTATAATCATGTTATCTCTTCCCCTAGATCAGACCACACATACTATAACCATGTTCTCTCTTCCCCTAGATCAGACCACACATACTATAACCATGTTCTCTCTTCCCCTAGATCAGACCACACATACTATAATCATGTTCTTCACTCCCCTAGATCAGACCACACATACTATAACCATGTTCTCTCTTCCCCTAGATCAGACCACACATACTATAACCATGTTCTCTCTTCCCCTAGATCAGACTACACATATTAGAATCATGTTCTCCCTTCCCATAGATCAGACCGCGCATGCTAGAATCATGTTCTCTCTTCCCCTAGATCAGACCACACATACTATAATCATGTTCTTCACTCCCCTAGATCAGACCACACATACTATAATCATGTTCTCCCTTCCCCTAGATCAGACCACACATACTATAATCATGTTCTTCACTCCCCTAGATCAGACCACACATACTATAATCATGTTCTCCCTTCCCCTAGATCAGACCACACATACTATAATCATGTTCTCCCTTCCCCTAGATCAGACCACACATACTATAATCCTGTTCTTCACTCCCCTAGATCAGACCACACATACTATAATCATGTTCTCCCTTCCCCTAGATCAGACCACACATACTATAATCCTGTTCTTCACTCCCCTAGATCAGACCACACATACTATAATCATGTTCTTCACTCCCCTAGATCAGACCACACATACTATAATCATGTTCTCCCTTCCCCTAGATCAGACCACTAACACCACAGAGACTAGAGGAACGGCTCAATCTAAATGCTAAGTACATCAAACAAACGCCGACATATTTTATATCAATATCCGCCACTTAAACAAAGGCACGTGTATAACGTCCACCTGAATGGCACTCAGGTGGAAAGGAATAGGACCACTGTAACCTTATGAGGTAAAAAAAACTACTAAAGAGGGTCATGCGTGGGGCAAACAGCCGTATTGAAAACCCAAAGATACCGATATCTTAATTGCATAAGCTCGGAGACTGTCTTCCCATAAGGGATCAGCTGTCGTGGTGTCTCCATGCTTCAGATGGAGCCACACAATGGAGAATCATCATACGCTATATAGCATTTACAGATACTAGTTACATTTAGCAATGGAATATGTTAGCATGTTCAATATAGACAACAGACAGAATACAGGTAAGGCAGGAAACAAAATAACGCACACAGTAAGGAAACAACACAACACACACAGCGAGGAAGGAAATAACACAACACACACAGAGAGGAAGGAAACAACCCAACACACACAGCGAGGAAGCAACAACACACAGCGAGGAAGGAAACAACACACACAGCGAGGAAGGAAACAAAACAACACACACAGCGAGGAAGGAAATAACACAACACACACAGAGAGGAAGGAAACAACACTACACACACAGCGAGGAAGGAAACAACACAACACACACAGAGAGGAAGGAAACAACACTACACACACAGCGAGGAAGGAAACAACACAACACACACAGAGAGGAAGGAAACAACACTACACACACAGCGAGGAAGGAAACAACACAACACACACAGAGAGGAAGGAAACAACACTACACACACAGCGAGGAAGGAAATAACACAACACACACAGAGAGGAAGGAAATAACACAACACACACAGAGAGGAAGGAAATAACACAACACACACAGCGAGGAAGGAAACAACACAACACACACAGCGAGAAAGGAAACAACCCAACACACACAGCGAGGAAGGAAATAACACAACACACACAGAGAGGAAGGAAACAACACTACACACACAGCGAGGAAGGAAACAACACAACACACACAGCGAGGAAGGAAACAACCCAACACACACAGCGAGGAAGGAAATAACACAACACACACAGAGAGGAAGGAAACAACACAACACACAGAGAGGAAGGAAAACACCCAACACACACATCGAGGAAGGAAACAACACAACATAACACACACACATCGAGAAAGGAAACAACCCAACACACACAGCGAGGAAGGAACAACACACACAGCGAGGAAGGAACAACACACACAGCGAGGAAGGAAACAACACACACAGCGAGGAAGGAAACAAAACAACACACACAGCGAGGAAGGAAACAACACAACACACACAGCGAGGAAGGAAACAAAACAACACACACAGCGAGGAAGGAAACAACACTACACACACAGCGAGGAAGGAAACAACACACACAGCGAGGAAGGAAACAAAACAACACACATATCGAGGAAGGAAACAAAACAACACACACATATCGAATGTGCACACAAAATAGTTGACTGTTATGAGGACACGAGCGTGGTTATTGGAAATGATGTTCTTGTGCTAGGATTTACGTCCATTGCAGATCTCCGCTCTGTAACCTTCTGCAGATCGATGGCCGGTCTTTACAAAAAGGGTCGTTTCCCGAAACAAATTTGGCGACCCCTTAATAATCCCTAGTGACCCAAAATGGGGTTGTGACCCATGGGGGCCGTTCACCACTGATCTAGTGGATGCCAGCTCATTGGACATGTACTTACTCGCTCGCCAGCTACCCGTCTCAGCAAGGTCCATCTCATTTCTTATCCTCCCTGACAAAAACAGTGATTCTCAAAGTATGGCTAGGCACACTGTGTTCGGGTAAGGCGTTGTTATGTTGTAGAGGAAGAGGAGGACTGGGCATGGGTCCGCAACCTCGTCATGCTGAAGAAATCACCACGGCAAGATTGTGTAAAGTATTTTGATGAAGGCTTTCAGTAAGGAGCCACCTGTAGTGATTCAATCAATAATCGCAACCAGTCAGCCTCATGTGGAGAACATGTCTGCAACAAATACACGTCGTGTCCTCCTGGACCATCCCAATAAATACACGTCATGTCCTCCTGGACTATCCCAACAAATACACGTCATCTCCTCCTGGACTATCCCAACAAATACACGTCATGTCCTCCTGGACTATCCCAACAAATACATGTCATGTCCTCCTGGACCATACCAACAAATACACGTCATGTCCTCCTGGACTATCCTTTACTTCTCTTGTCTCAGCTCTCTTCTTCATGTGTATTTTGGTCTCCCTCTACTTCTCTTATCTCGAGCTCTCTTCTTCATGTGTATTTTGGTCTTCCTCTACTTCTCTTATCTCGAGCTCTCTTCTCCATGCATGTTTGGTCTTCCCATAATATTCTTTCCTTGGGGATTCCAGAACAAAGACGGTCTTGTAATGCTCTCAGCTGGTTTCCTGAATGCTTGTCCCACCCAGCGCGTGCACATCCCCCTCGCGCCATATATCGCTGACGTCTGCTTGGTTCTTGGCAACAGTTATCGTATACCACCATCTACTCTCTCCCTCTCTGCACATGTACACTTTTTTTTATGAAAGTCTGTAGTTTTTGGTAATTTATTTCCTTTTTGTCGAGTGATTACCATATATCTATTGATTTATGGGAGGGTTCTGCGCAGGACAGAGACAAGAATAGGACCAATGCCACACCGAGAGAACGCTGTAAGAAGCGACTAGCACTGTGGTTGATCTTTTCTTGTGTGGATGACTCTCCAACACATGGTACTACACACAGCACCACAGGTGTAGCGTAGCTATCTTGGTTTGAAGATATTGATTTAGGAATCATTTTGTTTTTATGATACAGAAAAGGCAGAGCGAATAGCATGTTAGCCCCAATATTGTGTGGTCTCGAATCTAATACGTCCCTACAGCTTTGAATGGGTTCTAAGTCAACAAAATTGTGGGGTCATCAAATATTTAAACGGGGTTGTGTAATCGTGTGTTGTCTCCAGCTGTCTCCACTGCTAAGACACGCCAAGATGTCCCCACCCACCAGCTGTCTCCACTACTAAGACACGCCAAGATGTCCCTACCGACCAGCTGTCTCCACTACTAAGACACGCCAAGATGTCTCCACCTACCAACTGTCTCCACTACTAAGACACGCCAAGATGTCTCCACCTACCAACTGTCTCCACTACTAAGACACGCCAAGATGTCTCCACCTACAATCTGTCTCCACTACTAAGACACGCCAAGATGTCTCCACCTACCAACTGTCTCCACTACTAAGACACGCCAAGATGTCCCCACCCACCAGCTGTCTCCACTACTAAGACACGCCAAGATGTCTCCACCTACCAACTGTCTCCACTACTAAGGCACCCCAAGATGGCCCCACCCACCAGCTGTCTCCACTACTAAGACACGCCAAGATGTCTCCACCTACAATCTGTCTCCACTACTAAGACACGCCAAGATGTCCCCACCCACCAGCTGTCTCCACTACTAAGACACGCCAAGATGTCTCCACCTACCAACTGTCTCCACTACTAAGACACGCCAAGATGTCTCCACCTACCAACTGTCTCCACTACTAAGACACGCCAAGATGTCTCCACCTACAATCTGTCTCCACTACTAAGACACGCCAAGATGTCCCTACCTACCAACTGTCTCCACTACTAAGGCACTCCAAGATGGCCCCACCCACCAGCTGTCTCCACCACTAAGACACGCCAAGATGTCCCTCCAAGCAAAAAAGCAGATAATAAATAGTATCTTCATCCCAACCCTGTGCTACCAGTGCCAGACATGGACATTATATAAGGCCCAGGAACGAAAGTTAGCCACCTGCGAGACATGGTGCCTACGGAAGGTCACTAACAACACCAGAAGAGAGAATCCCAAATACGAGTATTCAGGAGACGGTTGGAACAATTCCCTGACTTCAGTATATAGAGCAATAGAGAATGAATTCGTTTGGTCACATTGTGAGAATAGAACCAGACCACATTGTTCATGCAATCTTCTACAGGAGAACATCAGGAAGAAGGGCTAGAGGTAGACCGAGGAAAAGATGATAGCGTAAAAGAGATCTGGCGTAAAATGGGGGGAAATGTTTCTCGGGCTACGAGTCAGGCGAAAGACATACCACGACACTGGGCTACAAGCTGGTAGAAAGTGAGACGACACTGGGCTAGAACCCGGTAGAAAGTGAGACGACACTGGGCTACAACCCCGTAAAAATTGAGATGACCCTGGGCTACAACCAGGTAGAAAGTGAGACGACACTGGGCTACAACCAGGTAGAAAGTGAGACAACACTGGGCTACAACCAGGTAGAAAGTGAGACGACACTGTGGTACAACCAGGTAAAAAGTGAGATGACACTGGGCTACAATCAGGTAGAAAGTGAGACGACACTGGGCTACAACCTGGTAGAAATTGAGATGACACTGGGCTACAACCCAGTAGAAAGTGAGACGACACTGGGCTACAACCTAGTAGAAATTGAGATGACACTGGGCTACAACCCAGTAGAAAGTGAGATGACACTGGGCTACAACCTGGTAGAAAGTGAGACGACACTGGGCTACAAGCTGGTAGAACGTGAGATGACGCTGGGCTACAACCCGGTAGAAAGTGAGATGACACTGGGCTACAACCAGGTAGAAAGTGAGACGACACTGGGCTACAACCTGGTAGAAAGTGAGATGACGCTGGGCTACAACCCGGAAGAAAGTGAGATGACACTGGGCTACAACCAGGTAGAAAGTGAGAGTACACTGGGCTACAACCTGGTAGAAAGTGAGACGACACTGGGCTACAACCCGGTAGAAAGTGAGATGACACTGGGCTACAATCAGGTAGAAAGTGAGACGACACTGGGCTACAACCTGGTAGAAAGTGAGACGACACTGGGCTACAACCTGGTAGAAAGTGAGACGACACTGGGCTACAACCAGGTAGAAAGTGAGACAACACTGGGCTACAACCCAGTAGAAAGTGAGACAACACTGGGCTACAACCCGGTAGAAAGTGAGACAACACTGGGCTACAACCCGGTAGAAAGTGAGACGACACTGGGCTACAACCCGATAGAAAGTGAGACGACACTGGGCTACAACCCGGTAGAAAGTGAGACAATACTGGGCTACAACCCGGTAAAAAGTGAGACGAGACTGGGCTACAACCTGGTAGAAAGTGAGACGACACTGGGCTACAACCCGGTAGAAAGTGAGACGACACTGGGCTACAACCTGGTAGAAAGTGAGACGACACTGGGCTACAACCTGGTAGAAAGTGAGATGACACTGGGCTACAACCTGGTAGAAAGTGAGACGACACTGGGCTACAACCCGGTAGAAAGTGAGACGACACTGGGCTACAACCTGGTAGAAAGTGAGACGACACTGGGCTACAACCTGGTAGAAAGTGAGACGACACTGGGCTACAACCCGGTAGAAAGTGAGACGACACTGGGTTACAACCCGGTGGAAAGTGAGACGACACTGGGCTACAACCCGGTAGAAAGTGAGACGACACTGGGTTACAACCCGGTAGAAAGTGAGACGACACTGGGCTACAACCCGGTAGAAAGTGAGACGACACTGGGCTACAACCTGGTAGAAAGTGAGACGACACTGGGCTACAACCCGGTAGAAAGTGAGATGACACTGGGCTACAACCAGGTAGAAAGTGAGACGACACTGGGCTACAACCCGGTAGAAAGTGAGACGACACTGGGCTACAACCCGGTAGGAAGTGAGACGACACTGGGCTACAACCTGGTAGAAAGTGAGACGACACTGGGCTACAACCCGGTAGAAAGTGAGACGACACTGGGCTACAACCTGGTAGAAAGTGAGACGATAAAAGAAAAAAGAAGAAATGGTATCATTTTGTGGGATCATTAAACATAAAAGGGAAGGAGGGACCCGGTCGTGGTTGATCTATGGGCTGACATTTTCTTTATAAGCGGGGAAATTTTGAAAACCGCTGTTCTAAAATATAAA
Organism: Ariolimax columbianus; assembly: GCA_036924085.1. Lineage (NCBI taxonomy): Eukaryota > Metazoa > Mollusca > Gastropoda > Stylommatophora > Arionidae > Ariolimax > Ariolimax columbianus. The sequence goes on from JAVGWX010000009.1 coordinate 1,980,122, forward strand.
CTTTGATGGGAGCTAAATCAATTCGGGATAGGGTCAATGGGGTGCTGGCACGTGACCTGATTTGAAACTGAATGTCTAACAGGGAGGCGGGACGGCCAGAGAATGGATTGGATCGTTTCCATTCAGGATGTACATTTTACAGTGTGTATGATGGGCGCGCTGATATTGTGAACTGGGTGGAAAGCGATATGACCAAGGCTTATGTGGGAAGATATGACCAAGGCTTATGTGGGAAGATATGACAAAGGCTTATGTGGGAAGATGTGACCAAGGGTTATGTGGGAAGATATGACAAAGGCTTATGTGGGAAGATATGACAAAGGCTTATGTGGGAAGATATGACAAAGGCTTATGTGGGAAGATATGACAAAGGCTTATGTGGGAAGATATGACAAAGGCTTATGTGGGAAGATATGACCAAGGGTTATGTGGGAAGATATGACAAAGGCTTATGTGGGAAGATATGACCAAGGGTTATGTGGGAAGATATGACAAAGGCTTATGTGGGAAGATATGACAAAGGCTTATGTGGGAAGATATGACCAAGGGTTATGTGGGAAGATATGACCAAGGGTTATGTGGGAAGATGTGACCAAGGCTTATGTGGGAAGATGTGATCAAGGCTTATAGGGGACAGTTCGACAGATAAAAATACAATTTAAAAAGTTAAGCAGTGCCAAAAAGGCAAAGAAATAGCAAACACCCCAAGCAACAAAATAGTTTTTTTTTATTATAAATAAAAACAGCACACACAAAAAAAACAAAAACAAGAGAAAGTCAACCCCGATCTAAAAATTTAACCAAAAAATCCAGAAATGTCAAATAAGTTAGCGCATGTTTCTTTCTACACACACACACGAGACAAACAAGCGCACAGATAGTCAGGTATCTCCAGCAAAACCTGGCATGGTACACTCCTCGGATATGTTGAACACAAGGGCCTTGCAATGTTTATTAGAAAGAAATAGTTCTGCTCGGACTCTCACCGAACCACCACGTACCAGTAGCATCATTATTACACATGAGATGAAAGAAAGAAGTCCTTCAACAAGGACATGGCTGACTAGAGTTACTAGACAATTAGGTCACAAACGTTTTCGGTTATAACTTAACGTCTTTATACTGAGTTAGAAGACTGTACAATCTGTATACTAACGTAACGTCTTTATACTGGTTCAGAAGGCTCTGTACAGTCTTCTCTGTATCTATTCTTAAATGCATTAATTGTCCCTTCCTCCACTACTTCATGTGGCAATGCATTCCAAGCATTCACCACTCTCTGAAAAATATTTCCTAATATCTAAATCTGGACCTTTCGTTAATTTGTAGCTATTCCCTCTTGTTCTTGTAGGTGGTTGTATTTTGAAAAACTTGTTATAGTCTAATTTATCCGTTCCTTTGATTATCTTATAAACATGTATTAACACCTCGAATTCTTCTCTTTTCTAGACAATGTAGGCTGGTATTTCTTTTTCCTCATAACTGTAATTCTGGAATCCCACTATCAGCGTTGTCGCTCTTTTTAAAAAAATCCTTTCTAACATGTTTATATCCCCTCTACGATAAGGACTCCACACCTGTACACAGTACTCCAATCTAGGTCTAACTAATACTTTATTCAGTTTGACTATCTCTTCCTTGCTCTTATGTTTAATATTTCTTTCTATCATACCTAACATTGTTTTTGCCTTTTTCACTGCTACCTGGACTTGCTCACTCCCTTCACCTGTATACTTTCAGGTATCCAGGTTCATCAAATAAAAAAAGGAGCGAAGGATCCATCAGGTTTGGGTTCACGGCACGTGCATGTCACTCACAACTTACTGGTACGGTCTCACTCTGACGGAACTGGTCTGACATTTGTTAGAATATAATCGATATTTCTTAAATGTAGTCTTTAACAAGCGAAACTGGAGACAGTCTTCTAGAAAACACAGCCTCTCATTCTTCTGTCCATCGTTCATTCACCTTCCCATAATGTCATCTATTCTTGGGGCATGCTGCCACTCTGATCTTGTTGACTTGTAGAACATACTCCACTGTTAGGTTGTCTGGCGAACACTGGCGCATACTGTACGAGAAGCACTACTCCCCATCTCTCTCTCTCCCTCCCCCCCCCCTCTCTCTCTCTTTCTCTCTCTCTCTCAAACATGCATGCCCCACACGACCGACATGTCCTCTACGATTTCTCCATTCACGGTCAAGAGCACGTCTCTTACAATATCAAGACGGGACGATGAGGTAACGTCTGGTCAGGCAAAACACACTGACCAAACAATATTAGCCAGGGTCAGGAGAAATATACTGGCCAAGACCCTCACCTGACCTCCTCGTTGGTCGTCCTGTAAACAGGCTGTTGTCGAGGGTCGACGTGATCCCCGTAGTAGTCAGTGACACGCAGATGAAGTCAAGCATTGCAAAACGGCCTGGAGGACCCCGGTCCACTTCATCAGCACGCTCGGGATATATACTTCAGGGGTGGTGAGCAAACCTGGGGCCGCCCACCCACTTGGGGCCCTGGTGGGTTATTTATGGGTCGCAAACATTAACAATAACCCCGCTTGGGGTACCCAGGGTGGAGAGAATAGCACCACTTCTTCCGTTCAGGAACGTCATAGCGAGGGCCATGGACAATACTAGTAACATAACCGTGTAAAACCATTGCTACACAAACTGTCACAACAAGTGATTGCACACAGGCTTGATACGTGGGGTGATACGCAGTAGTGGTCTTATGCTTCGCACGCTGCCAAAAGGCGACAGGAAATGAATAAATACCAATAATTAAATATTGAAATATCACTGACATTATGATATTACAGTTCAATAGCTGAGCTTCGCCGTGAGGGGAGGGGGGAGGTGGGGGGGGGGGGGAAGGAGACTATGGATAACAGTCGCTGTACAGTGTGCAGACAAACTAGGTTTTTATTTCACCATAAATGGAAAAGACATAACCCTAACCGGGGTTCAAACTCGTGCCCCCCTGGGCAAGGACGGCAGTATCTTACCCACTTGGCCATAACCTCCTCTAAATTAACTGACCAGTATCTTACCCACTTGGCCATAACCTCCTCTAACTTAACTGACCAGTATCTTACCCACTTGGTTTAGACCTCCTCTAAATTAACTGACCAGTATCTTACCCACTTGGTCATGACCTCCTCTAAATTAACTGACCAGTATCTTACCCACTTGGCCATAACCTCCTCTAAATTAACTGACCAGTATCTTACCCACGTGGCCATGACCTCCTCTAATTTAACTGACCAGTATCTTACCCACTTGGCCATAACCTCCTCTAACTTAACTGACCAGTATCTTACCCATTTGGTCATAACCTCCTCTAACTTAACTTACCAGTAACTTACCCACTTGGTCATGACCTCCTCTAACTTAACTTACCAGTAACTTACCCACTTAGTCATGACCTCCTCTAACTTAACTTACCAGTAACTTACCCACTTAGTCATGACCTCTTCTAACTTGACTTACCAGTAACTTACCCACTTGGTCATGACCTCCTCTAACTTAACTTACCAGCAACTTACCGACTTGGCCATGACCTCCTCTAACTTAACTTACCAGTAACTTACCGACTTGGCCATGACCTCTTCTAACTTAACTTACCAGTAACTTACCCACTTGGTCATGACGTCTTCTAACTTAACTTAACAGTAACTTACGCACTTGGTCATGACCTCTTCTAACTTAACTTGCCAGTAACTTACCCACTTGGTCATGACCTCTTCTAACTTAACTTACCAGTAACTTACCCACTTGGTCATGACCTCTTCTAACTTAACTTAACGTTTTTATACTGGTTTAGATATGACCAGGACGACGAGCAGCGCATGAGCTGCAGCAGCCAGCGACCTATAGCCGACTGCTAGCAACAGGGTCAGCGACCTATAGCCGACTGCCAGCGACAGGGCCAGCGACTTATAGCCGACTGCTAGCGACAGGGCCAGCGACCTATAGCCGACTGCTAGCAACAGGGCCAGCGACCTATAGCCGACTGCTAGCAACAGGGTCAGCGACCTATAGCCGACTGCTAGCGACAGGGCCAGCGACCTATAGCCGACTGCTAGCGACAGGGCCAGCGACCTATAGCCGACTGCTAGCGACAGGGTCAGCGACATATAGCCGACTGCTAGCGACAGGGCCAGCGACCTATAGCCGACTGCTAGCGACAGTGGTCAGCGACCTATAGCCGACTGCTAGCGACAGGGCCAGCGACCTATAGCCGACTGCTAGCGACAGTGGTCAGGGCCAGCGAACCAGAGCTGCCAAGACCCTTCTACACCTCCACGCGGTGATGCTGGATAACAGGCTGCAGCAGGGAAGCCTGGCTAAGGAGAAGGGATCGAAGAAGGAATGCTAACCCGGTACTCAAAAATGCCTGCTGAAGTCGGATATGTCGGACCGACAAGTGCAAATATCGCAGTCAAGCTGTAAACTACGACACAACGCATTCTGTTCCCTGAGCTACGTTACAAAGCCCTTTTCATGCATGGGAGCGGGAGATTGAGAACGAACGAAGCAAAGCCAATACTGGTTTAGAAGACTCTACAGAGTATGTATACAACCAGTTTCTGGGAGTGTGGTTTTTACAGATGTGCGAGTCCATCTAGACTCACCAGTTAGGCGCCATCTTTAACTGCTCTTAACAAACCACCCGGGGAAAGGTACAGATAACTTGGATAGATTTTTAACTAGTCTCAGCTAATTATTTCAACCGTTATTTGATTCAAGTACTTATGTTTTACAGGGTCCGGTTCGAGAGCAGACAATAGTTAAACTGTAATATACCAGGTGACTATGGATGTTTGGAGATAGGGCGGATGTCTATTCCATTATATTAAAACTTGAAAAACGTCAACAGATATAAATATGTCAATGTTTGAGGACTTGGTTGTATATGTGGAAGACAGGGAACTGATACAGGTTTTGACTGATTGATTGATCGATGATGTTTCGATCATATGTCAAGAATGTCACCAAACTATCCAGTCGCTCGAGTCTATAACAACAGACATAAGGACTTCAGAGCAATAGAAAGACAAAGAAACGATGGATTGATTGTGTAAAGGAAACACCACAGAGGCATGGATTGACAATATCAACGGTCGCGTAAATGATACAGGAAAGAAAGAAGATTGCATCTCCCGATGGCGTCTAACCAAATAAATGGACAGATGAGACCACGGGATGAAGATCAGCCTTTTCTCACGCTCAAGTCTATCTAACTGTAAATGGTTACTCACTTACAGTTAGTTCTTCGGTGTACACCATGAAAAAGGTATTTGTGTCGTAGTTCACAGCGAGGCTGCGATATCTGCGCCTTACTGCCCGCCTAAACCGGTTTCAGCTGCCTTCTCCTGGTATTGGTTTTGCCTTCCCATTCCGATCCATTTTCTTAAAGCTATACTAGACTAATATACCACGTTTCCAGGGCCGCAATTAGAAGCGGAATAGGGCCGCGTTTTGGCCAGCTCTGGTTCGCCGATCCTGATGCAAGCGGGTAGCTATGAACCGCTGGCTACCGTCAGGTCCTCACTGATCCTGAAGAAAGCGGGTAGCTATGAACCGCTGGCTACCGTCAGGTCCTCATTGATCCTGAAGCAAGCGGGTAGCTATGAACCGCTGGCTACCGTCAGGTTCTCATTGATCCTGAAGCAAGCGGGTAGCTATGAACCGCTGGCTACCGTCAGGTCCTCATTGATCCTGAAGCAAGCGGGTAGCTATGAACCGCTGGCTACCGTCAGGTTCTCATTGATCCTGAAGCAAGCGGGTAGCTATGAACCGCTGGCTACCGTCAGGTTCTCATTGATCCTGAAGCAAGCGGGTAGCTATGAACCGCTGGCTACCGTCAGCTTCTCATTGATCCTGAAGCAAGCGGGTAGCTATGAATCGCTGGCTACCGTCAGGTCCTCATTGATCCTGAAGCAAGCGGGTAGCTATGAACCGCTTGCTACCGTCAGGTCCTCATTGATCCTGAAGCAAGCGGGTAGCTATGAACCGCTGGCTACCGTCAGGTCCTCATTGATCCTGAAGCAAGCGGGTAGCTATGAACCGCTGGCTACCGTCAGGTCCTCATTGATCCTGAAGCAAGCGGGTAGCTGTGAACCGCTGGCTACCGTCAGGTCCTCATTGATCCTGAAGCAAGCGGGTAGCTGTGAACCGCTGGCTACCGTCAGGTCCTCATTGATCCTGAAGCGAATGGGTAGCTATGAACCGCTGGCTACCGTCAGGTCCTCATTGATCCTGAAGCGAATGGGTAGCTATGAACCGCTGGCTACCGTCAGGTCCTCATTGATCCTGAAGCAAATGGGTAGCTATGAACCGCTGGCTACCGTCAGGTCCTCATTGATCCTGAAGCAAGCGGGTAGCTATGAACCGCTGGCTACCGTCAGGTCCTCATTGATCCTGAAGCAAGCAGGTAGCTATGAACCGCTGGCTACCGTCAGGTCCTCATTGATCCTGAAGCAAGCAGGTAGCTATGAACCGCTGGCTACCGTCAGGTCCTCATTGATCCTGAAGGAAACAGGTAGCTATGAACCGCTGGCTACCGTCAGGCCCTCATTGATCCTGAAGCAAGCGGGTAGCTATGAACCGCTGGCTACCGTCAGGTTCTCATTGATCCTGAAGCAAGCGGGTAGCTATGAACCGCTGGCTACCGTCAGGTCCTCATTGATCCTGAAGCAAGCGGGTAGCTATGAACCGCTGGCTACCGTCAGGTCCTCATTGATCCTGAAGCAAGCGGGTAGCTATGAACCGCTGGCTACCGTCAGGTCCTCATTGATCCTGAAGCAAGCGGGTAGCTATGAACCGCTGGCTACCGTCAGGTCCTCATTGATCCTGAAGCAAGCGGGTAGCTATGAACCGCTGGCTACCGTCAGGTCCTCATTGATCCTGAAGCAAGCGGGTAGCTATCAACCGCTGGCTACCGTCAGGTCCTCATTGATCCTGAAGCAAATGGGTAGCTATGAACCGCTGGCTACCGTCAGGTTCTCATTGATCCTGAAGCAAATGGGTAGCTATGAACCGCTGGCTACCGCCAGGTTCTCATTGATCCTGAAGCAAGCGGGTAGCTATGAACCGCTGGCTACCGTCAGCTTCTCATTGATCCTGAAGCAAGCGGGTAGCTATGAACCGCTGGCTACCGTCAGGTCCTCATTGATCCTGAAGCAAGCAGGTATCTATGAACCGCTGGCTACCGTCAGGTCCTCATTGATCCTGAAGCAAGCGGGTAGCTATGAACCGCTGGCTACCGTCAGGTCCTCATTGATCCTGAAGCAAGCGGGTAGCTATGAACCGCTGGCTACCGTCAGGTCCTCATTGATCCTGAAACAAGCGGGTAGCTATGAACCGCTGGCTACCGTCAGGTCCTCGTTGCTCTTCCAGCTACCTCGGCCCAGCTAACAGTTAGTGAAGGCTAGTTAGCCAGATAGAATATGGTCACCCAGTTTCACAAAGGCTGAGATAAACTAAAACATGGTAGCGGGATGACAGAGCGGGCTAGAAGACGAACTTTCTTCGATTGATCGATTGGACTTTTAGCTCCAAGTCAAGCATATGGCCACCACTACAGCCGGGTTCCTTCATGGAATATTTACAGTAGCAGTTTCAATGGTATTACACAGTGAGGTTGCTAACTTACTTCAGTTGCTTGTAACATGATTGGGGGGTTACAGTGGTCATGTTCCTTCAACCCAGTACTACTGGTGTGTAAGTGGTGATATGGAAATCTCTAATCAATATGTAGTAGGAATAAAAAGAAGAAGACGACAATGTTAGTCAGGGTCAGGTGAAACATACAGATCAGACAATGTTAGTCAGGGTGTTAGTCAGGGTCAGGTGAAACATACAGATCAGACAATGTTAGTCAGGGTGTTAGTCAGGGTCAGGTGAAACATACAGATCAGACAATGTTAGTCAGGGTGTTAGTCAGGGTCAGGTGAAACATACAGATCAGACAATGTTAGTCAGGGTGTTAGTCAGGCTCAGGTGAAACATACAGACCAGACAATGTTAGTCAGGGTGTTAGTCAGGGTCAGGTGAAACATACAGATCAGACAATGTTAGTCAGGGTCATGTGAAACATAATGATCAGACAATGTTAGTCAGGGTGTTAGTCAGGGTCAGGTGAAACATACAGATCAGACAATGTTAGTCAGGGTCATGTGAAACATACTGATCAGACAATGTTAGTCAGGGTGTTAGTCAGGGTCAGGTGAAACATACAGATCAGACAATGTTAGTCAGGGTCAGGTGAAACATACTGATCAGACAATGTTAGTCAGGGTGTTAGTCAGGGTCAGGTGAAACATACTGATCAGACAATGTTAGTCAGGGTGTTAGTCAGGGTCAGGTGAAACATACAGATCAGACAATGTTAGTCAGGGTAATGTGAAACATACTGATCAGACAATGTTAGTCAGGGTGTTAGTCAGGGTCAGGTGAAACATACAGATCAGACAATGTTAGTCAGGGTCAGGTGAAACATATAGATCAGACAATGTTAGTCAGGGTGTTAGTCAGGGTCAGGTGAAACATACAGATCAGACAATGTTAGTCAGGGTGTTAGTCAGGGTCAGGTGAAACATACAGATCAGACAATGTTAGTCAGGGTCAGGTGAAACATACAGATCAGACAATGTTAGTCAGGGTGTTAGTCAGGGTCAGGTGAAACATACAGATCAGACAATGTTAGTCAGGGTGTTAGTCAGGGTCAGGTGAAACATACAGATCAGACAATGTTAGTCAGGGTCAGGTGAAACATACAGATCAGACAATGTTAGTCAGGGTAAGATAAAACATACTGATCAGACATGTTAGTCAGGGTCAGGTAAAACATACTGATCAGACATGTTAGTCAGGGTCAGGCACAACATACTGATCGGACAATGTTAGTCAGGGTCTGGTAAAACATACAGATCAGACAATGTTAGTCAGGGTCAGGTGAAACATACAGATCAGACAATGTTAGTCAGGGTAAGATAAAACATACTGATCAGACATGTTAGTCAGGGTCAGGTAAAACATGCTGGTTAGACATGTTAGTCAGGGTCAGGCACAACATACTGATCGGACAATGTTAGTCAGGGTCTGGTAAAACATACAGATCAGACAATGTTAGTCTTGAGTCTTGCTAAAGATGACTTGAGGCTGGACCTGGACTTGAGAGCAAAGACTTGAAAACGACATTGCTGCCCTATTTCCTCGCAAACATACCAGCCGTTTTGGGCTCACATAATTAACTCCTGGCGTCTTCCACAAACGTCGTGGCTATTATTACAACTATATTTTAACACAAACTATTTCTAGCGTCAAAGACAGATGGTGATTTCACAAGAGAGTCACAGCACAATTATACCAGACCACATCTCCAGTGAGACAATACACGACATAACAACTACTCAATGTATGGTTGTGGGCTGGGACACTATCGTTCGTTTACAGCGAGAACAATCGGGTAAAATCACATTCAATTAATAATACGCCTTTTCTGAGGGGAGGGAGAGGGTTATGAAATTACCTCTTGGGACATTGACAGATATACGACACAACACGAGAAGATTGGACAATTTAGGGATGTAGTTTAGAGGGGAAATGGGCATTAGGAGTCGAGTGTATTCGACATGAAGCGAGTTAAGATTCAGAAATGAAAAAAGGCCAGGCAACATATCACAGAACATGCAGCGTATAACAATACTAAAGGTTGTTGTTGCTGTTGTTGTTGTTGAGGGAGATCCTCGTACATTGTGAGCTCCACTTTTGAATAATTTGCTCGCGGGTTTGCTGTGGTTATACGTCTGTAGCGTACTGAAATAGCTGTACTTGGGTCATCCTTGCTATATTGCAATGCAAGTATCCAAATTAGGATCACCCCTACGGAACCTCAGTGTCGAGCCCCACCTCGTTGGTAGGGCTACTGTAGCCAAGTCTGTGTCCAGAAGCACAATGTGGGCGTGAGGTTAGGTCATGGTCAAGTCTACCTGATCCTGACGCGAGTTGAGGTTGGGGCGGGGGGGAGAAGAGTCTCAGTACGTTTCACCTGTTCCTGACGCGAGGTGAGGTTAGGAGGGGGGGGGGGGAGGAGAAGAGTCTCAGTACGTTTCACCTGATCCTGACGCGAGATGAGGTTAGGGGGGGGGGGAGAAGAGTCTCAGTACGTTTCACCTGATCCTGACGCGAGGTGAGGTTAGGGGGGGGGGGGAAGAGAATAATCTCAGTGTGTTTCACCTGATCCTGACGCGAGGTGAGGTTGGGGGGGGGGGGGGGGTGAGAAGAGTCTCAGTATGTTTCACCTGATCCTGACATTAGCTGGGGGAGGGTGGAGGGGTGTCAGTACGTTTCACCTGATCCTGACATGAGATGGGAAGGGGTGTCAGTACGTTTCACCTGATCCTGACATGAGGTGGGGGAGGGTGGAGAGGTGTCAGTACGTTTCACCTGATCCTGACATGAGATGGGGGAGGGTGGAGAGGTGTCAGTACGTTTCACCTGATCCTGACATTAGGTGGGGGAGGGTGGAGAGGTGTCAGTACTTTTCACCTGATCCTGACATGAGGTGGGGGAGGGGTGGTTGTCTATGTTGCCAGCTTTACTCAGTGGGTTTAGAATTTGTTCAGATTCTGCAATACTGTAGCTGAAGATCACAATGTCGTGTACAAAGCGTAATTGGGAGAGCATCTCGCCATCCATGTCGACACCTAGATCCTGCCAATGTTCAGAGACCTTCTTCAAGGGGACTGTGAGCAGTTCTTGGGAGACGGTATCTCCTTGTCGTACTCCTCAGTGTAGATGTGAGCAGTTCTTGGGAGACGGTATCTCCTTGTCGTACTCCTCAGTGTAGATGTGAGCAGTTCTTGGGAGACGGTATATCCTTGTCGTACTCCTCAGTGTAGATGTGAGCAGTTCTTGGGAGACGGTATCTCCTTGTCGTACTCCTCAGTGTAGATGTGAGCAGTTCTTGGGAGACGGTATCTCCTTGTCGTACTCCTCAGTGTAGATGTGAGCAGTTCTTGGGAGACGGTATCTCCTTGTCGTACTCCTCAGTGTAGATGTATGGAGAGTGTCTTGAACAAAAGGTTGACCTCAGTTGAGAAAGTCCATACGCTGAACGTACTTGTCCTGGATGCCCTGGCTCCTCAAGGCATTTACCACGACAATTATTTTCACGATACCAAAGTACTTTTGGTAGTATGCAATTACAATGCATTGGGACATATAGATTTCCAGCATTCATTGGAAAATGTGCGTATTTGTCAACAACAAAAAAAAAAAGCTTACAACCGAAGTTTGGTGGTTCAATGGTTTAATGGTTCAATTGTTCAACAGTTGTGTTCAAATAATCAACTGTGCTAATGGAGTTCATTGTTGCTCACCCCCACGGTAAGATGGTTCACCACCACGGTAAGATGGCACGGTAAGATGGTTCACCACCACGGTAAGATGGTTCACCACCACGGTAAGATGGTTCACCACCACGGTAAGATGGTTCACCACCACGGTAAGATGGTTCACCACTACGGTAAGATGGCACGGTAAGATGGTTCACCACTACGGTAAGATGGCTGACTACACAAGGTCATGTCGCTAGAAACATGAGAGAGGTCACTGTTCTGAGACACGAATTTGTGCAACAGCGACGTGGATTAACGAAGATTAACATACAATTTATAACAGTCAGGTGTGATAACCCACGTGACCTCCTACCTTACGGGCAAGAAGAATGTGAAACAAAGTAGAAGGAGAGAGAGGGGGAAGAGGAGAAGAAGAAGAAGGAATAAGAAAAAGAAGACGAAGAAGAATGAAAAAGCAAAAAAACACGATAGAGGAGGGGAGAAGCAGAAAGAAAAGAAGAAGAAGAAGAAGAAGAAGAAGAAAGAGAAGAAAAAGAAGAATCCCGATGATAATTAGGGTGTGATTATGTGGCCCTCGGGCTGGTATGAGACACCTGAGCCTAGGCTAACCACGAGCTAAAGGTCAAAGACCAGGCTGTTGATGAAACACACTCCGCCATCCAACTTTGAACCTCTCATTCCTATTATGTAATACCGAGCCACAGAAACTGGGTACCAGAAAACAATCTGCAAGTGAAGGCGGTCCGCGTGGTGCTGCCACTACGTGCCGTGGCTCACCTAACAATCTGGGACTAACATCATGTTTCCGATACACCGCGTGGTGTGAAACGGGATCTTGACTTGACTTTTTTACTATTATGTTGTTATTGAATGTGTTTCTCGCGCCATAATAATACCAAAAACAATGAATATCAACGCAGAGATATTTATAACATTAAGGGTAGGGTAACACAAAATGATGTGATGCCAAGTGTGTCCGCAAGGAAATCAAGGACAGTGCGGGAAGGCTCACCCTGGGGGCCACTCTTCCCTCACCTCCCCCTGTTTCATTTGACTCTGTCCTACAGTCACACTCTTGCACAACTTTCACACGCGCCCTCATCGTGAGGCCCTTCCATTGCACTTTCGTTGGGCTAGCTTCTGAGGGCGCACAAACCTAGCATAGGTACATACAGACGCACACATTCATCCAAGCACTGGTTTATGCGTCCTGATATCGCCCAATGGACTACGGTCTGGGGTGGAAAATGGCGCGCCTCCGCCAGTAGAAACTAGTGAGGCAAACATCTAAGCAAAAAAAAAAGTTGCAGACAGTAACGTTAGACCAGTATCTACAAAACGACAGTGCGTGACTGTTGCGGACAGTAACGTTAGACCAGTATCTACAAAACGACAGTGCGTGACTGTTGCGGACAGTAACGTTAGACCAGTATCTACAAAACGACAGTGCGTGACTGTTGCGGACAGTAACGTTAGACCAGTATCTACAAAACGACAGTGCGTGACTGTTGCGGACAGTAACGTTAGACCAGTATCTACAAAACGACAGTGCGTGACTGTTGCGGACAGTAACGTTAGACCAGTATCTACAAAACGACAGTGCGTGACTGTTGCGGACAGTAACGTTAGACCAGTATCTACAAAACGACAGTGCGTGACTGTTGCGGACAGTAACGTTAGACCATTAAGGTGTCGTATCTACGAAACGACAGTTGCAGGTCGAGACAATTAAGAAAAACGGTAGTCCAAACGTCCAAATGTCTTTACTCGAGGATCACCCATTTTAGAGCGTAGATGGCAACATAGTCAAGTTATCGTTTTGTCTTGATGATATAACATGCTCTGTATGTGGATGGAGGTGGGGAACGATTGCGCTTATCATCAACTCCACTTTCTCGTCCCGAGCTACCTTGACCTCTGGATGTACCGAGATGACAAAACTAGTGTCTGTCAAACTGGACAGGCGTGATTCGAATACGGTAGGTCGGGATTGTGAAACGGAAGTGTCCCACCCTAGGCCACGGCGCCTCCAAATAACGTAGGATAACACTGACAGGGAAGTATATAGCATAAGTTCCAGACACAAGGCAAGCGATACTTTTTGATTTCCGTCCTTGGACAAGCGAGAAGCCTTCTGACGGTGGATGATGTGTTTTCTAGATAAGTGTCTTTCTTCTCCTGTATTTGCTCATATAGTGTCTTTCTTCTCATATGTGTGCTCATTTCGTTATTGTGTCTTTCTTCTCCTGTATGTGCTCATATTGTCTTTCTAATCCTGTATGTGCTCATATTGTCTTTCTTCTCCTGTTTGTGCTCATATTGTGTCTTTCTTCTCCTGTATGTGCTCATTTCGTTATTGTGTCTTTCTTCTCCTGTATGTGCTCATATCGTTATTGTGTCTTTCTTCTTCTGTATGTGCTCATATTGTGTCTTTCTTCTCCTGTATGTGCTCATTTCGTTATTGTGTCTTTCTTCTTCTGTATGTGCTCATATTGTGTCTTTCTTCTCCTGTATGTGCTCATATTGTGTCTTTCTTCTTCTGTATGTGCTCATATTGTGTCTTTCTTCTCCTGTATGTGCTCATATTGTGTCTTTCTTCTTCTGTATGTGCTCATATTGTGTCTTTATTCTTCTGTATGTGCTCATATTGTGTCTTTCTTCTCCTGTATGTGCTCGTATCGTTATTGTGTCTCTTCTCCTGTATGTGCTCATATTGTGTCTTTCTTCTTCTGTATGTGCTCATATTGTGTCTTTCTTCTCCTGTATGTGCTCATATTGTGTCTTTCTTCTTCTGTATGTGCTCATATTGTGTCTTTCTTCTCCTGTATGTGCTCATATTGTGTCTTTCTTCTTCTGTATGTGCTCATATTGTGTCTTTCTTCTTCTGTATGTGCTCATAGTGTCTTTCTTCTTCTGTATGTGCTCATAGTGTCTTTCTTCTTCTGTATGCGCTCATAGTGTCTTTCTTCTTCTGTATGTGCTCATAATGTCTTTCTTCTTCTGTATGTGCTCATATTGTGTCTTTCTTCTTCTGTATGTGCTCATAGTGTCTTTCTTCTTCTGTATATGCTCATATCGCTATTGTGTCTTTTTTCTTCTGTATGTGCTCATAGTTTCTTTCTTCTTCTGTATGTGCTCATAGTGTCTTTCTTCTTCTGTAGGTGGTCATATCGCTATTGTGTCTTTTTTCTTCTGTATGTGCTCATATCGTTGTGTTGTCTTTCTTCTCTTCTTCTATGATTCACTAGTTCACTGTTCTTATTGTTCGGTGTCCCTGATGAAGACCTGTTGATCGTAACGTTGGTTTCTGTCGTGTTTTCGGCATCTGTCCATACTTATTTCTGTATTTTTGCACTTAATTTGTTTAAAACATGTTTGCCTGCACCTCATATCGTCAGGTTGGTAGTGGTGTCTTAGTGACAGGTTGCCTTCATCAGTTCATCTTGTACAGGTAAGACAGGTAAGCACTGTCTGAACTGGAGGCACGCGCATCCATGGTGGCGCGTGCGTGTCAGATTCGGATACTGCTTCAGACAGAGAGATATCACGCAGGTCAGGAGAGAGTCTGGCTGATTGATCAGTTATAAAAACTGTCTCTCGCTGCAATAGAATCAGGTTTGCTTCTTGGTCTTGCCACGTTCTGGTATATCCAGCTGAAAAAGAGCCCATAATGTACAGTTGGGGAATGCAAGGCAGCGAACTGGTGACCCCGTCACAAAAATAGTAGAGTTTAGTCTAGTGCAATAAAATCTCAAACACTTCATTCCCGACGGCATGGCACTACCTTTGAATGATTGGTTGTTCGCTCCATGTGAAATGTAGGGTCCCCACTCTATGTGATCATTTACCGGAAGCCTGTAACCAGGCATTTGCAGGGAGGTGGGGGTGCCTAACGATGTGACTATTGGCACAGCCCGAACATCCCGTATTTACTTAGACCCAACGACGTAGTGTGCCACTACGGACAGAAAACCCATGATAAATTGTGTGCTGAGTCGGATGCACTGGACAGTAATGACCAAAAAACAGTACAACGAACTCCAGAAGAAAAAGGAGAACAAGAAAAACAAGGTTTTTCTGTTTTGTTTTGTTTTGTTTTTTTTTGGCGTTCGCCTTATTTTCTCTAATTCCCAAGGCGGTGTACGTTGCACTGTGGTTTTTATTTTGCACCTGTCGGTCCCGTGCATCCGACTTCAGCATGCATTTTATGTAAGCGTCCGCTTCCTTGGGGTAACGACCGGTGCTGTGATGGGGATTGAACCCAGCATCTTCTGGTTGTGAGCCGTGCCACTTAACCACTAGGCCACGCCGTCCCCTTAACAACGGTTTGACATGATGGTATTGCTAGTCCCATGCACAACCCTATATACTCGTGTTTTTTACCACGCGTGGGCTGTTACAGCGATCTTAGTCTGTCCCAACCCGGTACACTCAAGTAGAGAAACATAAACGGCTGAAATGCCGTTTCCCAAAAGAGCAGTCACAGATTAGGTTAATATTCAGATGACAAACTGTGGGGAACAATTGAGGACCTGCGACTGACGTGTCACTTCATGTAGGCAGCCCATCTAGTGGCATAAAACAAGCATACGAAACCGAACGCAAAGAAGAAGCATACGAAACCGAACGCAAAGAAGAAGATGCTGTACAAAAACAGAGGGAGGCAAGCACGTGTCCGTGCTGACAAGTCCAAACAAACCAGCAAATAGGCCAGGATTGTCTCCCTGTTCGACCAAACAAGGGCCAAGGAAAGAAACACCAAAGATGATCATTGCTAGCTACATGTATTCACATTGATGTGGTACACTGGTTGGGCTACTCGGCCTACTGGTATCCAAGCTGGCATGTTGATGTTTGTTGAGCTTGGTAGGCCTGGGGGAAGGTACACATCATTTGGCTAGATTTTTTACTAGAGTTTTTGTATTTTGTCCAGACAGCGGCCGTTAAGCCTTTTCTTTTCGATTTCTAACTGTGAAGGGATTTTTAACGTGCTCAACACTGACGCGGAAGTTCGATCTCACTACCCAGAGATCAGAGGAATTTTTACCAGAAGATTCACGTTAAAAAAAAAATCCCGGTCTCCACCATGACTCGAATCCGCGACCTCCGGCACACGAGGCGGACCTCGAGACCACTGGGTCTAGCACCCCAGGCGGATACCTTACCTCTAGACCACTGAGCCCCGGCGGTACACTGCAAGGTAGAATAAAGACTGCTTATTCATGCAGTAACCACTCAGTGTGCAAGCTAGACTCCTGTTTTTACCTCCGATATGGGTAACCGAGGTATTGAACGTGTATTCCCTTTGGCCACGAGACCAGCAGACTAACCGCTCTGTCACCCGCTGCTCCGAACTAGCTTTAAATAAATCATCAGAACAGGAACGATGGACTGCAACCATCGAAGGGCCAACAGTCACAGGATCTCCCAACAAAACGTGGCCAAGGACGGTAGAAGAAGAAGCGAAGACAAGAGAACTCCAAGGACGGTAGAAGAAGAAGCGAAGACAAGAGAACTCCAAGGACGGTAGAAGAAGAAGCGAAGACAAGAGAACTCCAAGGACGGTAGAAGAAGAAGCGAAGACAAGAGAACTCCAAGGACGGTAGAAGAAGAAGCGAAGACAAGAGAACTCCAAGGACGGTAGAAGAAGAAGCGAAGACAAGAGAACTTCAAGGACGGTAGAAGAAGAAGCGAAGACAAGAGAACTCCAAGGACGGTAGAAGAAGAAGCGAAGACAAGAGAACTTCAAGGACGGTAGAAGAAGAAGCGAAGACAAGAGAACTTCAAGGACGGTAGAAGAAGAAGCGAAGACAAGAGAACTCCAAGGGACACGTCAAGAAGACATCCCAAAATGGACAGATGTTACCAATAATTTCAAAAGGAACTAGACAAAATGGTGTTTTAAAAGCTAGCGAGTGCTTCAAGTATTAGCTTTGGTGGCGGGTTTCCACTGGCTCTATCTACATCCCCGGGCGAACTGAAGAAAGCGAGTTTGGGTTCTTCTCGCTGTAGTACAATGCCACACTTCTCCGAATACTTAACTCTCGAGGATTACAGTATCGGTTACAACCTCGTTGTCCAGGCTGCTGTAACACATCCTGTTTCCAGATTCACGGTGTGGGCGTTAGAGGTCACAACAGCTGACCCCTACACCGGAAGCTTGTATTCAAAGAATACGGTTTCTCTTAACATAACGAGTTTGCTAGTCCAAATCACAACCTTCTTTAGTAGTATTTTACATGCATATCAGATTTCATAGACCATATTCTTTCCTCTTCGATTGCAACTTGGAGGAAGGAGGACACTTTCGGGATTGTGTGTCCCTGACATAAAGATGGTGTGGTCCTGACATATAGATTGTGTAGTCCTGACATATAGATTGTGTGTCCCTGAAATATAGATTGTGTGTCCCTGACATATAGATGGTGTGGTCCTGACATAAAGATGGTGTGGTCCTGACATAAAGATGGTGTAGTCCTGACATAAAGATGGTGTAGTCCTGACATAAAGATGGTGTAGTCCTGACATATAGATTGTGTGTCCCTGACATAAAGATGGTGTGGTCCTGACATATAGATTGTGTAGTCCTGACATAAAGATGGTGTGGTCCTGACATAAAGATGGTGTGGTCCTGACATAAAGATGGTGTGGTCCTGACATATAGATTGTGTAGTCCTGACATATAGATTGTGTGTCCCTGACATATAGATTGTGTAGTCCTGACATATAGATTGTGTGTCCCTGACATATAGATTGTGTGTCCCTGACATATAGATTTTGTGTCCCTGACATATAGATTGCGTAGTCCTGACATATAGATTGTGTGTCCCTGACATATAGATTGTGTGTCCCTGACATATAGATTTTGTGTCCCTGACATATAGATTGCGTAGTCCTGACATATAGATTGTGTGTCCCTGACATATACATTGTGTGTCCCTGACATATAGATTGTGTGTCCCTGACATAAAGATGGTGTGTCTCTGACATATATAGATAGTGTGGTCCTTTCATATAGATTGTGTGTCCCTGACATAGATGGTGTGTCCCTGACATATAGATGGTGTGGTCCTTTCACATAGATGGTGTGTCCCTGACATAAAGATGGTGTGTCCCTGACATATAGATAATGTGGTCCTTTCATATATATTGTGTGTCCCTGACATATAGATGGGGTGATCCTTAGATATGGATTGTGTGGTCCTTACATATAGATTGTGACGTCCTTAGATATAGATTGTGTGTCCCAGACATATAAATGGGGTGGTCCTTTCATATGGATTGTGTGTCCCTGGCATATAGATGGGGTGGTCCTTACATATAGATTGTGTCGTCCTTAGATATAGATTGTGTGTCCCTTACATATATATTGTGTGTCTCTGACATATAGATGGGGTAGTCCTTACATATAGATTGTGTCGTCCTTAGATATAGATTGTGTGTCCCTTACATATAGATTGTGTGTCCCTGACATATAGATGGGGTGGTCCTTACATATAGATTGTGTCGTCCTTAGATATAGATTGTGTGTCCCTTACATATATATTGTGTGTCTCTGACATATAGATGGGGTAGTCCTTACATATAGATTGTGTCGTCCTTAGATATAGATTGTGTGTCCCTTACATATAGATTGTGTGTCCCTGACATATAGATGGGGTGGTCCTTACATATAGATTGTGTCGTCCTTAGATATAGATTGTGTGTCCCTTACATATAGATGGGGTGGTCCTTTCATATAGATTGTGTGTCCCTGATATACTTCAATATAATATATATATATTTATATATACATATATATAATTTTCCCATACATATATATTATGTTTTCCACACGTATGAAAATGACATTTTTTAAGAACGATTCCTCAAGCACTGGTACCCAATTAAAGAAACAGATGGTGGATGAGACAGAAGACATTACAATGTAGGGTCCCCTTCCGTTAGCATCGACATCCAATATTCTGAGGGATAGATTTACCTCCCATTACAGCGTCCATTTTAAGGGCACGTGGTTTCTGCAGGAATCGGTGGCTTTTTCTGAAAGGACAGGTTGATCATAAAGCTCGCGGAGAGGTTATTTGAAGGAAATATGTGGC
Organism: Ariolimax columbianus; assembly: GCA_036924085.1. Taxonomy (NCBI): domain Eukaryota; kingdom Metazoa; phylum Mollusca; class Gastropoda; order Stylommatophora; family Arionidae; genus Ariolimax; species Ariolimax columbianus. The sequence goes on from JAVGWX010000009.1 coordinate 1,999,590, forward strand.
TTTTTGTGAACACATCAAGCATAAATTCCAGGAAGATGGTATGTGGATGAATCTGTGGCTTTTTGGGAACATGTGATGCATACAGTCCAGGGAGATGGTATGTGGATGAATGGATGACTGTTTGTTACATGTGATGCATACAGTCCAGGGAGATAGTATGTGGATGAATGGATGTTTGTTACATGTGATGCATACAGTCCAGGGAGATGGTATGTGGATGCATGGGTGACTGTTTGTTACATGTGATGCCTACAGTCCAGGGAGATGGTATGTGGATGAAGGGATGACTGTTTGTTACATGTGATGCATACAGTCCAGGGAGATGGTATGTGGATGAATGGGTGACTGTTTGTTACATGTGATGCATACAGTCCAGGGAGATGGTATGTGGATGCATGGGTGACTGTTTGTTACATGTGATGCATACAGTCCAGGGAGATGGTATGTGGATGAATGGGTGACTGTTTGTTACATGTGATGCATACAGTCCAGGGAGATGGTATGTGGATGAATGGGTGACTGTTTGTTACATGTGATGCATACAGTCCAGGGAGATGGTATGTGGATGAATGGGTGACTGTTTGTTACATGTGATGCATACAGTCCAGGGAGATGGTATGTGGATGCATGGGTGACTGTTTGTTACATGTGATGCATACAGTCCAGGGAGATGGTATGTGGATGAATGGGTGACTGTTTGCTAATATGTGAAGCATACAGTGTGTTATACGACCTCGATATTTGTTTTAAGTCCGTTGACATTATTCATCTGACCAACATGCATGACAATATCCCCACATAACTTAACAGACAACTTTTGTGTCATCAAACCCGTCAACAGCACTGTTGCTATCTCGTCACTACAAGAGGATACTGACGACATCAGCAACTCGTGTTTATCGTCGAGCCATTCTTTTAATAACTTTTGGGGTCTCCCGAAATCCGTACCATACAGATGATTGTACCTTGGCCACGCAAGGGCAACACCATCAACCAACAGCATCCTCCAACAAGGACAGGGTGTCGGTGCCACTGATGGACAGTTACCCCCCCCCCACCCCCCACCCTGACAACAGCATCCTCCAACACCATCAACCAACAGCATCCTCCAACAAGGATAGGGTGTCGGTGCCACTGATGGACAGTTACCCCCCCCCACCCACCCCCACCCCCCCCCCACCCACCCTCCATGACAACAGCAAGTCCAAGCTATACAACGTTCAGGCCGATAACCTTAACCTTCGCCATCTTGTGTTGATCTACTGCCCTAGGGGAACTGAGACGCTAGTCCGGTCAGGCACAACATTCTAACCAGGACGTCGCGTCAGGGTCAGGCACAACATTCTAACCAGGACGTCGCGTCAGGGTCAGGCACACCATTCTAACCAGGACGTCGCGTCAGGAACAATATTCTGACCAGGACGTCGCGTCAGGGTCAGGCACACCATTCTAACCAGGACGTCGCGTCAGGAACAATATTCTGACCAGGACGTCGCGTCAGGGTCAGGAACAATATTCTGACCAGGACGTCGCGTCAGGGTCAGGAACAATATTCTGACCAGGACGTCGCGTCAGGGTCAGGAACAATATTCTGACCAGGACGTCACGTCAGGGTCAGGAACAATATTCTGACCAGGACGTCGAGTCAGGGTTAGGCACAATATTCTGACCAGGATGTCGCGTCAGGGTCAGGAACAATATACTGACCAGGACATCACGTCAGGAACAATATACTGACCAGGACCACTATCCCGCTTCCATGTAGTGCTCCCTGAAAACAGGCGGTGTTCAATGCAGTCTTTCTGACAAGATGTGGATCAACGTGACTCCCGCAGTAGTGAACGTCACGCAGATGAAACCGAGCATAGCAAAACCGCCTGGAGGACTGCGGTCCCCCTTCATCAGCATGCTCGGGATCTGTGGAAAGCTACTACAAGCCACCACTTTACGCCCTTTTCATTGCGCAGAAAAGAGTAAACTGACTCATTGTGGGAATTCAACAAAAATATCTACTGTGCTGATCACGCTGGGGTTTTGGGGATTGAAAGAACTGTTGACGCCTCAAGGGTACCAGTAGTGGGCACATTACCAGTAGGAGAGGTAGACATTTAGAGCTCATGCTCGGTGTGGGTCCCGAGTGATCGACCGGGAGCATTGTGTATGACAAGACCAAGAATAGCAATACTGCCCCACAGGGAGCATGTTGTAAAAGGCGACTAACTGTGTGACATTACACAACACCGGTCATGGTTAGGTGGTTTGTTAAGAGCAGCATAGATGGCGCCTAACAGGTTGCGTGTCTACTTTGTTCTAGTGTTTGAATCTATTAAAATGGACTCGCACATTGGTTAACCACCCGCCGCGGCAATTGTCCAAATGCAGCGGAGTAATAAGCTGCTCGTGCCTAGCCCGCTAACCAGGAATTCCTTCTCCATGCTACAGCCAGTTCATACCAGAGCTGGGAACTGCACTGGGGTATCCGCCTCTGTAGAAGTACAGGTCGACTAAGTGGTACCTGCCCAGGAGCATCCGCCCCTGTAGAAGTACAGGTCGACTAAGTGGTACCTGCCCAGGAGCATCCGCCCCTGTAGAAGTACAGGTCGACTAAGTGGTAGCTGCCCAGGAGCATCCGCCCCTGTAGAAGTACAGGTCGACTAAGTGGTACCTGCCCAGGAGCATCCGCGCCTGTAGAAGTACAGGTCGACTAAGTGGTACCTGCCCAGGAGCATCCGCCCCTGTAGAAGTACAGGTCGAGTAAGTGGTACCTGCCCAGGAGCATCCGCCCCTGTAGAAGTACAGGTCAACTAAGTGGTACCTGCCCAGGAGCATCCGCCCCTGTAGAACTACAGGTCGACTAAGTGGTACCTGCCCAGGAGCATCCGCCCCTGTAGAAGTACAGGTCGACTAAGTGGTACCTGCCCAGGAGCATCCGCCCCTGTAGAAGTACAGGTCGACTAAGTGGTACTTGCCAAGGAGCATCCGCCCCTGTAGAAGTACAGGTCGACTAAGTGGTACCTGCCCAGGAGCATCCGCCCCTGTAGAAGTACAGGTCGACTAAGTGGTACCTGCCCAGGAGCATCCGCCCCTGTAGAAGTACAGGTCGACTAAGTGGTACCTGCCCAGGAGCATCCGCCCCTGTAGAAGTGCAGGTCGACTAAGTGGTACCTGCCCAGGAGCATCCGCCCCTGTAGAAGTACAGGTCGACTAAGTGGTACCTGCCCAGGAGCATCCACCCTTGTAGAAGTACAGGTCGACTAAGTGGTACCTGACCAGGAGCATCCACCCCTGTAGAAGTAAAGGTCGACTAAGAACTAAGAAGAACTCATAGCTGGCACATTGCCAGTGGCTAGAAGTTCATGAACCATCTCGTGGATACAGACACTGCACTCGATGAACCTCGTGGATACAGACACTGCACTCGATGAACCTCGTGGATACAGACACTGCACTCGATGGACCTCGTGGATACAGACACTGCACTCGATGGACCTCGTGGATACAGACACTGCACTCGATGGACCTCGTGGATACAGACACTGCACTCGATGGACCTCATGGATACAGACACTGCACTCTATGGACCTCATGGATACAGACACTGCACTCGATGGACCTCGTGGATACAGACACTACACCCGATGGACCTGTGGATACAGACACTGCACCCGATGGTCTTGTGGATACAGACACTGCACTCGATGGACCTAATGGATACATACACTGTACTCGATGGACCTCGTGGATACAGACACTGCACCCGATGGACCTGTGGATACAGACACTGCATCCGATGGACCTGTGGATACAGACACTGCACTCGATGGACCTCATGGATAGAGACACTGCACTCGATGGACCTAATGGATACAGACACTGCACTCGATGGACCTCGTGGATAGAGACACTGCACTCACTCGATGGACCTCGTGGATAGAGACAGTGCACTCGATGGATCTAATGGATACAGGCACTGTAGCCGATGGACCTAGTGGATACAGACACTGCACTCGATGGACCTCGTGGATACAGACACTGCACTCGATGGACCTAATGGATACAGACACTGTACTCGGTGGACCTCGTGGATACAGACACTGCACTCGATGGACCTCGTGGATACAGACACTGCACTCGGTGGACCTAATGGATACAGACAATGTACTCGATGGACCTCGTGGATACAGACACTGCACTCGATGGACCTAATGGATACAGACAATGTACTCGATGGACCTCGTGGATACAGACACTGCACTCGATGGACCTCGTGGATACAGACACTGCACTCGATGGACCTCGTGGATACAGACACTGCACTCGATGGACCTCGTGGATACAGACACTGCACTCGATGAACCTCGTGGATACAGACGCTGCACCCGATGGACCTCGTGGATACAGACACTGCACTCGATGGACCTCGTGGATACAGACACTGCACTCGATGGACCTCGTGGATACAGACACTGCACTCGATGGACCTCGTGGATACAGACACTGCACCCGATGGACCTCGTGGATACAGACACTGCACTCGATGGACCTCGTGGATACAGACACTGCACTCGATGGACCTCGTGGATACAGACACTGCACTCGATGGACCTCGTGGATACAGACACTGCACTCGATGGACCTCGTGGATACAGACACTGCACTCGATGGACCTCGTGGATACAGACACTGCACTCGATGGACCTCGTGGATACAGACACTGCACTCGATGGACCTCGTGGATACAGACACTGCACTCGATGGACCTCGTGGATACAGACACTGCACCCGATGGACCTCGTGGATACAGACACTGCACTCGATGGACCTCGTGGATACAGACACTGCACCCGATGGACCTCGTGGATACAGACACTGCACTCGATGGACCTCGTGGATACAGACACTGCACTCGATAAACCAACGATGCACAGATTGCAAAGTTTTGAAATCCCCCTTGGCCCAGCAGGACGGAGCAGGAGTGTATAATCCATCAGTACCATTACCATTTACTGATAGTGACCGAGTACCTATGAGTCTGCCCAGCGTGTAATGGCGTCGATGCTTAACAGAATAGAACAGAACAGACCGTAACCTACCTGAACTTGATTGAGCCTATGTCCCGTTCACCAAAACTCCAGACACCGTTCAGGTGAGGTTCCAACCAACCTTCCAAGATGTGCTCCCACAGGTACAGTCCTGGGGAGAATGTCAGAGAACCAATCAGAGTGGGTCCCAACACGCAAAGAATATGTCCACTGCTAACTTATTTAATCATGATGTAAAGACGAATAATATAGTTGTGCATGGGGATAGCAACATCTTCATGTAATACATTAACTACACAACTCACCACTGCAGCAAGTTACAAAGTACGTTGACGCTGGTTTCCAATATTGGGCCAATCATAGTAGAGACCTGATGCTTCGTAACACAAGAAAAGGTCATACCGAATAATCTTCTTCTACTTCTTATCGCTTGTCCTGCTCGTGCCTTTCAGCGTCAGGATATGTAGAGGTTTCTTGACCGGGCCCTGGTATGCGCTTGTGCCTTTCAGCGTCAGGATATGTAGAGGTTTCTTGACCGGGCCCTGGTATGCGCTTGTGCCTTTCAGCGTCAGGATATGTAGAAGTTTCTGGACCGAGCCATAGCATGTGTTCCGTACACGGGGAGCTTTACTGGTTTTGTTATTTCTGCTATCCATTTTTTTCGTGGTCGGTTTTGGCTTTGTATCCATTTTATCTGTATAGCATAGTTTTCTGGGGGATACTATCTGGTGTTTGACGTGTCACTTGGCCGAACCATTTGGTTTGTTGTCTCTTGGTGAGGTCTAGCACTGGTGTTGTACCTACTTGTCTCTTGATGAGGTCTAGCACTGGTGCTGTACCTACTTGTCTCTTGATGAGGTCTAGCACTGGTGCTGTACCTACTTGTCTCTTGATGAGGTCTAGCACTGGTGTTGTACCTACTTGTCTCTTGATGAGGTCTAGCACTGGTGTTGTACCTACTTGTCTCTTGATGAGGTCTAGCACTGGTGTTGTACCTACTTGTCTCTTGATGAGGTCTAGCACTGGTGTTGTACCTACTTGTCTCTTGATGAGGTCTAGCACTGGTGTTGTACCTACTTGTCTCTTGATGAGGTCTAGCACTGGTGTTGTACCTACTTGTCTCTTGATGAGGTCTAGCACTGGTGTTGTACCTACTTGTCTCTTGATGAGGTCTAGCACTGGTGTTGTACCTACTTGTCTCTTGATGAGGTCTAGCACTGGTGTTGTACCTACTTGTCTCTTGATGAGGTCTAGCACTGGTGTTGTACCTACTTGTCTCTTGATGAGGTCTAGCACTGGTGTTGTACCTACTTGTCTCTTGATGAGGTCTAGCACTGGTGTTGTACCTACTTGTCTCTTGATGAGGTCTAGCACTGGTGTTGTGCCTACTTGTCTCCTAATACCTCCGTTTCTGATTCTATCCATTCTTGTTACTCCAAGCATTCTGCGCAGGCATTTAATCTTTGTTGTTACAATGTTTCTTTTATCTTTGTTTGTCAATGTCCACTTCTGGCACTGATAGCACAAGGTGGGTAGGAATATCGTATTGTATAGCGTTCTCTTTGTATCAATTGGCACGTATTTTACATTGTAATATCGGGGACATTTGTCCAATGATTTGACTTGCTTTATTACATCTGTGTTGGATTTCAGTGTCTGTTTTGCCATCGTCTGAGATTATGTTACCCAGGTACGTGAAATTATTCACCTGTTTTACTTGTTGATTTTGTATAAATATATTTGTTTTTGTTTTTCTTCTTGCAAGCTTCACACCTTCGGTTTTCTCCTTGTTGATTTTCGTACTGTAATCCGTACAGGCCTCGTTTTGATTGTTGGTATGTTTCTGTAGCTGTTTTTCCAAGGTTGCTTTTATTGATTGGTCATCAGCAAAGAGTTAATTTAAGTGTTCACTGAGGTTGTTTCCCTCACTAATGTTGCCTTTCTTACATATTGCGGCTATATATGTGATAAATAGTCAAGGGGATGTTGCACATTCTTGCCGTACACTGGTCCTTGACATTTGTCGGAATATCCTGCGTTTGTTCTGATCATGGATTGGTTATTCACATAAACACTTTTACATTGATTGATCAAATTTGTGTTTGCTCCATAACGTTCTAATGGTGTCCACAATTGGTAGCCATTCACTCGACCGAATGCATTCTCTTGGTCCGCAAAAGCAACGTGTAGTGTCTGATCGTACTTTTGTTTTCTCCGCTAGTTGTCTGAGTGCGAAGACTGCATCTTAACATCTCCTGTTTTTCCTGAATCCCACCCGTGCTTCGCTTGGTTGCGGTTCTATGATTGGGCCTAGTCTTTTTTCCATTATTTGACAGAATAATAATTATTCCTCAATATTGTGTACATTCCTTTTTTACTGCTCTTTTGTCCATACCGGGAGTATTGTTGCACGTCTCTAGTCTTCTGGTGTTTCTTCTTTAATCCACACTAGGTTATACAGTCTGTGAAGCCAGGTTATCCCTGCATCTTCTGTTGACTTGATTAGTTCAGCAAGGATGTCATCCAGCCCTGGTGACTAGATTAGTTCAGTCCGGCCCTGGTCACTTGATTAGTTCAGTCCGGCCCTGATGACTTGATTAATTCAGTCCGGCCCTGGTGACTTGATTAGTTCAGCAGGGATGTCATCCGGCCCTGGTCACTTGATTAGTTCAGTTCGGCCCTGGTCACTTGATTAGTTCAGTCCGGCCCTGGTCACTTGATTAGTTCAGTCCGGCCCTGGTCACTTGATTAGTTCAGTCCGGCCCTGGTCACTTGATTAGTTCAGTCCGGCCCTGGTCACTTGATTAGTTCAGTCCGGCCCTGGTCACTTGATTAGTTCAGTCCGGCCCTGGTCACCTAATTAGTTCAGTCTGGCCCTGGTGAGTTGATTAGTTCAGCAGAGATGCCATACAGCCCTGGTGACTTGTTTGATGGTCAGCTTGCATAGCGTATTGTATCTCTGATTTAGTTATATCAGGTTCTAGCCCTGTAGTGATGTCTATATTGCTATCTTGTGATCCCACTATTTGTCCAGTATTAAGTAGCTCTTCGAAATATTGCTGCTATCTTTCCATGATCTTTCTTCTGCCGTGTATATCATTTCCCTTTCCATGACTTATGATTTCTGTCGGGTCATAACACTCTCCTCTGTGTCTCATTATCTTAATTTGTGTATAGAAGTTTCAATGCATTGTTATGGTCCAAGTGTATGTTGTCTCAGTGTTCTTTCCATGCTTGTGCGTTCACCTCTTGAACTCTTTGTGTCTTTTCTTGTCAATTTTAACTCAGTATAGTGCGTCGTTGATTTACTCTTAGCCCATTTTTTGTATTTGCTATTTTTCTCTTTATTGCTGTTTTTAATTTATCATTCCACCATGCTGTCATGTTTAGTTTAGGGCCTCTTGTCTTGGCAGTTCCGCATGCTGCTCTTGATGCTTCGGTGACAGTACTCTTGAACATAGCCAATTTTTCTTCAACTGTCTGTGATTCTTTTGCGAGTTTTGTAAAGCCTTGACAAGTATACATAACACCTGACAATTCTCATTTTCAAATTCTGATTTATCTGTTTGGATGTCAATATGTGTCGCATGTTGCTGAATACCATCTTGGCCAAACCTATTCTCTTTCTGATTTATTTTTCACAGCCGCCATCTTCCGTTTCTATATGACCTAGATAGGAGAAACTCTGTACCTGTTCAAGTAGTTGATCTTTTATTATTATCTGCATACATGGTTTCTTGTCATTTTCTTGTCACTTTTTCCAAGAGTCAGTCTTTGTTTTCTTGGTGTTTTTATGTCAAATCCAAGCCCTTTTCTATAGGTGTGAAATAAGAACCTAGTCTACACACTGCAATGTTGAGGTACCATCTCCATAACGAAGGCTGTCCGCAATTGATCACCAGCGTCCTCAGTCTCTTACATTGGTGGTACAATCAGCCAGGCTTTTCCCCCCAGTTAATATCCTTATTCTATCCTGCCACTGACAGCGTCGTTCGCCCCTGACACGTTCATCCCTGACACGCCCATCCCTGACACGTTCACCCCTGACACGTCAGTCCCTGCCACGTTCATCCCTAACACGCCCATCCCTGACACGTTCACCACTGACACGTTCATCCCTGAAACGCCCATCCCTGACACGTTCACCCCTGACACGTTCATCCCTGAAACGTCCACCCCTGACACGTCCACCCCTGACCCGTCCACCCCTGACACGTTCACCCCAACCCTCTCTCCCATCTTTCCTTCCAGTATTATTTTCAGCAAGGTTATGTCCTATTATATATGTATATGTCCCAAAATAGATTATTTGACGGGCTGAGATTTCTGTCATTAATTCTCTATGCACCCGATATCTATCAAGACTTCAACATTATTTGTTTTCTGGTCGGTTTTTGTTTCCACGAGACGCGTTCCATTCTTCTGTATATCCAAATTTCCATGCCATCAATTCTCTTCTTCAGCCGTCTGTTCACTGTCCATGTTTCTCCGCCATACAGCCAAGACGAGTGTACATCACATCTGATCATTCAATTGTTATTTTGTGATCGACTTGTTGAGAGTTCAGGACATGCCTCATGTTGGTAACACACTGATCTGGCGACGCTATTTTCGTCCTGATTTCACATCTTCCATTAACCATTATTATATTTCCAAGGTAGCAGTAGCTCTTCGCCTGGTGCAGTATTGAACAAGTCTTGTTTTGTATCCGTAGAGTAGATGCCCAGTCTACTTTCTCGTTTTCTCAGTATTAATGTCCAGGCAACACATTTTACCTTTGTTCTTGACTTGAATCAATCATTCCTGCAGTTTTTGTTCGCTTTCAGCCAGTATGACTGTGCCATCCACATGTCAGATGTTTTTATAAGTAGCATCTCCTTTACAGAACGTAGCTTCTTACAGCCTCCACCCATTTGGCTGTTACACGTTTCTTGGCAAGTGTGCAGTACGGTAGGTTGCTATCACTTTCCGTACGTGGAGGACCATTCGTCCGAGAACAAAATCTAGTCTCACCCCTAGTAAACACAGCCTCAATACACCACCAATATTGAATCCTTGCATTTGCTCTAAACGTCGAAACATGTGTTCTGTGTAAATGTTAAACAGACAAGGGGACAATACTCCTCATTGTCGTACTCCACTTTCTACATTTCTACATGACGAGTTATGCCAGATAGACAGCTCTGAGAGCGACAGTTGTTTCCAGTATAGGTTACTGAGTATTCTGGTGTCTTTTATATCCATACCTATGTTTATTGAGGTCGGTAATTGGAAAACAATTTCTTTTAATGACACATACATTATGACAGTAGAATATTCTTTATGTGGTATGGTGTAGACAAATCAAAGGTGTTCTGTATGTTGTAGACAGATCAACGGTATTATCTATATGGTAGACAGATCAAAGGTATTATGTATGCTGTAGACAGATCAACGGTATTATGTATGTGGTAGACAGATCAAAGGTATTCTGTATGCTGTAGACAGATCAAACGTATTCTGTATGCTGTAGACAGATCACAGGTATTATGTATGTAGTAGACAGATCAACGGTATTATCTATATGGTAGACAGATCAAAGGTATTATGCATGCTGTAGACAGATCAAAGGTATTATGTATGATGTAGACAGATCAAATGTATTATGTATGCTGTAGACAGATCAAAGGTATTCTGTATGCTGTACACAGATCAAATGTATTCTGTATGCTGTAGACAGATCAAAGGTATTCTGTATGCTGTAGACAGATCAACGGTATTATGTATGTGGTAGACAGATCAAATGTATTCTGTATGCTGTAGACAGATCAAAGATAGTATGTGTGTTGTAAAGACAGCTAATGTGTTCTTTATTTGGTATGTTGTAGAGAGATAAAAGGTACTCTTTATGTGATATGTTGTAGAGAGATAAAATATATTCTTTATGTGATATGTTGTAGAGAGATAAAAGGTACTCTTTATGTGATATGTTGTAGAGAGATAAAAGGTACTCTTTATGTGATATGTTGTAGAGAGATAAAAGGTACTCTTTATGTGCTATGTTGTAGAGAGATAAAATGTATTCTTTATGTGATATGTTGTAGAGAGATAAAAGGTACTCTTTATGTGATATGTTGTAGAGAGATAAAAGGTATTCTTTATCTGATATGTTGTAGAGAGATAAAAAAAAGTGGTAGTTATGTTTAACATTCACAATACATGAAAGTTATGTTTGATATTTACAATACATAACAGTTATCTTTGATATTTACAATACATAAAAGTTATCTTTGATATTTACAATACATGAAAGTTATGTCTGATATTTACAATATCCCTGCAGCCTGCTCTCACTCACTGTCTCTCTCGAAAGTGTTCTCCGGTAATCATCGAAGTGGACGGCTCTCCACGGCCTATCTCATGTCCTCTCCTCTCAAGTAATGATGTTCTCAAACTCAAATCTGTCTCACTCTGCCGCCTGCTCTCAAATGAGCGTCTCTCTCGAATCTTCTCTCCAGTAATGATGTTCTCAAACTCAAATCTGCTCAGTCTTAGATCATACCTATATATTGGTCTAAGCTCCTAACTATATATTGGTCTAAGCTCCTACCTGTATATTGGTCTAAGCTCATACCTATATATTGGTCTAAGCTCCTACCTGTATATTGGTCTAAGCTCATACCTGTATATTGGTCTAAGCTCATACCTGTATATTGGTCTAAGCTCCTACCTGTATATTGGTCTAAGCTCATACCTGTATATTGGTCTAAGCTCATACCTGTATATTGGTCTAAGCTCATACCTGTATATTGGTCTAAGCTCATACCTGTATATTGGTCTAAGCTCATACCTGTATATTGGTCTAAGCTCATACCTATATATTGGTCTAAGCTCCTACCTGTATATTGGTCTAAGCTCCTACCTATATATTAGTCTAAGCTCCTACCTATATATTGGTCTACGCTCCTACTTATGTATTAGTCTAAGCTCCTACCTATATATTGGTCTAAGCTCCTACCTATATATTGGTGTAAGCTCCTACATATATATTAGTCTAAGCTCCTAACTATATATTGGTCTACGTTCCTACTTATATATTAGTCTAAGCTCCTACCTATATATTGGTCTAAGCTCCTACCTGTATATTGGTCTACGTTCCTACTTATATATTAGTCTAAGCTCCTACCTATATATTGGTCTAAGCTCCTACCTGTATATTGGTCTAAGCTCCTACCTATATATTAGTCTAAGCTCCTAACTATATATTGGTCTACGTTCCTACTTATATATTAGTCTAAGCTCCTACCTATATATTGGTCTAAGCTCCTACCTATATATTGGTCTAAGCTCCTACCTATATATTGGTCTAAGCTCCTACCTATATAATGTCTCTACAGCTAAGATCTGTAACATTTGATATTTACAATAAATGAAAGGTATGTTTGATATTTACAATAAATGAAAGGTATGTTTGATATTTACAATAAATGAAAGGTATGTTTGATATTTACAATAAATGAAAGGTATGTTTAAGAGAAAGTATACATAATAGCTGCAGTAGTTATTCGTGTACATATGTAGGTCAAAACTATTCCGGATGTGAGAGCCAACTGTAGAATTCAACACAACAACCCTAGTATGACAAAACACAACGAACAAAGAATACGGACAAGAAAGGCATGAGTCATCTCACTAGTTAAAGTAGAAAACTACTTGAGAAATGTATGTTTGTCTTCCTGTTGACATGTTTAACAAGCTTTGGAATCAGCTTCTAAAGGTCAAAGGTCACTAAACAAAGTCCATGCTGCTCATTGCCAGTGGTAAAGGTCTATGCGCGGTTACAAGATCAACATTTTTACAGAGAGAAAGGCCAAAGACAGTCTCAAAAAAGCCAAAAAGAGCCAAAGACAGTCTCAAAAAAGCCAAAAAGAGCCAAAGACAATCTCAAAAAAGCCAAAAAGAGCCAAAGACAGTCCCAAAAATCCAAGAAAAAGACAAACTTCGCCATCAAGACAAGACAAGATCAAAGACAGACAAATAAGTCCCAATTAAAATGCAACTTCTCCCTCCACCCCCTCCCTTCCCACAGAAAATTCTACGCAAGATGATCAAGATTTCATATACACGAAAATACAAAATTCACACTAAAATCTTACATAACACATTGCCCGATGCTAGGCCATTGAGTAACAAATAGACATCAGCTCTTGTCCTGTTTGTTAGAAAGCAACAGCCCTACCGGACTTTGTTAATGACACAACCACAATTAGAATTATTTATGGAGGTTATGTAATCCCTTCAGTTGAACAGCCTATACGCCAATTTGATTTAGGTGTTAGAGAAATATATTCTAGAAATAGAACCAAAGAGTACGATTTCTCACAAGATGACTCCGCCACAAATAAAATGAGGTCTATGAGCAAAAAATGTTTTACAAATAACTAGGATAATATTTCATAGAAACAGTTTGGTACCACTTCGGGCCAGCCATTGTTGAAGGGTAGGACCAAACATGGAGGACAACCAGACGTGACAAGGATGGTCCGCCCTTGTCTCGATATAACCACATGGGAGACAATGTCGGGTTGGGTTTCACTCTGCCTGTACCGCGTTGACACGGAGAAAGCTTTCAAAGTAAATCAGACCAAAGACAGGAAACCATCAAACGACTAGCGGACTGGAAATAAGTGGACAGGAGATAACAGAAAGATAATCAGCACTTGTGAAATATATCATATTACTATTAGGTGACTCCATTTTGTCCCTCCTTTCTGCCAGGGCTGCACAGATCAGCTTGTCATATCCTTGTGGCCTATAGCGTCTACAGGATGGAGTAGCCAGCACCATGCATAACCCTCAGTAGTTGCTTCTTCCGATATTAATGACAAGTTACAGTGTTGCTATTCTTTGCTACATGTTCGGTCTCCGGCAACATTGAGGAGGGATATATATGGTACAATATGGTTTCTCTTTCTTTGTCCGTGTGGAGATGGGACATCACTCGTCAGGGCAAACACGATTGGGCGTTAAACTCAGGTGTGAAATATATCCTAATAGGGCAAGTTAGAAGACATGACATGTAGCTTAGAGTATCATATCCAGACTAGAGTCTATTAACTCAGGTCGTCATCTTCTTCTTCGTCTTCTGTGTTCGTTCTTAATATCCTGCTAGCAAGACCTGAACATGGCTTTGCAAGTAGCAGGATGTAGTCCGGAGAACGGAATGCGTTGTGTCGCTTGTTTACAGATTGACTCCGATATTTGCATCTTTCGGTCCGACACATCCATCTTCGGCAGCTCAGGTGTGAAATCGGCCCTAACATGGCCAGGTAGAAGACATGACATGTAACATAGAATAACCTATCCAGAGAGAAAGGGAAGAGGCAACTAACATCTTATCAGGTTAAACATACTGATCAAATATGTTAGTCAGGATCAGGTTAAACATAGTGATCAAATATGTTAGTCAGGATCAGGTTAAACATGCTGATCAAATATGTTAGTCAGGGTCAGATTAAACATACTGATTAAACATTTTAGTCAGGATCAGGTTAAACATACTGATCGAATATGTTAGTCAGGTCAGGTTAAACATACTGATCAAATATGTTAGTCAGAGTCAGGTTAAACATACTGATCAAACATTTTAGTCAGGGTCAGGTTAGTCTGGGTCAGGTTAAACATACTGCCAAGACCCACCGTGAGTTCTGGCGACGAGTGACGTTCACTCGTCTCCACTGTCGTCAGCGCAATGGCGAACACGTGACACAGTCCAGTCTGCGATTGCCACGGTCAAGATGACACAGTCCAGCCTGCGGTCACAGCGGTCATTATGACACATTCCTACCTGCGATTGCCGTGTTTAACATTCAGGTACGTGAGCCTGACCCAACAACCTAACCGGTGATGTGCCGGGTCTAGCAAGCCGGCTGTCTATTTTCTTCTGATATTCGCATCTGTTCCTGAGAATCGACTGCACTGCTCCCGGGCATACCCAAACGTGTCCAGTCTCTCTCTCTCTCTCTCTCTCTCTCTCTCTCTCTCTCTCTCTCTCTCTCTCTCTCTCTCTCTTTCTCTCAGTAAATGGAGAAGGGTGTGGCTACTGATGATTCCTGTAGCTCGTTGGATGTACACACTGCGCCGTCCTTTCTTGCGCCCGTCAGTGAGAACCTCGTTCAATATCAAAGATCTGTAGTCTGCGAATTGCTGATTGATCTTCTACAGTTCTATCATCGAACATGCGGTCATTGATAGCCGTCGTCACATCTGGTCATATCTAGTGTACCTGGTAATACCACAACATAAGACACCTCCACCACAACAGAAGACACCTCCACCACACAGAGACAACAACACAAGACACCTCCACCACAACAGAAGACACCTCCACCACACAGAGACAACAACACGAGACACCTCCACCACAACAGAAGAACCTCCACCACAACAGAAGACACCTCTACCACAACAGAGACAACAACACGAGACACCTCCACCACAACAGAAGACACCTCCACCATAACAGAAGACACCTCTACCACAACAGAAGACACCTCCACCACAACAGAAGACACCTCCACCACAACAGAAGCCACCTCCACCACAACAGAAGACACCTCCACCACAACAGAAGACACCTCTACCACAACAGAGACAACAACACGAGACACCTCCACCACAACAGAAGACACCTCCACCACAACAGAAGACACCTCCACCACAACAGAAGACAACTACACCACAACAGAAGACAACAACACGAGACACCTCCACCACAACAGATGATACCTCCACCACAACAGAGGACACCTCCACCACAACAGAGACAACAACACGAGACACCACCACCACAACAGAAGACACCACCACCACAACAGAAGACACCTCCACCAGAACAGAAGACACCTCCACCAGAACAGAAGACACCTCCACCACAACAAAAGACACCCAGAAAAGTACGCAATAAAAATGGTTGTGCGAATTATTCCTGAACGCAACTCACCCAGAAATACCACGGCTGATTTGCTGACAAGAACTCTTGTACTTTCTCTGGGAGATATTTCTCAAGGTGCCAGATTCTCGAGGATGCCCTCGGTAATTGAGGTGTTGATTAGGTGTGCCTGTACGAGGGTTTGTTAGGGGCATGGGGTCCACGAAAAGGGGCAATGATGGCGGAAAGTATGGCACGAGAGAGGGCGGGTAGTGACGGCGCATCAGTTACAAATCACTGTCCCTTCTCAATCTTGGCTGAGTCTGTGTATTTCTGGGCATAGTTAGAAGTTGAATGTATGTGTAGTGTGTACTTTGATTGGTAATTCGTCTGTTTGCTCGTGGCAAAGAATAGAGTCACAACTAGAGCCTACTCCTTAATAGGAAACATATAACCGAGTGGTAGTTTCAATAACAATGGTTCTACATGTTCCTAACCGCAGGCATAACCATCTTTTCGGGGGCAGGGGTCAGCGCCCATATTTTGTTAAACTCGGGTAACACTTGTCGGGTGATGATGTGCCTTACTGTAGATACAATATTTTGGTTCATGTCTCACGGATTTAAATGAATGCTGATTTACTGAGGAGGTCTTTTCTGGCATAATTTGGGATCATCTCTGCAGCTGTAAGCAAGAAGGACGACCAAGTGATCAGAGAGATAGAGTTGCTACATCAACTCAGAGAATTGCGATCAGATAGAGTTGCTACATCAACTCAGAAAATTGCGATCAGATAGAGTTGCTACATCAACTCAGAGAATTGCGATCAGATAGAGTTGCTACATCAACTCAGAAAATTGCGATCAGATAGAGTTGCTACATCAACTCAGAGAATTGCGATCAGATAGAGTTGCTACATCAACTCAGAGAATTGCGATCAGACAGAGTTGCTACATCAACTCAGAGAATTGCGATCAGATAAAGTTGCTACATCAACTCAGAGAATTGCGATCAGACAGAGTTGCTACATCAACTCAGAGAATTGCGATCAGACAGAGTTGCTACATCAACTCAGAGAATTGAGATCAGAAAGAGTTGCTACATCAACTCAGAGAATTGCGATCAGATAGAGTTGCTACATCAACTCAGAGAATTGCGATCAGACAGAGTTGCTACATCAACTCAGAGAATTGCGATCAGACAGAGTTGCTACATCAACTCAGAGAATTGCGATCAGACAGAGTTGCTACATCAACTCAGAGAATTGCGATCAGACAGAGTTGCTACATCAACTCAGAGAATTGCGATCAGATAGAGTTGCTACATCAACTCAGAGAATTGCGATCAGACAGAGTTGCTACATCAACTCAGAGAATTGCGATCAGACAGAGTTGCTACATCAACTCAGAGAATTGCGATCAGACAGAGTTGCTACATCAACTCAGAGAATTGCGATCAGACAGAGTTGCTACATCAACTCAGAGAATTGCGATCAGACAGAGTTGCTACATCAACTCAGAGAATTGAGATCAGACAGAGTTGCTACATCAACTCAGAGAATTGAGATCAGAGAGACAGAGTTGCTACATCAACTCAGAGAATTGAGATCAGAGAGACAGAGTTGCTACATCAACTCAGAGAATTTTTTTTTTTTTTTAAATTTTGCCATCGCCTTAATTGTCTTTTCCCCAAAACGGTGTGCGTTGCACTATATTTATATTTTGCGCCTGTCTGCTCTGTGCATCCGACTTCAGCATTCATTTGATGTAAGGGCTTGCTGCCCCTGCGTAACGGCCGGTGCTGTGATTGGGGATCGAATCCAGCACTTTCGGGTTGAGAGCCGTGTATCTTACACTCACTCACAGAGAACCACATCATGTATCCCCCCCCCCCCCCCAATATCAGTAAGACATGCAGTTTATAGGGAAAACAATTATTTATATCGATTTTCGCGCATCCCCCCCCCCCCAATTCTCGTATCATGGCCATAATTTAAACCGTTGCCTCTCCTCCCTTCTATCCCCCTACCCATTCTCCAATCAAATCCACAATATAAACGGTTCCTGCTCCACCACCCCCCCCCCATTCTCCAATCAAAGCCACCATTTCAACGGTTGCCACTCCTCTCCTCTCCACTATCGTCCACCATCTCAACGATTCTATCTCCTATCTCCCCCCCCCCCAATCCTCCTATCAAGGCGACAATATAATCTGTATCGGTTCTCTGTCCTCCACCCCCCCCCCTCCCCACAAATCAAGGCCACCAAACAGGCACAAGGAGGAAACAGAACAGAAAAGACCCCAGATAATCCGTCGACAGGGCAAACTTCTGACAACAGCGACAGGCAGGGACAGGCAGGGACTGACAACAGCGACAGGCAGGGACTGGCAGGGACAGGCAGGGACTAACAACAGCGACAGGCAGGGACAGGCAGGGACTGGCAGGGACAGGCAGGGACAGGCAGGGACAGGCAGGGACTGACAACAGCGACAGGCAGGGACAGGCAGGGACAGGCAGGGACAGGCAGGGACTGGGAGGGACAGGCAGGGACAGGCAGGGACTGACCTTGCAAGAACTCACTAAATACCAAGAAAATTGGAGGACGTTTCGAAACGGGTGAGGGACAATTAACGAGGACAGACTGGCAACGTTGGTGTGCCTTTTTTGACAAGAAAGCTGGAAGGTATTATATGCTTAGATTATCGTACGTCATCTTCATCTGTCAGCTCCTTGTGCGACACATAGGAGCAAGGAAGTGATAGTCAAACTGTGGAAAGCATTAGTTAGACCTAGATTGGAGTACTATGTACAGGTGTGGAGCCCTTATCATAGAGGGGATATAAACATGCTGGAAAGGATACAAAAAAGAGCGACAAAACTGATAGTGGGATTCTAGAATTACAGTTATGAGGAAAGACAGAAAAACCTGCCTACAGTGTCTAGAAGAGAGAAGAATTCGTGGTGACTTAATACAGGTTTATAAGATGATCAGAGGAATGGATAAATTAGACTATAACCAGTTGTTTTTTTTAATACAGCCACCTACAATAACACAAGGGCATAGCTACAAGCTGACTAAAGAAAGGTCCAGATTAGATATTAGGAAATATTTTTTTAATCAGAGAGTGGTGAATGCTTGGAATGCATTGCCACGGAAGGTAGTGGAGGCAGGGGCGATTAATGCATTTAAGAATAAATTGGATGCGCATAGCTTTTAGAGCAAGGTGATGTAAATGAAACTGGTTGTATACAGACTTTGCAGAGTCTTCTAAACCAGTATAAAGACGTAACGTTCAGTTAAGACATATGTCATAAAAAACACGTTAAGTCCTCGTACATCAGCTCTGGACGGGTTTCCCACATCATGCCCCCTTTCTCTGTGTCACTGCTGTCTGTCACTGACGATGGCCTGCTGTCTGTCACTGACGATGGCCTGCTGTCTGTCACTGACGATGGCCTGCTGTCTGTCACTGACGATGGCCTGCTGTCTGTCACTGACGATGGCCTGCTGTCTGTCACTGACGATGGCCTGCTGTCTGTCACTGACGATGGCCTGCTGTCTGTCACTGACGATGGCCTGCTGTCTGTCACTGACGATGGCCTGCTGTCTGTCACTGACGATGGCCTGCTGTCTGTCACTGACGATGGCCTGCTGTCTGTCACTGACGATGGCCTGCTGTCCGTATTGTAGGTCCCATTGTGTTCGTGTCCCGGCGTGGCGATATCTTTGTTTACGCGTTCATCAACGTTGGACCTGCAGCACGGCCGCTTGCAGGTGTATCTGCCTGCTCGTGTGGTCATCACGCGCCAGCTCGATACATGCACGTCAATCCTTCCACTTCATCAATAGCGATAGTGTCTCCTAGAGATGTACCTTGACCGTTAATATGCTACATAATAATTATACACGTATGCCAATATATAAACGTATGCCCATATATAAACGTATGCCCATACAAACATATACTCTAACAAACACATAATCACTTGTACGTTCACCCAGATCATCTTCATGATGAGACAAAGCAATTCATCTCCATGAGGCCCAGATCATCTCCATGGTGAGACAAAGCAGATCATCTCCATGAGGCCCAGATCATCTCCATGATGAGACAAAGCAGATCATCTCAATGAGGCCCAGATCATCTCCATGATGAGACAAAGCAGATCATCTCCATGAGGCCCAGATCATCTCCATGATGAGACAAAGCAGATCATCTCCATGAGGCCTAGATCATCTCCATGATGAGACCAAGTGCGATTTTTTTCTGGAGGGAATTGTCGGACGAGGCTGGTGAGAACTGCCTATAGCAGGTCGTCTTCTTCTTCTGCGTTCGTTCTCAAGCTCTCGCTACCAGGGAACGGCGTGGGCTAGTGGTTAAGTGACACAGCTCACAACCCAAAGGTGCTGGGTTCGATCCCCATCACAGCACCGGCCGTTACCCCGGGAAAGCAAACCCTTAGAAAATAATGAGGAAGCAGACCCTTACATAAAATGATTGCAGAAGTCGGATGCACTGGGCCGACAGGCGCAAAATGAAAACCGCAGTTCAACGCACACCGCCTTGTAGATTAGAGAAATTAGGCGAACGCAAAAAAGAAAAAAATCTCCCGCTACCAAGCCTTGAACATTCTCAATCTCCCGCTACCAAGCCCTGAACATTCTCAATCTCCCGCTACCAAGCCCTAAACATTCTCAATCTCCCGCTACCAAGCCCTGAACAGGACTTTGCAAGTAGCAGGATGTTGTCCCGAGAGCGGAATGCGTTGTGTCGCTAGTTTACAGCTTGACTGCGATATTTGCACCTTTCGGTTCGACACTTTCGTCTTCGGCAGCAGGCAATGTTTGAGTACCGGGTTAGCCTTCCCGCCTCGATCTCGTCTCCTTAGCCAGCCTGCTCTGTTGCAGCCTGTTATACAATGATTCCCAGTTCTCACCTCTACTATTCCACGTCTACAGTAGGATTGACCAACATTCTACCTACAGGGCCAGGACAAACGCTGACGTCTGAAGGTGTCCTCATCACGTAAGAGACTGGCGTGAAATGGCCAAAGACATACATGAGCCTCAACACGCGATCTCTTAGTGATGTGGGAAGTCAAGGTCAGTGATTGATGCCAGCAAGGATAGTGTGGTTGTTCGGGTGCTCCTTGAACAACTTCATAGCACAGACTGACATCCCTAGCCCTTAATGGATGTGTGAATGAGGGCACACCAGCTTGAGATACCTGGGAATAACATCAGATGACAGCCTGCCCTATAAGTACCATGTCCATCAAATCATACTGCGATAGAAGAGGGTGTCTGACAGGGGTAGAAGAGGGTGTCTGACAGCGATAGAAGAGGGTGTCTGACAGCGATAGAAGAGGGTGTTTGACAGGTGTCTGACAGCGATAGAAGAGGATCATGGTGTCTGACAGCGATAGAAGAGGGTGTCTGACAGCGATAGAAGAGGGTGCCTGACAGCGATAGAAGAGGGTGTCTGACAGCGATAGAAGAGGGTGAGGGTGTCTGACAGCGATAGAAGAGGGTGTCTGACAAGTGTCTGATAGCGGTAGAAGAGGGTGTCTGACAGCGACAGAAGAGGGTGTCTGACAGCGATAGAAGAAGGTGTCTGACAGCGATAGAAGAGGGTGTCTGACAGCGGTAGAAGAGGGTGTCTGACAGCGGTAGAAGAGGGTGTCTGACAAGTGTCTGACAGCGATAGAAGAGGGTGTCTGACAGCGACATAAGAGGGTGTCTGACAGCGATAGAAGAGGGTGTCTGACAGCGATAGAAGAGGGTGTCTGACAGCGATAGAAGGGGTTGTCTGAGAAGTTACGACACAACTTTACAGCTATATCTCCGTCTCGTCTTGTATACTCAATTGGTTCTGTCAATTATCGATATGGGATGGTCTTCTCAATTGGTTCTGTCAATTATCGATATCAACACTGTCCAGGCCAACATTTAGACGGCTCTCTCTCCCTCCCTCTCCCTCCCTGTCCCTCTCTCCCTCCCTCTCCATGTCCCTCTCTCCTTTCTCTTATCAAGGCCACCATCTATCCACACACCTGCTCCACAGACTATACCAGCTTTTCGACTGTGTGCAACACGAAGCTATGGAAAATCATGGCAGACATGGTGGTTCACTAGCTACCTGATGGACTGATCGGATCATCGTAAAGGGGACAAGTTACTGTCAGAATAGCTGGACGGGCATCGGACAGGTTCGAGCAGCACTCTGGAGTAAAACAAGGATCCATACTCTTTCTTTATCTGTTCAATATGCAGAAAACATAATGAGGAATGTCAAGGAATGTAAAAACAGTGTGACAAGTTGGACACGTTCACATTTGGCGGGAATTAAATACCAGAAGTAAAATATGTGGATGATTGAGGAGTTGTCCTCTGGGAGGTCGGGACTGGAACAGGTGATCATGTCGATTAACAATGGACTACGGTCTGGGGTGGAAAATGGCGCGCCTCCGCCAGTAGAAACTAGTGAGGAAAACATCTAAGCAACAACAACAACAACAACGCAGAGAGCACACAATCTATTCCCAAACAAGACTAAGCCAATCATCACTGACAGGACAACCAGGCATATGGTTATCCTAGAGGAGTTTCAGAACGTCAAGAGTTTGGATCTCGACTCGGCTATACGGGGAGGACATACATAACTGGAGGAATGTCCCTGGCTCTACATGGGTTGACTGAAGTGATTGACGTACGGCAGAACACTATACCTCTACAGGGGTTGACTGATTGACGTACGGCAGGACACTATACCTCTACATGGGTTGACTGAAGTGATTGACGTACGGCAGAACACTATACCTCTACAGGGGTTGACTGATTGACGTACGGCAGAACAATATACCTCTACATGGGTTGACTGAAGTGATTGACGTACCGCAGGGCACTATACCTCTACAGGGGTTGACTGATTGACGTACGGCAGAACACTATACTTCTACAGGGGTTAACTAAAGTGATTGACGTACGGCAGGACACTATACCTCTACAGGGGTTAACTAAAGTGATTGACGTACGGCAGGACACTATACCTCTACAGGGGTTAACTAAAGTGATTGACGTACGGCAGGACACTATACCTCTACAGGGGTTAACTAAAGTGATTGACGTACGGCAGAACACTATACCTCTACAGGGGTTAACTAAAGTGATTGACGTACGGCAGAACACTATACCTCTACAGGGGTTAACTAAAGTGATTGACGTACAGCAGGACACTATACCTCTACAGGGGTTAACTAAAGTGATTGACGTACGGCAGGACACTATACCTCTACAGGGGTTAATAAAGTGATTGACGTACGGCAGGACACTATAGCTCTACAGGGGTTAACTAAAGTGATTGACGTACGGCAGGACACTATACCTCTACAGGGGTTGACTGAAGTGATTGACGTACGTCAGAACACTAACAAAACGACACAGATACAGACCCTGGGGACTTGCATCTTCCCGGTGACAACGTACGTATATGAGACATGGTCAACCACCCAAACCCTACGGAAGACAACTGAGCCCTTCCAGATAAAATGCCACACGAAGGTGCTCAAAATACCATGGATAGCGATGAAGACAAAACGCAGAAATCATTCAGTAGCTGAATTTAGAATAAAACTGGCTAGCAAACAAGATTACGTCTTAGAAATTAACATACTTTGGTCACATCAAACGTCACAATCGTCTAGAAAGATCGATACTGGAGGGAATGGTACCTGGCAAAAGAGGCAGACCGAAGAGAAGATGGACAAGGGAGATTACAGAGGCTCTGGTGCTGACAGTGGCAGAGGCGGGGATAGCTAATCAAAGGACCGAGTCTTACAGATCGGCTGTCACGAGAGCGACTCTGCAAAGGACATGGTGCATGATTATATATATAAACACATTCACGTTTAACTACCTATACAAATCACCCGAGAGCACACAAACACGCGAACATATAAACACACACGCCACACACATATAAACACACAGGACCGAGTAATGCAACCAAAATTCACGTTGCAGATCCGGAGTTTCGCGATAAAAATCTCAGGGCAGCAATTTATCAAATTTAGGACAATTACGACCGTGGGCCAGAATATTTAAGGCCATCAATGGGCTGATCGATAGAGAAATGCTCTGCTCAGCTTAGATCTCGGTCTCGACACAGACCACAAACTAATCCTAGGAATCTTCTTGTCTGGCAGACGTCAAGAGCCACGGGAGCACAGACATGTTGAATCTGCCTTCGTGACATCACTTCCGTCTTTGGAAGCACCTGTTGTTTACATACTGATTGAGGCAAGGGAGCGAATGCAGAGTTCTTGATCGTAGGTTTAACTTCCTTCTTGTGTAGGCTGGCGTTTTCAATCACAGACTGAGTACACTGGTTCACGATAGAGCGTCCACAACCATAGACTGAGTAAACTGACGAACGATAGAGCGTCCACAACTATAGACCGAGTAAACTGACGAACGATAGAGCGTCCACAACCACAGACTGTGTTACTGGTTTAACATTAGAGCGTCCACAACCACAGACTGTGTTCACTGGTTTAACGATAGAGCGTCCACAACCACAGACTGAGTACACTGGTTTAACAATAGAGCGTCCACAACCACAGACTGAGTACACTGGATTAACGATAGAGCGTCCACAACCACAGACTGTGTTCACTGGTTTAACGATAGAGCGTCCACAACCACAGACTGAGTACACTGGTTCACGATAGAGCGTCCACAACCACAGACTGTGTACACTGGTTTAACAATAGAGCGTCCACAACCACAGACTGTGTTCACTGGTTTAACGATAGAGCGTCCACAAGCACAGACTGTGTTCACTAGTTTAACGATAGAACTTCCACAACCACAGACTGAGTACACTGGTTAACGATAGAGCGTCCACAACCACAGACAGTACACTGGTTCACGATAGAGCGTCCACAACCACAGACAGTACACTGGTTCACGATAGAGCGTCCACACTTTCAACATCAGAGTACATCCTATCAACAACATAGTTTCCATTCCCTCTACCACATACAGATGGGCAACTGAAACACTATTCCAGTCAGGCCCAACTCACTGACCAGGACGTCCTGTCAGGGTTAGACACAATACACTGACCAAGACGTCCTGTCAGGGTTAGACACAATACACTGACCAAGACGTCCTGTCAGGGTTAAACACAATACACTGACCAAGACCACAATCTCTCTTCCATGTAGCGCTCCATGAAAACAGGCTGTTTTCAGGTAGCCTGGCTGTCGAGATGTGGAGCAATGGGATCCATGTAGCAGCGAGCGCCACGCAGATGAAGCCAAGCATTGCAAAACCGAAATGAGGACCCCGATCCACCAGCATCAGCACGCTCGGAATGTTAAGAAAGCTACTACAACCTGCCACTTTAAGTCTTTTGAGAGAGCCTAAAAGAGTAAACTTACAACAACAACCACAACAACAACAGTCACATACAGAGTGGACCCTTACAACCATAGACAGAGCTCTATCTCTCTATCAATCACAGAGTACACTCCTTAACCATTGACTGTCCACCATAACGACAACAGTCACAGCACAAGCTATCAATCACAAGTCTCCACCATATTAACTACAACGTTCCCACCCACCCCATCAACCACAGTTCCCACCCACCCCATCAACCACAGTTCCCACCCACCCCATCAACCACAGTTCTCACCCACACCATCAACCACAGTTCCCACCCACCCCATCAACCACAGTTCCCACCCACACCATCAACCCCAGTTCCCACCCACCCTATCAACCACAGTTCCCACCCATTCCCCCCCCCCATCAACCACAGTTCCCACCCACCCCATCAACCACAGTTCCCACCCACCCCATCAACCACAGTTCCCACCCACCCCATCAACCACAGTTCCCACCAATCCTCCCCCCCAATCAACCCCAGTTCCCACCCACCCCATCAACCACAGTTCCCACCCACCCCATCAACCACAGTTCCCACACCATCAACCACAGTTCCCACCCACCCCATCAACCACAGTTCCCACCCACCTCATCAACCACAGTTCCCACACCATCAACCACAGTTCCCACCCACCCCTTCAACCACAGTTCCTACCCACCCCATCAACCACAGTTCCCACACCATCAACCACAGTTCCCACCCCTTCAACCACAGTTCCTACCCACCCCATCAACCACAGTTCCCACCCCATCAACCACAGTTCCCCCCCCCCATCAACCACAGTTCCCACCCACACCATCAACCACAGTTCCCACACCATCAACCACAGTTCCCACCCACCCCATCAACCACATTTCCCACCCACCCCATCAACCACAGTTCCCACCCATCCCATCAACCACAGTTCCCACCCACCCCATCAACCACAGTTCCTACCCCATCAACCACAGTTCCCACCCCATCAACCACAGTTCCCACCCCGTCAACCACAGTTCCCACACCATCATCCACAGTTCCCACCCACTCAATCAACCCCAGTTCCCACCCACCCCATCAACCACAGTTCCCACCCACCCCATCAACCACAGTTTCCCCCCCCCCATCAACCACAGTTCTCACCCACACCATCAACCACAGTTCCCACCCCATCAACCACAGTTCCCACCCACCCCATCAACCACAGTTCAACCACCCCCATCAACCACAGTTCCCATCCACCCCATCAACCACAGTTCCAACCCACCCCATTAACCACAGTTCCCACCCACCCCATCAACCACAGTTCCAACCCACCCCATCAACCACAGTTCCCACCCCATCAACCACAGTTCCCACCCACCCCATCAACCAAGTTCCCACCCCATCAACCACAGTTCCCACCCCATCAACCACAGTTCCCACACCATCAACCACAGTTCCCACCCACCCAATCAACCCCAGTTCCCACCCACCCCATCAACCACAGTTCCCACCCACCCCATCAACCACAGTTCCCCCCCCCACCAACCACAGTTCCCACCCACACCATCAACCACAGTTCCCACCCCATCAACCACAATTCCCACCCACCCCATCAACCACAGTTCCCCCACCACCATCAACCACAGTTCCAACCCACCCCATTAACCACAGTTCCCACCCACCCCATCAACCACAGTTCCAACCCACCCCATCAACCACAGTTCCCACCCACCCCATCAACCACAGTTCCCACCCACCCCATCAACCACAGTTCTCACCCACACCATCAACCACAGTTCCCACCCACCCCATCAACCACAGTTCCCACCCACACCATCAACCCCAGTTCCCACCCACCCTATCAACCACAGTTCCCACCCATTCCCCCCCCCCATCAACCACAGTTCCCACCCACCCCATCAACTACAGTTCCCACCCACCCTATCAACCACAGTTCCCACCCACCCCATCAACCACAGTTCCCACCAATCCCCCCCCCAATCAACCCCAGTTCCCACCCACCCCATCAACCACAGTTCCCACCCACCCCATCAACCACAGTTCCCACACCATCAACCACAGTTCCCACCCACCCCATAAACCACAGTTCCCACCCACCCAATCAACCCCAGTTCCCACCCACCCCATCAACCACAGTTCCCACCCACCCAATCAACCACAGTTCCCACCCACCCCATCAACCACAGTTCCCACCCACCCCATCAACCACAGTTCCCACCCCATCAACCACAGTTCCCACCCCATCAACCACAGTTCCCACCCCATCAACCAGTTCCCCCCCCCATCAACCACAGTTCCCACCCACACCATCAACCACAGTTCCCACACCATCAACCACAGTTCCGACCCACCCCATCAACCCCAGTTCCCACCCACCCCATCAACCACAGTTCCCACCCACCCCATCAACCACAGTTCCCACCCACCCCATCAACCACAGTTCCCACCCCATCAACCACAGTTCCCACCCCATCAACCACAGTTCCCACCCCATCAACCACAGTTCCCACACCATCAACCACAGTTCCCACCCACCCAATCAACCCCAGTTTACACCCACCCCATCAACCACAGTTCCCACCCACCCCATCAACCACAGTTCCCCCCCTCCATCAACCACAGTTCCCACCCACACCATCAACCACAGTTCCCACCCCATCAACCACAATTCCCACCCACCCCATCAACCACAGTTTCCCCACCCCCATCAACCACAGTTCCCACCCACCCCATCAACCACAGTTCCAACCCACCCCATTAACCACAGTTCCCACCCACCCCATCAACCACAGTTCCAACCCACCCCATCAACCACAGTTCCAACCCACCCCATCAACCACAGTTCCAACCCACCCCATCAACCACAGTTCCCACCCCATCAACCACAGTTCCCACCCACACCATCAACCACAGTTCCCACACCATCAACCACAGTTCCCACACCATCAACCACAGTTCCCACCCACCCCATCAACCACAGTTCCCACCCACCCCATCAACCACAGTTCCCACTCACCCCATCAACCACAGTTCCCACCCACCCCATCAACCACAGTTCCTACCCCATCAACCACAGTTCCCACCCCATCAACCACAGTTCCCACCCCATCAACCACAGTTCCCACACCATCAACCACAGTTCCCACCCACTCAATCAACCCCAGTTCCCACCCACCCCATCAACCACAGTTCCCACCCACCCCATCAACCACAGTTCCCCCCCCCCCATCAACCACAGTTCCCACCCACACCATCAACCGCAGTTCCCACCCCATCAACCACAGTTCCCACCCACCCCATCAACCACAGTTCAACCACCCCCATCAACCACAGTTCCCATCCACCCCATCAACCACAGTTCCAACCCACCCCATTAACCACAGTTCCCACCCACCCCATCAACCACAGTTCCAATCCACCCCATCAACCACAGTTCCCACCCCATTAACCACAGTTCCCACCCACCCCATCAACCAAGTTCCCACCCCATCAACCACAGTTCCCACCCCATCAACCACAGTTCCCACACCATTAACCACAGTTCCCACCCACCCAATCAACCCCAGTTCCCACCCACCCCATCAACCCCAGTTCCCACCCACCCCATCAACCACAGTTCCCACCCACCCCATCAACCACAGTTCCCCCCCCCCACCAACCACAGTTCCCACCCACACCATCAACCACAGTTCCCACCCCATCAACCACAATTCCCACCCACCCCATCAACCACAGTTCCCCCACCACCATCAACCACAGTTCCAACCCACCCCATTAACCACAGTTCCCACCCACCCCATCAACCACAGTTCCAACCCACCCCATCAACCACAGTTCCCACCCACCCCATCAACCACAGTTCCCACCCACCCCATCAACCACAGTTCTCACCCACACCATCAACCACAGTTCCCACCCACCCCATCAACCACAGTTCCCACCCACACCATCAACCCCAGTTCCCACCCACCCTATAAACCACAGTTCCCACCCATTCCCCCCCCCCATCAACCACAGTTCCCACCCACCCCATCAACCACAGTTCCCACCCACCCTATCAACCACAGTTCCCACCCACCGCATCAACCACAGTTCCCACCAATCCCCCCCCCCAATCAACCCCAGTTCCCACCCACCCCATCAACCACAGTTCCCACCCACCCCATCAACCACAGTTCCCACACCATCAACCACAGTTCCCACCCACCCCATCAACCACAGTTCCCACCCACCCAATCAACCCCAGTTCCCACCCACCCCATCAACCACAGTTCCCACCCACCCCATCAACCACAGTTCCCACCCACCCCATCAACCACAGTTCCCACCCACCCCATCAACCACAGTTCCCACCCCATCAACCACAGTTCCCACCCCATCAACCACAGTTCCCACCCCATCAACCAGTTCCCCCCCCCCATCAACCACAGTTCCCACCCACACCATCAACCACAGTTCCCACACCATCAACCACAGTTCCGACCCACCCCATCAACCCCAGTTCCCACCCACCCCATCAACCACAGTTCCCACCCACCCCATCAACCACAGTTCCCACCCACCCCATCAACCACAGTTCCCACCCCATCAACCACAGTTCCCACCCCATCAACCACAGTTCCCACCCCATCAACCACAGTTCCCACACCATCAACCACAGTTCCCACCCCATCAACCACAATTCCCACCCACCCCATCAACCACAGTTTCCCCACCCCCATCAACCACAGTTCCCACCCACCCCATCAACCACAGTTCCAACCCACCCCATTAACCACAGTTCCCACCCACCCCATCAACCACAGTTCCAACCCACCCCATCAACCACAGTTCCAACCCACCCCATCAACCACAGTTCCAACCCACCCCATCAACCACAGTTCCCACCCCATCAACCACAGTTCCCACCCACCCCATCAACCACAGTTCCCACCCACCCCATCAACCACAGTTCCTACCCCATCAACCACGGTTCCCACCCCATCAACCACAGTTCCCACCCCATCAACCACAGTTCCCACACCATCAACCACAGTTCCCACCCACTCAATCAACCCCAGTTCCCACCCACCCCATCAACCACAGTTCCCACCCACCCCATCAACCACAGTTCCCCCCCCCCATCAACCACAGTTCCCACCCACACCATCAACCACAGTTCCCACCCCATCAACCACAGTTCCCACCCACCCCATCAACCACAGTTCAACCACCCCCATCAACCACAGTTCCCATCCACCCCATCAACCACAGTTCCAACCCACCCCATTAACCACAGTTCCCACCCACCCCATCAACCACAGTTCCAATCCACCCCATCAACCACAGTTCCCACCCCATCAACCACAGTTCCCACCCACCCCATCAACCTAGTTCCCACCAAATCAACCACAGTTCCCACCCCATCAACCACAGTTCCCACACCATCAACCACAGTTCCCACCCACCCAATCAACCCCAGTTCCCACCCACCCCATCAACCACAGTTCCCACCCACCCCATCAACCACAGTTCCCCCCCCCCCACCAACCACAGTTCCCACCCACACCATCAACCACAGTTCCCACCCCATCAACCACAATTCCCACCCACCCCATCAACCACAGTTCCCCCACCACCATCAACCACAGTTCCAACCCACCCCATTAACCACAGTTCCCACCCACCCCATCAACCACAGTTCCAACCCACCCCATCAACCACAGTTCCCACCCACCCCATCAACCACAGTTCCCACCCACCCCATCAACCACAGTTCTCACCCACACCATCAACCACAGTTCCCACCCACCCCATCAACCACAGTTCCCACCCACACCATCAACCCCAGTTCCCACCCACCCTATCAACCACAGTTCCCACCCATTCCCCCCCCCCCATCAACCACAGTTCCCACCCACCCCATCAACCACAGTTCCCATCCACCCTATCAACCACAGTTCCCACCCACCCCATCAACCACAGTTCCCACCAATCCCCCCCCCAATCAACCCCAGTTCCCACCCACCCCATCAACCACAGTTCCCACCCACCCCATCAACCACAGTTCCCACACCATCAACCACAGTTCCCACCCACCCCATCAACCACAGTTCCCACCCACCCAATCAACCACAGTTCCCACCCCATCAACCACAGTTCCCACCCCATCAACCACAGTTCCCACCCCATCAACCAGTTCCCCCCCCCCATCAACCACAGTTCCCACCCACACCATCAACCACAGTTCCCACACCATCAACCACAGTTCCGACCCACCCCATCAACCCCAGTTCCCACCCACCCCATCAACCACAGTTCCCACCCACCCCATCAACCACAGTTCCCACCCACCCCATCAACCACAGTTCCCACCCCATCAACCACAGTTCCCACCCCATCAACCACAGTTCCCACCCCATCAACCACAGTTCCCACACCATCAACCACAGTTCCCACCCACCCAATCAACCCCAGTTTACACCCACCCCATCAACCACAGTTCCCACCCACCCCATCAACCACAGTTCCCCCCCTCCATCAACCACAGTTCCCACCCACACCATCAACCACAGTTCCCACCCCATCAACCACAATTCCCACCCACCCCATCAACCACAGTTTCCCCACCCCCATCAACCACAGTTCCCACCCACCCCATCAACCACAGTTCCAACCCACCCCATTAACCACAGTTCCCACCCACCCCATCAACCACAGTTCCAACCCACCCCATCAACCACAGTTCCAACCCACCCCATCAACCACAGTTCCCACCCACCCCATCAACCACAGTTCCCACCCACCCCACCAACGTTAGCAAGTTACAGTGCTACTATTGATTGCTCCCCACTCTGAATCCGGGTAAAACTGTCTACTGTGTGCACCACCTAAAAAAGGGGCTACACCACCCTACATAGAAGGGCTACACCACCTTACATAGAGAGGCTACTACACCTTACATAGAAGGGCTACACCACCTTACATAGAGGGGCTACACCACCTAACTTAGGGGCTACATCACCTTATATAGAAGGGCTACACCACCTTACATAGAAGGGCTACTACACCTTACATAGAAGGGCTACACCACCTTACATAGAAGGGTTACACTACCTTACATAGAAGGGCTACGCCACCTTACATAGAGGAGCTACACCACCTTACACAGAGGGGCTACATCATCTTACATATAGGGGCTATTCCAAATTACATACAGTGGCTACATCAGCACTGATATTAGTTAAACATAGTCCGATTGTTTCATGTTTGTAGCCACCGAGACAGACCTATCTATGTAGCAACTCTCGGAACACGTCCGTTCCTGTGCCCGTCAATCACTGTGGCAACCTTGCTAATAGTTCAGCCAATTTTATCAAACTAGTACTTAACCTGTCTCTAATGACGAACATTTTTAGAAGTCAATCAAAATACAATTTTTTAAAGATAGACGGTTTTTATCTAATTACTCTGACATAAATACAAACAAGCTAGTCTTGTATCACATGTTTAATATCAACATTTGATGATCAGATTCGCCAATTACTCTGACTCACTTGGTGTCGATAAGAAGGAACTCAGTTGCTGCTGCGATGGAGGACTTCAGTTGTTGATGGAGTTTGCTGCACCCATGGAAGATGCCATCAGACGAGACAGTGGCTGACCGAGGACTTCAGTTGTTGATGGAGTTTGCTGCTCCCATGGAAGATGCCATCAGACGAGACAGTGGCTGACCGAGGACTTCAGTTGTTGATGGAGTTTGCTGCTCCCATGGAAGATACCATCAGACGAGACAGTGGCTGACCGAGGACTTCAGTTGTTGATGGAGTTTGCTGCACCCATGGAAGATGCCATCAGACGAGACAATGGCTGACCGAGGACTTCAGTTGTTGATGGAGTTTGCTGCTCCCATGGAAGATGCCATCAGACGAGACAGTGGCTGACCGAGGACTTCAGTTGTTGATGGAGTTTGCTGCTCCCATGGAAGATGCCATCAGACGAGACAGTGGCTGACCGAGGACTTCAGTTGTTGATGGAGTTTGCTGCACCCATGGAAGATGCCATCAGACGAGACAGTGGCTGACCGAGGACTTCAGTTGTTGATGGAGTTTGCTGCTCCCATGGAAGATGCCATCAGACGAGACAGTGGCTGACCGAGGACTTCAGTTGTTGATGGAGTTTGCTGCACCCATGGAAGATGCCATCAGACGAGACAGTGGCTGACCGAGGACTTCAGTTGTTGATGGAGTTTGCTGCTCCCATGGAAGATGCCATCAGACGAGACAGTGGCTGACCGAGGACTTCAGTTGTTGATGGAGTTTGCTGCTCCCATGGAAGATGCCATCAGACGAGACAGTGGCTGACCGAGGACTTCAGTTGTTGGTGGAGTTTGCTGCTCCCATGGAAGATGCCATCAGACGAGACAGTGGCTGACCGAGGACTTCAGTTGTTGGTGGAGTTTGCTGCACCCATGGAAGATGCCATCAGACGAGACAGTGGCTGACCGAGGACTTCAGTTGTTGATGGAGTTTGCTGCACCCATGGAAGATGCCATCAGACGAGACAGTGGCTGACCGAGGACTTCAGTTGTTGATGGAGTTTGCTGCACCCATGGAAGATGCCATCAGACGAGACAGTCGCTGACCGAGGACTTCAGTTGTTGATGGAGTTTGCTGCACCCATGGAAGATGCCATTAGACGAGACAGTGGCTGATCGAGGACTTCAGTTGTTGATGGAGTTTGCTGCACCCATGGAAGATGCCATCAGACGAGACAATGGCTGACCGAGGACTTCAGTTGTTGATGGAGTTTGCTGCTCCCATGGAAGATGCCATCAGACGAGACAGTGGCTGACCGAGGACTTCAGTTGTTGATGGAGTTTGCTGCACCCATGGAAGATGCCATCAGACGAGACAGTGGCTGACCCAGGACTTCAGTTGTTGATGGAGTTTGCTGCTCCCATGGAAGATACCATCAGACGAGACAGTGGCTGACCGAGGACTTCAGTTGTTGATGGAGTTTGCTGCACCCATGGAAGATGTCATCAGACGAGACAGTGGCTGACCGAGGACTTCAATTGTTGATGGAGTTTGCTGCACCCATGGAAGATGCCATCAGACGAGACAGTGGCTGACCGAGGACTTCAGTTGTTGATGGAGTTTGCTGCACCCATGGAAGATGCCATCAGACGAGACAGTGGCTGCCCGAGGACTTCACTAGGCACGCCAGAGGCTCACCTGCCCTTCCTGACTAATCATAATTATTGTCTATTTCTAGTCTTGTCTCCATTTCGATCGTGACAAAGCATGGGGCTGTCACAGCCGTTGGCACCTTACGTGATGCATTCCCTAATCAACTGTGCGTTTCTTCACAGTGATAGTTCTCTATCAATTTGGTGTATATGATGAGGTCACTAGCCCTAAACACAACCCTCTCTAGCCGCTTTGAACGACACGCTTGTGAAAGTATGCAGGGTGTTATTATTTGTTGCCTGGATCCAAATAGGTGGCGTTTCTACTGACAGTCCAACAGACCCATACGTGCTCAATCTTTGCCAGTAAATAAGGAAGAGCGAAGATACTGATTGTTCCAGGAAGTTGCTGTTTGTTTACACCCATACTCCGCTGCGTCCAGTCAGGCCCATTTCCTGTGGACTCGTGTCTGACTTCAGCATGTTGTAGTCTCTCGATTGTTGGTTGAAGCGTCATGACGCAAGGCGCAGCCAGTAATCGGCATCAGACTTCACTTCAATCCATAGCCAATATCTTAACTACGGGTATCTTGGAGACCAGGGAGCTAGTTCTTTGACTGCTACAAACTGCAACATCTCACCAGGATAGTAGATCCAATCATGTCTTTTCAGGTGTGAAGTCTCTGAAGGCGTGATATCCACTCACTTCATAGCTCGCCATTTTGTACATTTCCGAAAAGTCGGAATGTCTGACGCGGTAACGGTCTCAAGTAACCACCTTAGAGCTAAAGTCCCCACTTCAATGTCTTCTCTCTGGAGATTTCTTCATGGTATTCCCCCGTTCCGCTCGACATCGACTTTACCTCTGACTCTAGCTGACAAGCACCAACTCGACTTTTCCCCCGGGCCGTACCAATTATTATCACAACGTTTATCTTTTATCAGCGATTTTACTGTGTTGTCCGCTTTCCCGCTGCCCGTACCGCATTGCCTGTCAGTTTTACCGTGTTGTCCGCTTTCCCGCTGCCCGTACCGCATTGCCTGTCAGTTTTACCGTGTTGTCCGCTTTCCCGCTGCCCGTACCGCATTGCCTGTCAGTTTTACCGTGTTGTCCGCTTTCCCGCTGCCCGTACCGCATTGCCTGTCATTTTTACCGTGTTGTCCGCTTTCCCGCTGCCCGTACCGCATTGCCTGTCATTTTTACCTAGTCAACTGTTGGCTTTAGTTACTTCGTCCAGTGACAGCGTGACCGTTGTTGTATTTGATGGTGGTCACTGAAGCCTGCGCAAATGTTTGTCATGATCATCAGAGCAGAAATTATGGTCTGTCTCCAATGATGTTGATCTATCAGGTCACGTTGTTAGCGCAAAACCTACATATCCTGATTACACGCTTGAGTGAATCCAAAATGTGCATTACTGTTTGGTATCCCAATGTCTAGGCCAGGAGCTCTTTCTGTTAGACTATCAATCAATCAATTAATCAATACAGGAGCCCTTAACTGTTTTACTTTCAATCAATAAATAAATAAACATTTAACTATTTGAATTTCAATCAATCAATAAATAAACCCTTCACTGTTTGGCTATCAATCAATCAATAAATAAACCCTTAACCTGTTAGGGTCGTAGGGGTACCATGGTAGAAACGTACAAAGTCCACTGCACGTCCATGTATGTCCTACAAAATGATTGAAGATAATTGTGACCTCATTGTGTAAAAACAAAATGATATATGATATACTGGAACAGAACGCAAAGTTCTTTGACACAATCTTCTTAAAGGATGCCAACTTTAGTGGAGACCCTATACTCCGGATGGAACAGACAAGAACAAGACAAATCATTAAACGCTTAGGGTCAAAGATACAGCAGTGAAAGAGCTGACAGTAGCCAGCGACTCGTGGCTGGGTGCATGCATCAGGGTCAGCGAAGCAGAGCTGACAGTAGCCAGCGAGTCATGGCTGGGTGCACGCAGCAGGCTCAGCGAAGCAGAGCTGACAGTAGCCAGCGAGTCATAGCTGGCTGCATGCACCAGGCTCAGTGACGCAGAGCTGACAGTAGCCAGCGACTCATGGCTGGGTGCACGCACCAGGGTCAGCGAAGCAGAGCTGACAGTAGCCAGCGACTCATGGCTGGGTGCATGCATCACGGTCAGCGAAGCAGAGCTGACAGTAGCCAGCGACTCATGGCTGGGTGCACGCACCAGGGTCAGCGAAGCAGAGCTGACAGTAGCCAGCGACTCATGGCTGGGTGCATGCATCAGGGTCAGCGAAGCAGAGCTGACAGTAGCCAGCGAGTCATGGCTGGCTGCATGCCCCAGGCTCAGCGAGGCAGAGCTTGCCAAGACCCAACTATGCCTTCATGTTGTGGCCCTGGAAACATGTTGCATTTCTATAGTCTGGCTAAGGGAATAGATGTTACAAAGAGAAGGCAAACTCTGTTTTAAAATGTCGTGCTAAAATGTGTCGGGTCAAAAGGGGTAGATACCTCAGCCTCGCTGTAAACTACTACATACGTCACAACATCCTTTCAAGAAGAAGATTAAACTTACCTATGGCAGCCTTGCCCCAGATCTCCACAACATGGACAATGTCACTGGAGTTGTTGTCCTTGCCTTCCAAGGGACTGCGCTTGCCCACCGGTAGGGGCAGCCGCTCCATCTGCAGAGGATGGACTTCAGCGTTCCACAGACCTGGGGCAACATGGTGACGCAGAGGTTGGACTTCAGGGTTCCAGAGAGGTGGGGCAACATGGTGACGGAGAGGTTGCTGCTCAGACTCGAACTCCTCCCCCCATGGA
Source organism: Ariolimax columbianus (assembly GCA_036924085.1). NCBI lineage: Eukaryota > Metazoa > Mollusca > Gastropoda > Stylommatophora > Arionidae > Ariolimax > Ariolimax columbianus. Next base: position 2,036,949 of record JAVGWX010000009.1, read on the forward strand.
TTCCAATCTGCATCATCAGCAATTTCTGAGGACCATAAATTCGGGACACACTTAATGTCTTAAGCTAGAAAAGTGAATAAGGCGCGCGTGCACGAACGCTCGCACGCGAGGGTTTCTTCAAAACTAAGATCTCCTATTTTATTGTGTTGGCCCACAACGTCAAAAGTGGGTTTTGGAATCATGGCAGTTGCAGTTGAAACTTTCCGCCACTTTCCGTGATATTTTGTTTGGGTGCGACAGGTTGCAGCACAGGAGCAGTCTGAAAAAATTGTATCTGATAGGAAGTGCGTTTGAAGCAGAGGAGTGTAATTGAATTGCTCCATAAGGCAGACAATGCAGCCATTGACATTCCTCGACTCTTGCTGAATGTTTATGGAGACGAAACAGTTATGGTGCCCAGTGAGGCGGTGGGTGACGCGTTTCAGCTGAGATGAATACGGCATGAAGGACACACCACGTTCTAAACGGCCATGCACAACGGTCACATCACGCATTTAAGAGCGTCTCGGTCAGAAAATCCATGGATTACGACCAGGGAACTGGATACAGAACCGGATCCAGGCTTCAATACGCTAGAATATCCCAAAGTTTCCGCCAGGCTTGTCTCTTACATTACAATAACGCCCGACTCATACCACTTTGAAGATTGTGAAGCACACTGCCAATATTGGATGGACTGATCTACCTTCCACCAAATAGTTCAGATTTAGCCCCTTCTGAATTCCACCTGTTTGGATTCCATTTAACTTTTCTTGGGACAGTTTTTTGTGTGTGCATTGATGTTGTTATCTGTATCCATGACTTTTTGGATCTTGGAGGGAGATCATTTATGTAGACGAGGAGGAGGGTGCAGCTTAGCGCAGTTCCTTGCGGTAATCTCTCCTCTTTGGTCACACCAAGAGACACAACGGTCTCGAGAGAAGTGATGGAAGGTTTGGTGCCAGGCAAAAGAGGAAGGGGTAGACCAAGAAGACGATGGCACCAAGATATCCAGGAAGGAATGCCTGGGTATGACTGTGGCGGAGGCTGGAGTTTTGGCAAGGGAACGAGTTTCGTTCAGACAGACTGTGATGGGAGCGACGTTTTATAAAGGACATGCTACATTATGATGATGAATCCCTTCTATCAGTGTTTTTATTTTGTTGTTGTTTTGTTTGTTGATATAGTGTCACATATTGTTGTTTGTATTATTCTATTTTCAATAGACCCCTAATCCAAAGAAAAATGGTTCATATTTTTGTGTAATATTTGTACAATGTTATTCTCTCCACACGCTGTCGTATGTTTATTGCTGTTAAATGGGTACAGCTGTTGTGTGTGTTCATCCAAGTTTTTCTTTATAAAATGAAAAGGTTGTTCGTCAGTTGCGCAGTCATTTCTGAAGCCTGTCTGGCTATCATTAATGATTTAGTTCCCCCAACACAGTCTGCGGTTCAACAAGTGCTGTGAGCCTCGCCATCAGTTACTTGATGCTGGCTTATTTGTCTGTAGAATTGGCTGGATGTTTGCAGTGAACCATGATTTGACGAGAGTGCTCTCTGGTCATATTCTGTCCATAAAGTTTAGTATAACAAATTTAGCCTTCAGACCGCGGTTAATATCATTTCATTAGTTTGTTTCTTTAGTCGTTTTGGTCTCTCATTTTCGTTAAGCACTATTTAGTTCGTGTGTACTCAGTCTTAAATAGTGCAATAATTGCCTTGATTCTTCTTTGTCGTGTTCTTGTTAGGTTCTTAATCGCTACCTCTGATCAGGTATGCTAACATTGGCGTAGTATTTGTTAAAACATTCCTGTCTTATAAAAACTGTATGTGTCTTGTGTGTGTCTCTATATAAGCCAAGACTCAGGTCAATACAGCCTGGTCAACGAGGTAAGGATCGACACTGCTACCCTACACAGTGGTTGGCCTACTATGAAGCCTTGCATTGCACTACAACCAGAAGGGGTCAGGTGCACTTCATCAGTACGCCTCGGGATAATTGAAGAATGACTTTAACCATTCATCAGAGGTACATCATCAAAATTGGAGAACTCAACATGAGTAGCTCCTCTCTCTCTCCCTCCCTCCCTCCCTCCCTCTCTCTCTCTCTCTCTCTCTCTCTCTCTCCTCTTCGCTTTTATTGTCGCGTTTGTGCATTTCAGCGTCAGGTTGTGTAGAGGTTGCTTGACCGGGCCCTGGTATGTCCTTGTGCCTTTCAGCGTCAGATTATGAAGAGGTTGCTTGACAGGGCCCTGGTATGTTCTTGTGCCTTTCAGCGTCAGGTTATGAAGAGGTGTCTTGACCGGACCCTAGTACGTGCATCGTACACGGGGAGCTTTACTGCTTCTGTTATTTCTGCTATCCATCTTTCGCGTGGTCGGCCTTTAGCTTTGTATCCATTGTATCTGTATAGCATTGGCACCTCAGGGATACTATCTGGTGTTTGACGTGCCACATGGCCGAACCATTTGGTTTGTTATCTCTTGATGAGGTCTAGCACTGGTGTTGTACCTACTTGCCTCCTAACATTTTCCTTTCTACCCTTCAGTTCCGGTGTTCATAATGCATAAAGCTGCGCAGTGACCTGTCTTGTTGTATTGTTCATTGCTATTTAATGTTATTCAACCAATCAAAACCTTATATCTCCATGTGGAACATAGGCTTCAACAAATACACGCGAAGTCCTCCTGTCCAGGATCGTCCGTTCCAGCTTTGTCGACGTCTTCGTAGTTTCCTGAATATTTGTCTCAAGTTCTCTTCTCCATTGATGTTTTGGTCTGCCACATCTTCTCTTGTCTGGAGGATCCCAGAACAGAGATTGACTTGTAACGTTGACATCTGGTATACTTCACGAGTATCCTATTCTATGTTGGGTATAGAACCAGATACATCCTCCTGTGGAAGTTCCATGTTTATTGCTAGCCCTCATATCAGACGAGGACGCAGCATAGAGGAACGCGAGAAACGCAGCCTAGAGGAACGCGAGAGAGAGAAGGAAGGTAGGAGAATGTACAACCAGTAAGATTCGGGAAAACCCACACCCTACACCATTTTCTGAGAGAATGCATACACCTATGGATATGTCTGTGTGCAGTAACGTCAATTCCAAATAAAACAGAACAACTGCACCACTTGGAGTATACTTTGTTGTGAAACGTTGGAGAAAAACGCTTTTGATGAGAGCGCAAGCTACGTGCTGAGCCTAACGTGTAGTAGTTGTGTGTGTAACTGCTGTGGAAGTGACACATTCACAACGCACCTGTGAGGTAGAACACAAACTGACAATCCCGTGAGTTTATTGTTCGACACGTCTCGTGAAGGCTTCCATTGTTGGTCGTGTAGAGTGTACCCTCTTTGCGTGGCATATGTATAGCCATCTCAACCTCATGCATAGTCTGTTAGGTTCTATAAGCGTTGATTTGGATCTTTGCGATGTATATCTGGTCATATGTTACAACGACTATCCCCGTATTGCTATATGTTATAAAGTGTGCCTAAATATGGGTGTGAGCTGTTCGTCGACGATGGAGGCGACATACCATCACAACTGAAACCTAACGGCCTCAGACCAGACGTAACGAAAGCAATCCAAGATATGAGCTATGGGAACGCAGCAGGCATTATTGCGATACATATAGGAACAATGGGTGCACTAAAGAAGTTTTGTGTAGATAGAATCACTGATCTCTATAATGACATCTACAATACATGATCTATACTGAGCGACCTGATGAGATCTACAATACATGGTCTAGACCTGATGAGATCCACAATACATGGTCTAGACCTGATGACATCTACAATACATGGTCTAGACCTGATGACATCTACAATACATGGTCTAGACCTGATGACATCTACAATACATTGTCTAGACCTGATGACATCTACAATACATGGTCTAGACCTAGCAACCTGATGACATCTACAATACATGGTCTATACCTGATGACATCTACAATACATGATCTATACTGAGCGACCTGATGACATCTACAATACATGGTCTAGACCTGATGACATCTACAATACATGATCTATACTGAGCGACCTGGTGACATCTACAATACATGATCTATACTGAGCGACCTGGTGACATCTATAATACATGGTCTATACTGAGCGACCTGGTGACATCTACAATACATGATCTATACTGAGCGACCTGGTGACATCTACAATACATGATCTATACTGAGCGACCTGGTGACATCTACAATACATGATCTATACTGAGCGACCTGATGACATCTACAATACATGATCTATACTGAGCGACCTGATGACATCTACAATAGATGATCTATACTGAGCGACCTGGTGACATCTACAATACGTGGTCTATACTGAGCGACCTGGTGACATCTACAATAGATGATCTATACTAAGCGACCTGATGACATCTACAATAGATGATCTATACTGAGCGACCTGGTGACATCTACAATACATGATCTAGACCTGATGACATATACAATGCATGGTCTAGACATGATGACATCTACAATACATGGTCTAGACCTGATGACATATGCAATACATGGTCTAGACCTGCTGACATCTACAATACATGGTCTAGACCTAGCGACCTGGTGACGTCTACAATACATGGTTTAGACCTAGCGACCTGGTGACATCTACAATACATGGTCTAGACCTAGCGACCTGGTGACATCTACAATACATGGTCTATACCTGATAACATCTGCAATACATGGTCTAGACCTAGCGACCTGGTGACATCTACAATACATGGTCTTGACCTAGCGACCTGGTGACATCTACAATACATGGTCTACACCTGATGACATCTACAATACATGGTCTAGACCTAGCGACCTGGTGACATCATCTATATAAGACTACCAAAGACACCTCGGTCAACCAGATGTTCAGATTTGAGAACAATCAGTCAGATGAGACACACCATTAAGATTACACAGGACAGAATTAGATGGAGAGTCGACAACACAGTTCAGGAAGAACAATTTAACTTAACGTCTTTACACTGGTTTAGAAGTCTCTGCATACAACCAGTTTCATTTTAACTATGCGGATCCAAACTATTTTTGAATGCATTAATTGACCATGCCTGCACTATTTCCTGTGGCAATGCATTCTGAACATTCTCATCGCTCTGACTAAAACATGTTTACCTAGTATCTAATCTGGACCTTTCTTTAATGAATTTGTAGTAGTTGTGTGTGTAACTGCTGTGGAAGTGACACATTCACAACGCACCTGTGAGGTAGAACACAAACTGACAATCCCGTGAGTTTATTGTTCGACACGTCTCGTGAAGGCTTCCATTGTTGGTCGTGTAGAGTGTACCCTCTTTGCGTGGCATATGTATAGCCATCTCAACCTCATGCATAGTCTGTTAGGTTCTATAAGCGTTGATTTGGATCTTTGCGATGTATATCTGGTCATATGTTACAACGACTATCCCCGTATTGCTATATGTTATAAAGTGTGCCTAAATATGGGTGTGAGCTGTTCGTCGACGATGGAGGCGACATACCATCACAACTGAAACCTAACGGCCTCAGACCAGACGTAACGAAAGCAATCCAAGATATGAGCTATGGGAACGCAGCAGGCATTATTGCGATACATATAGGAACAATGGGTGCACTAAAGAAGTTTCGTGTAGATAGAATCACTGATCTCTATAATGACATCTACAATACATGATCTATACTGAGCGACCTGATGAGATCTACAATACATGGTCTAGACCTGATGAGATCCACAATACATGGTCTAGACCTGATGACATCTACAATACATGGTCTAGACCTGATGACATCTACAATACATGGTCTAGACCTGATGACATCTACAATACATTGTCTAGACCTGATGACATCTACAATACATGGTCTAGACCTAACAACCTGATGACATCTACAATACATGGTCTATACCTGATGACATCTACAATACATGATCTATACTGAGCGACCTGATGACATCTACAATACATGGTCTAGACCTGATGACATCTACAATACATGATCTATACTGAGCGACCTGGTGACATCTACAATACATGATCTATACTGAGCGACCTGGTGACATCTATAATACATGGTCTATACTGAGCGCCCTGGTGACATATGATCTATACTGAGCGACCTGGTGACATCTACAATACATGATCTATACTGAGCGACCTGGTGACATCTACAATACATGATCTATACTGAGCGACCTGATGACATCTACAATACATGATCTATACTGAGCGACCTGATGACATCTACAATAGATGATCTATACTGAGCGACCTGGTGACATCTACAATACGTGGTCTATACTGAGCGACCTGGTGACATCTACAATAGATGATCTATACTAAGCGACCTGATGACATCTACAATAGATGATCTATACTGAGCGACCTGGTGACATCTACAATACATGATCTAGACCTGATGACATATACAATGCATGGTCTAGACATGATGACATCTACAATACATGGTCTAGACCTGATGACATATACAATACATGGTCTAGACCTGATGACATCTACAATACATGGTCTAGACCTAGCGACCTGGTGACGTCTACAATACATGGTCTAGACCTAGCGACCTGGTGACATCTACAATACATGGTCTATACCTGATAACATCTGCAATACATGGTCTAGACCTAGCGACCTGGTGACATCTACAATACATGGTCTACACCTGATGACATCTACAATACATGGTCTAGACCTAGCGACCTGGTGACATCATCTATATAAGACTACCAAAGACACCTCGGTCAACCAGATGTTCAGATTTGAGAACAATCAGTCAGATGAGACACACCATTAAGATTACACAGGACAGAATTAGATGGAGAGTCGACAACGCAGTTCAGGAAGAACAATTTAACTTAACGTCTTTACACTGGTTTAGAAGTCTCTGCATACAACCAGTTTCATTTTAACTATGCGGATCCAAACTATTTTTGAATGCATTAATTGACCATGCCTGCACTATTTCCTGTGGCAATGCATTCTGAACATTCTCATCGCTCTGACTAAAACATGTTTACCTAGTATCTAATCTGGACCTTTCTTTAATGAATTTGTAGCTGTGCCCTCTTGTTCTTGTAGGTGGTTTTATTTTGAGGGGAAAAACTTGTTATAGTCTAAGCTATCCTTTCTGTTAATTATCCAATAAACCTGTACTAAATCCCCTGGGATTCTTCTATTTTCTAGACACTACAGGCCGGTTTTTCTCGTTTTGTTTGACAGGAAACCGCGAGAACAAGATAACAATATTCATGTTAATCGCTCTGGCAGAGACATAGCATTACAGACAATAATGTACGTATGCCGTGTAGGCTAAGAAGAAGAGATTTGGCGGAGTCCAGCAAGAGGAACTCATGACATGTCTGCAGAACAAAGGTATGGATGGAAAAGACGCAAGAAAGATCAGTAATCTATACTGGGAGATAACTGTCCGATCTCGCTGACTCTACTCACTATGCACAGTGTCAAAACACAGGGCGGCAAGAATGTGTGCTGTTTCTATGTTTAACTTTTACACAGGACACATTGTTCGACAGATAGAGGAAATACCAGAACTCATTGTTCGACAGATAGAGGAAATACCAGAACTCATTGTTTGACAGATTTAGGAAATATCAGAACTCATTGTTTGACAGATAGAGGAAATATCAGAACACATTATTGGCGGAGTATCAATAAATAACTTCAGATACGGGGATGGTACAGTCCTGCTGGCTGGAAGCGGATAAGATGGCACAGTCTTACTGGCTGGAAGCGGATAAGACGGCACAGTCCTGCTGGCTGGAAGCGGATAAGATGGCACAGTCCTGCTGGCTGGAAGCGGATAAGATGGCACAGTCCTGCTGGCTGGAAGCGGATAAGATGGCACAGTCTTACTGGCTGGAAGCGAATAAAAACTACACGAACTGGTGAACGAAGCAAAGAACAGGTCAAATGTACGGATTGGACTTTTAAGACAGAGACAACGAAAACTGTTATAACGAACACAGTAGACAGGACCAGCTCTACAGGTCAGAAAAGACGGTCAAACAGTAGACTGGACCCGCTCTACAGGTAAGAATAGACGGTCAAACAGTAGACTGGACCAGCTCTACAGGTAAGAATAGACGGTCAAACAGTAGACTGGACCCGCTCTACAGGTAAGAATAGACGGTCAAACAGTAGACTGGACCCGCTCTACAGGTAAGAATAGACGGTCAAACAGTAGACTGGACCCGCTCTACAGGTAAGAATAGACGGCCAAACAGTAGACTGGACCAACTCTACAGGTAAGAATAGACGGTCAAACAGTAGACTGGACCAGCTGTACAGGTCAGAAAAGACGGTCAAACACAGGAGATGCGACCAAAGACGAAACAGCGAATGAGCTGACAGCAGCCAACGACTCATAGTTGGCTCATAGTTGACTCATAGTTGGCTCATAGTTGACTCATAGTTGGCTCATAGTTGACTCATAGTTGGCTCATAGTTGACTCATAGTTGGCTCATAGTTGACTCATAGTTGACTCATAGTTGGCTGCTTGCGTTAGAGTCAGCGAGCCACAGATGATCAAGATCATATTCCACCGCCTAGTGGCTCCCATGCGACATGGCCAAGAGAACAAGGATTGAAAAGAGAAAGCAAACGGTCCCCGAATGCCGTGCTGAACCCGTACGTTTCGGGCCGAAAGTGTAGATATGGAAGAGCTGCTGTAAAATACGACACAAAGTCCATCTCAGAACGAGCGCCGAAGAAGAAATGATGGAACAGGTCAAGAGTTTCTCTTATCGTGGAAATAAAATAACGGAGAAAGGCAGATGAGAAATAGAAATGAGGAAGAGGATAGTATAACCAAATCTGTTTTAATCAACATGAGTTCTACGCGGACATTCAAACAAGTCACTCACAAAACAGAAATGAGAGTGATCTGGACTCTAGAGACTTAGACTTATGGAGTGTAACCAGAATACAGATCATTACTTTGAAGAACCTTGTAAGTCCAAATGGCATTACATTGCCAAGGAGCTCTCGGGGCCTGGACTCGTGTCTATGACGCTAAATGAGATTTGTTTATGTTGAAAACTAATTCTGTAAACCCTTCAATGTTACAATTACCTACATTCCTTCAATGTTCCAACCACCTACATTTCTTTAATGGTTCCAACCACCTACATTCCTTCAATGTTTCAACCACCTACATTCCTTCAATGTTTCAACCACCTACATTTCTTCAATGTTCCAACCACCTACATTCATTTAATGGTTACAACCACCAATATTTGTCCACATTTGATGTCTAAAGAAAATTGTAGATATTTGTGATTGCTCTATGTAATAGTATTGATGAAAACACATTGTCCAAGTAATACAATAACATGCATTCTAACCTCTCTCTGTCTATCCCTGCGTCTTGCTTTCTTTCTTTCTCTGAATAAAACGTCAGATGTCAAATGAGGTCAGACAACTGGTTTGGCGAACAAAGACAGAAAGAGAAAGAGAGAGAGAGAGAGAGAGAGAGAGGGAGGGAGAGAGGGAGAGCGAGTTAGAGTTACTGCCTCAGTGAAACCTCGAGAGACGCAACGACTAAATTACTTTTATGTTTTTGTTTCAGGAATAGCCTCTAACACAGGGCTCTTCAGCCTTTGTACACCTGGAGCCCACCTTTTATAACTTTCATGAGGGGAAATATTCCTTACCGCCCACTGAAATCTAAAATTGAAGAAAATTCCGCAAATGTCAACTGAGTGTGTATTTTGGATGTTTTTAATCATCATGTAGTGTGTCCTTCGCTACCATCCCAGCCCATCTTGGCTGGGCTTCGTTCATTCTCAATCTCCCACTACCAAACACTGAAAGGGATTAAGTAGCAGAATGTAGTCCTGAGAACGGAATGCGTTGTGTCGTAGTTTACAGCTTGACTGCGATATTTGCACCTTTCGGTCCAACACATCCGACTTCAGCAAGCATTTTTTGAGTATCGGGTTAGCATTCCCTCTTCTGCTTAGCCAGTCCGCCCTGCTGCAGACTGTTATCCAGGATCACCGCGTGGAGGTGTAGAAGGGTCTTTGCAGCTTTGGTTCGCTGGCTCTGACGCTAGCAGTCAGCTATGAGTCGCTGAACACTGCAGCTCATGCGCTGATCAGCATCTTGATCCCCCAGCCCATCTGAAATAAACTCCATCTCTTGCCAAATCTCTAGAGTCATGCCCAAGTATTCCTTGACATCTTGGTGCCATCCTCTTCTTGGTCTTCCTCTGTCTCCCTTGCCCGGCACCATACCTTACCGTTCACCCAAGACCGTTGTGTCTTTTGATGTGACCAAAGTCAATTTGCTGTTCATGATTACATTTATAAACAGTTATTACCGTTTTTTTTTCTATGCCCAACTCTTGTCGAATGTTTGCATTCTTCTTTTTTCGGTCCACTGTTTTCTGAGAGCCTTCCTATAGCATTTCGACTTGAAAGACTCGAGGTTTGGGTCAATGTTTCACAGCCGTAAGCTGGCACGGGAAAAAACACAGGTTCTCAAAACGTAGACTTTTGTTGGTTTGCCGGTATTCTGCGATAGTTTCCTTAGGTCATGTTTTTAATACAGAATGTCATTATTCTGCTACTGTCCACCTGACGGCTAAGATCGCCTGACACTAGTTGGGTGGCAGCGCCCAGACTTAACAGCCCTGTTCTAACACAACACGCTTGGATCTGTCAGGCTTAACAGCCCTGTTCTAACACAACACGCTTGGATCTGTCAGGCTGAACAGCCCTGTTCTAGCACAACATGCCTGGATATGTCAGGCTGAACAGCCCTGTTCTAGCACAACATGCTTGGATCTGTCAGGCTGAACAGCCCTGTTCTAGCACAACACGCTTGGATCTGTCAGGCTGAACAGCCCTCTTCTAACACAACACGCTTGGATCTGTCAGCCTGAACAGCCCTGTTCTAACACAACACGCTTGGATCTGTCAGGCTGAACAGCCCTGTTCTAACACAACACGCTTGGATCTGTCAGGCTGAACAGCCCTGTTCTAACACAACACGCTTGGGTTTCTTATGTGGACACAAACAAATCCTGAATGGGCCAAACACAATTTTTCTGAAGCTTAATATTCCCCAAAAAACCAGAAAAAAGACAAACGAATCGTCTGGCACCAAACAAATTCTTCAGCCGAAGTGTTTTCAAAAAGTATCTAGATTTCCGGCTATCAGGCAAAGCAGTTTTTGTGTCTGCTAGCCATTGGGGAAAATCGGTCAGATTTGGAGGGAAGATGACTAAATTGGCATCAGTAGACTTAAACAGAAATGACGATATCAGAGACAGAACGGGAACAACGTTTCGCGCGGCGTTTATTAGCAGAAAGAGAATGTAATGGTTTGGGCAAGTAATAAGCATGCCTGTCAGCCTATCCGTCTCACCAGCATGGTACGCGAATCAGCAGGGCTTTAGCATAAGAAGAAGACCAAGAAACATACGCATTGGTGGTGTTAAAACAATACGGAGGCATGGATAGAAAACTACAAGGGTTACACAGATGCCACAAGAAAGAAGATTGCATCTCCCCCACATACATCTGTCACGCGAAGTGGACAAATGAGACGGCAAAACTATCCCATAATTCTCATGACATAATGTGCTCTAGCTAAGGTACATAATCAATGACTAATATGTGAAGAGAGATAACCCCATGTCAGGTGTAACTGTCTCGAGTCCAGACTACTCTCAACCATCAACAACTGGGGGGATTAAGAAAACAAAATGGTGTCCCTCAACCAAAGACCTCAATTATATGCTAATCGTTGTTTCACGAGAGAGAAGATAAGAGGCGCCAGAGTTGGGGACGTTAATTTGTTAATTAATGAACCAGTTATCGTGGCTCAGCTTTCTCGGAGGCAACCAGCCCTCTCTCTCTCGCAATGATAGGTACGGCAAGCGTTGCTTTTCTTCCTCAACTACTCGCACTGACTTCATGATTCTGGAATGTTCTCTTGTAGCTGCCTGCAGTGACTCTTCCTTTATCACACCAAGGTGTAGTAAAGATGATATACCCTCCAGTGCAGTGCAAGACTGTTCAGCAGACTTAACTATACGGAGATCACAGTGTTAGACTCCCCCACCTCGTTCTCCTGGCTGCTGTAACACAGGATGTTTCCATGAGCCTGGTGTGGCAGTGAGGTGGGTTCATGGTAAGCGCTTTGTGCTTGACCCTGATGCTGACCTTCGCACTTAAGTAACTGATATCCAACAATGATACTCTAATGTACTTCTGCCAGTTCAGTAACTGATATCCAACAATGATACTATAATGTACTTCTGCCAGTTCAGTAACTGATATCAAACAATGATACTCTAATGTACTTCTGCCAGTTCAGTAACTGATATCCAACAATGATACTCTAATGTACCTCTGCCAGTTCAGTAACTGATATCCAACAATGATACTCTAATGTACTTCTGCCAGTTCAGTAACTGATATCCAACAATGATACTATAATGTACTTCTGCCAGTTCAGTAACTGATATCAAACAATGATACTCTAATGTACCTCTGCCAGTTCAGTAACTGATATCCAACAATGATACTATAATGTACTTCTGCCAGTTCAGTAACTGATATCCAACAATGATACTCTAATGTACCTCTGCCAGTTCAGTAACTGATATCCAACAATGATACTCTAATGTACTTCTCCCAGTTAAGAATCGTATATCTGTGGAGTTCAAGATAGTCCAGTTGATTGCTCCAAGCTGAACCCCTTTCCCGGCTAAGTAAATGTCAGCTTAGCTCAAGAGTTTGAGCCTTGGTGCCGAAAATAAATAGTTATAGCTTTGCACATCATGACGCAACTCTCTGCCAGCTGTTGGATTCTTGCTTGTTTTGTTGGTTTGTTGTTGGTGTAATTAGAGGCACTCACAAAAACCAACTTATTTCTACGGGTGAAAATATGCAGATGATTTCTGTCGACTGCGAGATACATGGACGAGAGGAGGCGGAGGAGGCAGACTGGCCAAAGTTGGTGGAAGCAAACCATAAAGTGAAGGAATGCCAGCATATGGACACAAGTACACAGTCCTAAATAACAGAGCAAGATTTGGCACAGAGACACATGAGACAGAGACAAATGGTAGAGACAAATGACACAAAGACAGATGGTACAGAAACAAACGGGACAGAGACACACCGTAGAGACAAATGACACAAAGACAGATGGCACAGTGACAAATGATATAGACACAAATGGGACAGTGACAAATGGTACAGACACAAATGGGACAGTGACAAATGGTACAGACACAAATGGGACAATGACAAATGGGACAATGAGCAGCGATAGTCTGATACAAGACGTACAAGCTACTCCTTAAGAAGAGATGAAGTGACAATATTATCATGCGACACCGGCCTCTGAAGATTGAGAGACGATCGGTTCAACCAACCGAAACATCGGATACACAAACATGTGCTGCTTGTGGGAAAACAGACAAACAGTAGAGGATGTTTACTGAACCTGTTGATTTCATGAGAGGAACACAGTGGCAGTATGGCCCAAGGTGACGAGATAGCTCAGTTTTACGAGTGAAATACAAGTCGTTATTTGAGGGACAAAGTGTTCGAGGGGAACAGAAGTCTGAGACAGGTAACCGAGTGAAATCTGTGTGGTTGGTTATTTGAGGGACAAAATGTTCGAGGGGGGACAGAAATCTGAGATAAGTTGTCCTTTCCAAAATACATCCGCCTACAAGAACAAGAGGGCACATCTACAAATTAACTAAAGAAAAGTCCAGATTGGATATTAGGAAATATTTTTTTTGTCAGAGAGTGGTGAATGCATTAGCAAGTTTAGAAAACATGCATTTCATTTTAAAGCGATCTGAAACACAAGCATGGAATTGGTGTACGGTTAGCGACAAACTGCCAGTTTTTGGAACGAAACAAAACGGAATCTTCTGGTTGGCTTTCTCGTGTGGAATATCAAACTGAATTCAAGCTACTGGAGACAGACCAGAAACTACAATTTGACTTTCTTCTATACTGCTTGTAGACCTGAGTTTTTTCTCTTATTAATGTCTTTTATTTAGCGTATTGTTTCTAGATCTGTGTCTCATACATCTGGAGTAGAAGACTCTCCAACTATTGGCACTGAATATCCTCCATTCACACTGGACATTCACACTGTTAGTAGCAAACACGTTCGGGTTAAACAAGCCGTCTAGACGCTGGACATGGCATAACCCAAACAGTGAAGTGCACAGCCAAATTGACTATATACTGGTCCAGAGGAGGTTTAGATCTAGCATCAACACCGACAAAACGAGAAGTTTCCCCCACGGAAAGGTGCAAGGCAGACGACGAAGAGGCCGGCCCAAAAAAAGGTGGGAGGACAACATAAAAGAATGGACCGATCTCCGACCAGAAGAGTCACAGGCAGCGGCCGCTGACAGAGAAGGGTGGCGTGGGTTTGTGAGGATGTCTTCATGTGTGCCCCAACGACCTCACCGGTTACGGGATGCCCTGACCTGACACTGGACAAAAGCCTGCTCCAAGTGTGCAGTAGCTTTCTGGTTTTGAGAAATAACAACTAGACGCCAGAAACACCAGATGTGATACGGGAAGATCAGAGAGAAACGGAAAGAAGATCTAGGTTAGGTATGACGAGACCAGGTTTGTAAGGACCTGAGGAAGATTAGGACAATATTACCGCTGTCGAGCTCTAGTAGACGGCTTTAAGTTATCTTCGCTGGTAGGGGAAGTTTGTAGCCATGGGCACCTATTAATCGTAGGGAGAAATGCAGTAGTTATGGTAATAGTAGTAGTAAGTGGTTGTGGTGGTGGTGGCAGTAGTAGTAGTAGTAGTAGTAGTATTAGCAGTAGTAGTAGTAGTGTTAGCAGTAGTATTAGCAGTATGAGTTGTATTAGCAGTAGTAGTAGTATTAGCAGTAGTAGTAGTATTAGCAGTAGTAGTTGTATTAGCAGTAGTAGTAGTATTAGCAGTAGTATTAGCAGTAGTAGTAGTATTAGCAGTAGTATTAGCAGTAGCAGTAGTATTAGCAGTAGTAGTAGTATTAGCAGTAGTAGTAGTATTAGCAGTAGTATTAGCAGTAGTAGTTGTATTAGCAGTAGTA
>JAVGWX010000009.1:2054561-2439561 GCA_036924085.1 Ariolimax columbianus
AACTCAATACACCAGGAGGGCCGCTTAAAGACACTTCTTCAAACTCAATACACCAGGAGGGCCGCTTAAAGACACTTCAAACTCTATACACCAGGAGGGCCGCTTAAAGACACTTCAAACTCAATATACCAGGAGGGCCGCTTAAAGACACTTCAAACTCTATACACCAGGAGGGCCGCTTAAAGACACTTCAAACTCTATACACCAGGAGGGCCGCTTAAAGACACTTCAAACTCAATACACCAGGAGGGCTGCTTAACAACACTTCAAACTCAATACAATAGGAGGACCGCTTAAAAACACTTCAAACTCAATACACCAGGAGGGCCGCTTAAAGACACTTCAAACTCAATACACCAGGAGGGCTGCTTAAAAACACAGAAACTCAATACACCAGGAGGGCCGCTTAAAGACACTTCTTCAAACTCAATACACCAGGAGGGCCGCTTAAAGACACTTCAAACTCTATACACCAGGAGGGCCGCTTAAAGACACTTCAAACTCAATATACCAGGAGGGCCGCTTAAAGACACTTCAAACTCTATACACCAGGAGGGCCGCTTAAAGACACTTCTTCAAACTCAATACACCAGGAGGGCCGCTTAAAGACACTTCAAACTCTATACACCAGGAGGGCCGCTTAAAGACACTTCAAACTGAATACACCCGGAAACAGCATAATTAAAGACAGTTTCCATGGCCCCCATACCGAATTAAGGTAATGTACTCGAGTGCTCAATGAACACAAACAAACACACCTTCTTCAACCAACTGATGCTATGCTTCTAGTCCGGTGATGTTCAAGAAGAAGACTGCTTTTCGTGTCTTCGTGCCCCCCTCTCCCTCCCCAGATTTGTTAGCATGGCCGCTCCCCCGAGCCCGACTGCCTCTCTCTGGGATGTTGAAGTAGGGCAGTCCTGCAGGATTTGTTCAGGTGTTTGCTTGAGTGCTCCACAATCGTACGTGGCGGTGTCTCTAAGACCCACTCTGTGGAGGTCTGCCTTGAGTCTGCAATGTGCTATTCTGGGTCTGAAGATCTTTGTCTGGCCATCTCTGTCAAGCTTTTCTATGCTATGATTCTCTGTGCTCGGCTCTAAATTTCATCCTCGTGGATCGTTTGATGGGTGTCTTTGCTTCTTTATAACCCTGTGAATGGCGAGTCTGTGGGCCAACAAGAGACCACTTTCTTACTTTATAACTCCGTGAATGGCGAGTCTGTGGGCCAACAAGAGACCACTTTCTTACTTTATAACTCCGTGAATGGGGAGTCTGTGGGCCAACAAGAGACCACTTTCTTACTTTATTACTCTGTGAATGGCGAGTCTGCAAAGAGACCACTTTTCTTACTTTATAACTCCGTGAATGGCGAGTCTGCGGGCCAACAAGAGACCACTTTCTTACTTTCACAATCGTGAGCTTTGGCATCACGTTTTTGTTTTGTTTCCGAAAGTCTTTCTTAGGTCCTGATGAAAGTCTTTCTTAGGTCCTGATGAAAGTCTTTCTTAGGTCCTGATGAAAGTCTTTCTTAGGTCCTGATGAAAGTCTTTCTTAGGTCCTGATGAAAGTCTTTCTTATGTCCCGATGAAAG
This sequence comes from Ariolimax columbianus, assembly GCA_036924085.1. Classification (NCBI taxonomy): domain Eukaryota; kingdom Metazoa; phylum Mollusca; class Gastropoda; order Stylommatophora; family Arionidae; genus Ariolimax; species Ariolimax columbianus. The sequence continues at coordinate 2,056,150 of JAVGWX010000009.1, forward strand.
TCTTTCTTAGGTTTTGATGAAAGTCTTTCTTAGGTCCTGATGAAAGTCTTTCTTAGGTCCTGATGAAAGTCTTTCTTAGATCCTGATGAAAGTCTTTCTTGGGTTTTGATGAAAGTCTTTCTTAGGTTTGGTTGAAAGTCTTTCTTAGGTCCTGATGAAAGTCTTTCTTAGGTCCTGATGAAAGTCTTTCTTAGGTCCTCGTGATCATCCTTTATTTCTGCTGACATTTTTCTGTTCTTCGGCGTTAGTCCTGACCAGGATGTTATGGCGCTAGTCAAGGTCGCGATAACTGCGCCTTTCAGTCCAACACATCCGGGTTTAGGTGGCTATTTTTGGGGGTACCGGGTTTGTCTTCCAACTGCGAAGGTTGTTATGTTAGCCAGTCTACACTAGAGCCCCAGCGTAGAGGCGGAATAGGGTCTTGGTCACCCTAATGTAGGCAGACAGTTATGAGTCGCTGGTTGCTGATATCCCATTACCTGTGCTCCATCCTCGATCCATTTATCAAAATGGGAACTGTACGTATGTCTGTCTGGTCAGTCAGTTGTAAATATAATAGTCTAATACTGGGGTTGGAACCTTCCCGTGATTGGAGACCGCATTAAGTTAGCTGTTGATTGATTGGTTGGTTGGTTATTGATCCAGCAATAAGTGGGCTCCTGCCCTTGGCCCGGGAAGAAGACGCTCTTTCCTAACCATGCAAGCGCCATACATTCATAAAGATGGTGTTCAACAGTTTCATAGGGACGTGTGCACAGCCAGCACTCTGGAGTATGTTCTGGTTGGATTCTGTTCAAGTCGCTGTTAAGTTGTATGTGCTGAGTGCGAAGACGGAAAATGGGGCTTTGGTTTCTCCTTTTCAGGAGGTTGATATGTTGTCTTTGGGGTGGCCATATGTTTGTAGATTTCTCTCCCAGTATTTGCCATTGCCCATCTATTCAGCCAGGCCTCTTTGTTCGCAGTCGTCAGTAGTTGTTTGACTGTCTGTATGGTTATTCTTGTGTATTATTGTTCCTTCTTAGCCAGTCTGTCTACCTTGTCATTGCCAGGTGTATTTGAGTGACCAGGGATCCATTGCATACCCATTCTGACTTCATCGGATGTGAGAAGTTGTTTGGCATCTAGGGATATTTGGGTAAGTTCAGGCCTACAATGACCACCATCTTCCAGAGCTTCAAGGGCAGATAATGTATGTGAAGATTAGGATTGATAACTTAGGCATTTTGATGGGAAAGCATCAAATACAGTCCTCAAGTGGCTCTTCCAGTATTGTTATTTCTGCCTCATAATTTGAACATATCTCCCCACAGGCATCAAGCAGCTCATCAGATGTTCTGTCTGGATACTCTATGTAGACTCCATATCCTGTTTTAATGGTGGTCTTAAAAGCAGATCCATCAGTATAGACATGTATCCAGTCTTCTGGGTAGGTGTTAATCATTCTCTGTGATGCTCTCATAAGACTGACTGGATCAGAACTTTTTCTTGTATTATGTTCGTATTGTTTGAATTTCTTGAGTTTTGATTTATGTGTGTGGGGGTAAATTTCTTGTTACTTTCTGTTTCTTGTCTTTTGTTTGGGAAGTGATATCTGTCTTGTCTTTAATCTCACTTACATGGTGAATGACTTTTGTTTTATTCTTTGCTATTATTGTCATTGTTCTACAAAATGTCTATTGGGGTGGTCTTTGATCATTCTTTTAAGTTAGCCTTAAACCTAATAAGGTCACATTAAGTTAACCTTAAGACCTATTAAGGAACTTTAGACCTATCAAGAAACTTCAATTAGATGTAATTTAAAACGTGCATTGTTTGGTAAAATTCTAACTTGTGGGATAATGACGCCAGTCAGACGCGGAATGTAAAGTACATCGAAGAGTTCCGTTAGAGCTACATCATGAGCATATCAGGTATCAAAATAGCCATGTTGGCCTACTCTTCTTCTTCTGCGTTCGTTCTCTCACTCCCGCTACAAAGCCCTGTACAGGCTTTGCAAGTAGCGGGATGTAGTCCGGAGAACGAGATGCGTTGTGTCGCTAGTTCACAGCTTGACTGCGATATTTGCACCTTTCGGTCTGACACATCCGTCTTCGGCAGATTGACCTACTAATGTTTTATTTGGGGCCGTTAGTCAGGGAGGATTTTTTCATTTAACCTTCTTTTACTTCTGTTCACATTTAAGAATAAAATAAACATAATCAAAGACGAAACAAATATTTTCATAAAAATAAAAGGATTTGCTCTGTGGAATGTGTTCAATAAAAAGGCCACATTTAATAGCCTCCAAGGTCGTAGGTTCTTCGAGCCTAGACTTACAAGTCCCATAATTATCCAAGCTCCAAGGTCGTTGGTTCCCTACGCCTAGACTAAAAAGTATCATTATTATCCAAGCTCCAAGGTCGTAGGTTCCCCACCCCTAGACTAACAAGACTCATTATTATCCAAGCTCCAAGGTCGTAGGTTCCCCACCCCTAGACTAAAAAGTCCCATTATCATCCAAGCTCCAAGGTCGTAGGTTCCCCACGCCTAGACCAACAAGACTCATTATTATCCAAGCTCTGCTTATCGATTTTCTGTCATTCATGACGACATACACATCACCGGTCACGTTAACAGGCAACGATAACACACATCCTACGGCACTGTTCCAATAGAAAATAGATCCTATTAATTGCTCACAGATAAACATGACTGCTTCCTGTCTGGCCAGCACAATTTCATTAACAACAGCAACAAAACGACATTTTAATTGATTTAATCATGATCTTCCGCGGAATCCTTAGAGATTTCTCGGAGAGAAACATCACTTGAGAAACCGTCTGCTGTAGTCACACATTCCAATTAATCGGCCAGCGATTGTTTTTTTATGACGGCTGTTTGTTTTTCACAAATATAATATTTGTATGCACATTTATGCTATGCTTGAACATTTCTCATTCTTCTATGGTTGCGTGTTTGGCTTGGCTTGGCTTGGCTTCGTTCGTTCCCAATCTCCCGCTACCAAATCCTGAAAGGGCTTAAGTAGCAGAATGTAGTCCAGAGAACGGAATGCGTTTTGTAGTAGTTTACAGCTTGACTGCGATATTTGCACATTTCGGTCCAACACATACGGCTTGAGCAATCATTTTGATTAGTACCAGGTTAGCATTCCCTCTTCGATCCCTTCTCCTTAGCCAGTCTGCCCAGCTGCAGCCTGTTATCCAGGATCACCGCGTGGGGGGGGGGGGGGTGTAGAAGGGTCTTGACAGCTTTGGTTCGCTGGCCCTGGCGCTAACAGTCACCTATGGGTAGCTGACCACTGCAGCTTATGCGCTTCCGGTTGCGTGTTTAATGTTATATTATGCTTGAACATTTCTCATTCTTCTATGGTTGCGTATTTGACAATTCTTTGCATTTTGTTACTGCCATGTTAGTTGTTTGTTATATCGTGTATTCGGATACAGTCCACGCACTTGTTTATACGATACGATTCGACCCGATACGACACGATACGCCACGACACGATACGACACGATACGCCACGACACGATATGACACGATACGATACGACACGACACGACACGATACGCCGTGACACGATACGCAACGACACGATACGCCACGACACGACACGATACGCCACGATACGCTACAACACGATACGACACGACACGATACGCCACGACACGATACGCCACGACACGACACGACACGATATGCCACTACCCGATACGCCACGACACGATACTACACTAGGTAGCTTTAAAAAGTTCCCGGAATAGTCGACTGGCGTTTGAATGTGTGATTATGTTATGGAGTTTATAGATTTATAAGTTGGAAGTGAGCTAACGGAACAACATAACTGATGTAACCTTCAAGTGTACTTTCGAGCAGAAGTTAAAACATTTTGGTTGCGTAGTGTGCACGCGAGATCGTCGGAGTAGAAAATGACCTTGATAAATAAACGTAAGAATGTCAAATTGTGTGTTTTGATTGAGGATATACTCAAATACAACAATCTGGCTTAAGTAAAGCATTCGATGGAGAGATCCATAGATGTTAGAATGGCACAAGCATTTCCGTGAAGACAGTTAGATTCGCCTGGACAATAGTGCACCAGCACATTGGACCTCTCGTGATCGAGCAGTACATGGACCTCTCATTGTCGAGCTGTACATGGACCTCTCATGGTCGAGCTGTACATAGACCTCTCATGATCAAGCAGTACATGGACCTCTCATGATCGAGCTGTACATGGACCGCTACTGGTCAAGCAGTACATCACACAACACAATGTGACTGCCCTGGAACATCTGATGAGTTCTCCGGACCTGACAGACCCCCCCCCCCCCCCCCCCCCGCCCGGCCGTTTTATTCTTCTGGTTACTTCGTCTAAAAACGGCACTGAAAGGTCCTAGATTTAAGGATGCTGATGATATTGTCACACAGGCAGAGACGACTGAAAGAGGGCGAACGGCGGCGCAGAAGAGTGTGGATGACAGAGTGGTGGGGCGGATAGAGAAGAATGTGGTCGAAAGGTTTGGATACCGTACCTGACTGGTTCGAAACCCTAGTAAGGCATAGGTTTTTATTTTATTGGGAAGTTCGAAGGTGAAATAAAGACCTAGCACACACACTGTGACGACTGCTTGGGTTGGCGGCCTTTATTATAAACCACCCACCCATATCAGGACAACTGGAATACATTTCGACATGGCACGTTCTGATAGATGTGTTTATCTGAGGGATAGACTGAATGGTGAGAGATGTAAGAGCCAGACCGTCAAGTCTATTTGGGTCAGATTGATGTGACCTTGAGGTAATGGTGACAGAGACAGGCCGTCAAGTCTATTTGGGTCAGATTGATGTGACCTTGAGGTAATGGTGACAGATACAGGCCGTCAAGTCTATTTGGGTTGGATTGATGGGACCTTGAGGTAATATTGACAGAGACAGTCAAGTCTATTTGGGTCATATTGATGTGACCTTGAGGTAATGGTGACAGAGACATACCGTCAAGTCTATTTGGGTCAGATTGATGTGACCTTGAGGTAATGGTGACAGAGACAGGCCGTCAAGTCTATTTGGGTCAGATTGATGTGACCTAGAGGTAATGGTGACAGCGCCAGACCGTCAAGTCTATTTGGGTCAGATCGGTGTGACCTTGAGGTAATGGTGACAGCGCCAGACCCCCACATATTTAACAAATAAATCGAAGCTGAGGTGATACAAGAGAACAAAAGTCGTTAAAAACATAAATGGATATGGCTCAATTATCGAACCAAGAGGAAAGAACAAAACGAAGAACACGATAAGGTCACAAGAGTTTCACCAGGGACAAAGACCTAACGAGCGGATCACAACAACAAAATGAGAAAAATCATGGCAGCCAGAGCCTGACCAGTTATGTGTCAGTCAAAGTCTCCCAGTTATGTGTCAGTCACAGTCTGCCAGTTATGTGTCAGTCACAGTCTGCCAGTTATGTGTCAGTCAAAGTCTCCCAGTTATGTGTCAGTCACAGTTTTCCAGTTATGTGTCAGTCACAGTCTGCCAGTTATGTGTCAGTCACAGTCTGCCAGTTACGTGTCAGTCACAGTCTGCCAGTTATGTGTCAGTCACAGTCTGCCAGTTATGTGTCAGTCACAGTCTGCCAGTTACGTGTCAGTCACAGTCTGCCAGTTACGTGTCAGTCACAGTCTGCCAGTTATGTGTCAGTCACAGTCTGTCAGTTATGTGTCAGTCAAAGTCTCCCAGTTATGTGTCAGTCACAGTCTGCCAGTTATGTGTCAGTCACAGTCTGCCAGTTATGTGTCAGTCACAGTCTGCCAGTTATGTGTCAGTCAAAGTCTCCCAGTTATGTGTCAGTCACAGTCTGCCAGTTATGTGTCAGTCACAGTCTGCCAGTTATGTGTCAGTCAAAGTCTCCCAGTTATGTGTCAGTCACAGTTTTCCAGTTATGTGTCAGTGACAGTCTGCCAGTTATGTGTCAGTCACAGTCTGCCACTTATGTGTCAGTCACAGTCTGCCAGTTATGTGTCAGTCACAGTCTGCCAGTTATGTGTCAGTCACAGTCAGCCAGTTATGTGTCAGTCACAGTTTGCCAGTTATGTGTCAGTCGCAGTCTGCCAGTTATGTGTCAGTCACAGTTTGCCAGTTATGTGTCAGTCACAGTCTGCCAGTTATGTGTCAGTCACAGTCTGCCAGTTATGTGTCAGTCACAGTCTGCCAGGTATGGCATAGCAGGTCAAACAAGGAACTAACTCGGAGGTCCTGATATTTTTATTTTTTTTTGCGTTCGCCTTATTTATCTATTCCCCAAGGCGTGTGTGCGTTACACTGTGGTTTTTATTTTTGCGCCTGTCGGCCCAGTGCATCCGACTTCAGCATGCATTTTATGTAAGGGTCTGCTTCCTCCTGCATTTTCTAAGGGTTTGCTTCCCCGGGGTAACGGCCGGTGCTGTGATGGGGATCGAACCCAGCACCTTCTGGTTGTGAGCCGTGCCACTTAACCACTAGGCCACGCAGTCCCCCTGGAGGTCCTGATATGCCTGGGATGACTAAGTCATAGGTCCTGAATGAAGAAGAGAGACTAAGTCATAGGTTTTGATAGGAGAGGAGGGGCTGAAATAGGTCCTTATATGCCAGGGATTAAGTTATAGCTCCTTATATGACTGTGATTAAGTCATAGGTCCTGATAAAAGAAGATGGACTAAGTCATAGGTCTTGATTGGAGAGGGTGGGGGGGGCTGTCATAGGTCCTTATATGACTGTGATTAAGTCATAGGTCCTGATAGAAGAAGATGGACTAAGTCATAGGTCTTGATAGGAGAGGGGGTGCGGGGGCTGTCAAATCAAAACATGAAAAAAGGTTTCAAAAATAAGAAGGCAAATCATGGGTTCACTTATAAGCAACACCATACGTACGAAATGAGCGTTGGCGCATGTCCTGTCTGTACACAAGTAATATGACTCCCCTAATCAATGACCCTGGACATGTCCATCAAACCGCCTCTGGTGTCAGCTCTTAATTCAAACCGACTCTGGTCGACGGATGACTTTTATTTTCTGCCCTGGAACCTATCAACGCAGCCCAGGAAGCGCATGCCGGGGTACAAAAGACATTGAGAAAGTAGGAACTGGCGCAATGATATCAGTTGGTCTACGCACACAGACACATAATCTCAGCCGCCAGGGGAAAGCAGTCGATGAAAAGTCATGTCTGGAGTTACGTATGCAGGACCACTTGAAATTATTGGGGTCAAGAGCAAAGCTATACTATTTGTCCAAGACAGCCTTAAGCGAGATTACTCTTGGTATTTTGAAGTCAGAAAGAGCATATCTCCTCCAGTTGTATAGACACGTGCGAGATTCTGTCAGTTATCAGCAGAGAACCTGCTCGCAGTTTCATTCTAAATAAGGGATATTTGATCGAGCCAACTGTAGAAATGTTGGAGAACGAACCAGATTGCCCCGCACGTAATTGTAACCTAGAAACGGTTCAACAAAGCGATGTGGAAGTATACATTTTACTGTTGCGACATTGTACAGATATTGGTTCGTCCGTGTGTCGTCTTCTTGTTTGTCGAGTCCTTGATAAAGTCTTATTTAGGTGGACATGTCGGTACAGATCTGCGACTGGTTTCGTGTAAACCTGGTATATAATCTTGCCTATATTTCAACCATTATTAAAAGTATTCAGTTTGACTGTCGCTTATCCTCATATACTCTCTCGCTTGACTTTATGGCCGAGCCTTCCTTTAGGTAAAAGACAGGTTGCTGTCAGTCGTACATGAGTGCCGTTCGTTACATAAGTTATTCTCCTGACTGTTTCTTACTTTACTTCAACATAATGATTCAGAACACTCCATAGAGTGTGTACATAACAAGTTATGTACATAACCAGTTGATTCCAATCCACCAATACTAAAAATAACCGAGCAACCAATCTATTTTTAAATGCATCAACTTACCCTGCCTCCACTACATCCTGTGACAATGCATTCCAAGCATCCACCATACTGGGGGTGAAAATATTTCCTAATATCTACTCTGGACCTGTCTTTAAACAATTTGAAGCTGTGCCCTATAGTGTTTGTAGCCGGTTGTATTTTGAAATAGTGTTACTGTCTAATTTATCCTTTCCATTGATGAACTTACAATAAACTTGTATTAAGTCACCTCGAATTCTTCTTTGTTCTAGACACTGTAGTCCGGTGTTTCTGAGTCTTACCGCATAACTACAATTCTGGAATTACACGATCAGTTTTGTCGCTCTTCTTTGGATCCTTTATGGCATGTCTATATCGACTCCAGTATAAGGACTCCACATCTGAATACAGCACTCCAGTTTAGGTCTCACCAATGCTTTATACAGTTTCTTCTTCTTCTTCGTTTGTTCTCAATCTCCCGCTACCAAACCCTGAAAGGGATAAAGTAGCAGAATGTAGTCCAGAGAACGTAATGCGTTGTGTTGTAGTTTACAGCTTGACTGCGATATTTGCACCTTTCGGTCCAATACATCCGACTTCAGCAAGCATTTTTTTGAGTACCTGGTTAGCATTCCCTCTTCGATCCCTTCTCCTTAGCCAGTCTGCCCTGTTGCAGCCTGTTGTCCAGTATCACCACGTGGAGGTGTAGAAGGGTCTTGGCACCTCTGGTTCGCTGGCCTTGACGCTAGCAGTCAGCTATGGGTCACTGACCAACATCTTGATCCCATTTATACAGTTTGACTAGCACTTCCTTACGAAGCATAGTACACCAACAGTAGACAATATCTAACATGAAGGCAACGACACAGCCCGTTATATGCTCCGGCTGGCCGTGAAGGTTTGCCAACACAGCCCGTTATATGCTCTGGCTGGCCCTGAAGGTTTGACGACACAGCCCGTTATATGCTCTGGCTGGCCCTGAAGGTTTGCCAACACAGCCCGTTATATGCTCTGGCTGGCCCTGAAGGTTTGCCAACACAGCCCGTTATATGCTCTGGCTGGCCCTGAAGGTTTGACGACACAGCCCGTTATATGCTCTGGCTGGCCCTGAAGGTTTGCAAACACAGCCCGTTATATGCTCTGGCTGGCCCTGAAGGTTTGCCAACACAGCCCGTTATATGCTCTGGCTGGCCCTGAAGGTTTGCCAACACAGCCCGTTATATGCTCTGGCTGGCCCTGAAGGTTTGACGACACAGCCCGGTATATGCTCTGGCTGGCCCTGAAGGTTTGCCAATACAGCCCGTTATATGCTCTGGCTGGCCCTGAAGGTTTGCCAATACAGCCCGTTATATGCTCTGGCTGGCCCTGAAGGTTTGCAAACACAGCCCGTTATATGCTCTGGCTGGCCCTGAAGGTTTGCCAACACAGCCCGTTATATGCTCTGGCTGGCCCTGAAGGTTTGCCAACACAGCCCGGTATATGCTCTGGCTGGCCCTGAAGGTTTGCCAACACATCCCGTTATATGATCTGGCTGGCCCTGAAGGTTTGCCAACACAGCCCTTTATATGCTCTGGCTGGCCCTGAAGGTTTGCCAACACAGCCCGTTTTATGCTCTGGTTGGCCCTGAAGGTTTGACGACACAGCCCGTTATATGCTCTGGCTGGCCCTGAAGGTTTGCCAACACAGCCCGTTATATGCTCTGGCCCTGGAGGTGTGTGCACCAACTGGTTAGATTAGTCCACATCAATAACTGACAGCCGGAACTAAACTCAACAACTATTAGCTCTTAAAATGGCTGCACTTCCAGCCAACACCAACGTTCTAGAATGATATCCTGAGCTTTCACTGATGTAGAGATGGTTCTGTCGGGCGTAAACATAATCCTAGATTACACATTACGCGGCGACTACATGTGCAACCGGCCTTTGGTCCTATGCCTTATAGATCCTCCAAGCGGTAACCAACAACAATGCCACAGAGGTCGTAAAAATAGTTACTTTTGTGTTTCTTTATAGAGAGAGAGAGAGTAAGAGAGAGAGAGAGAGAGTAAGAGAGTAAGAGAGAGAGTAAGAAAGAGAGTAAAAGAGAGAGAATAAAAGAGAGAGAGAGAGAGAGAGTAAGAGAGAGAAAGAGAGAGAGAGTAAGAGAGAGAGAGTTAGAGAGAGAGTAAGAGAGTGAGAGAGAGAGTAAGAGAGAGAAAGAGAGAGAGTAAGAGAGAGAGTTAGAGAGAGAGTACGAGAAAGAGTAAGAGAGAGAGAGAGAGAGTAGAGAGAGAGCAAGAGAGAGAGAGTAAGAGGGAGAGAGAGAGTAAGAGAGAGAAAGAGAGTAAGAGAGTGAGAGAGAAAGAGTAAGAGATAGAGAGAGAGAGTAAGAGTAAGAGAGAGAGAGTAAGAGAGAGAGAGTACGAGAGAGTGAGAGTAAGAGAAAGAGAGTAAGAAAGAGAGTAGAGAGGGAGTAAGAGAGAGAGAGAGAGTAAGAGAGAAACAGTAAGAGAGAGAGAGAGTAAGAGAGAAACAGTAAGAGAGAGAGAGAGAGTAAGAGAGAGAGAGAGTAAGAGAGAGTAAGATAGAGAGAGTAAGAGAGAGAGAGAGTAAGAGAGAGAGAGTAAGAGAGAGAAAGAGAGTAAGAGAGTGAGAGAGAAAGAGAGAGAGAGTAAGAGAGAGTGAGAGTAAGAGAAAGAGAGTAAGAGAGAGAGTAGAGAGGGAGTAAGAGAGAGAGAGTAAGAGAGAGAAACAGTAAGAGAGAGAGAGTAAGATAGAGTGAGTAAGAGAGAGAGAGAGTAAGAGAGAGTAAGAAAGAGAGTAAAGAATAGAGAGAGTAAGAGAGAGAGAGAGTAAGAGAGAGAGAGAGAGAGTAAGAGAGAGAGTAATAGAGAGTAAGAGAAAGAGAGAGAGAGCAAGAGAGAGTAAGAGAGAGAGAGAGAGAGTAAGAGAGAGAAAGAGAGTAAGAGAGTGAGAGAGAAAGAGAGTAAGAGAGAGAGAGAGAGTAAGAGAGATTAAGAGAGAGTGAGAGTAAGAGAAAGAGTAAGAGGGAGAGTAGAGAGGGAGTAAGAGAGAGAGAGAGAGAGTAAGAGAGAGAAACAGTAAGAGAGAGAGAGAGTAAGATAGAGAGAGTAAGAGGGAGAGTAGAGAGGGAGTAAGAGAGAGAGAGAGAGTAAGAGAGAGAAACAGTAAGAGAGAGAGAGTAAGATAGAGAGAGTAAGAGAGGGAGAAAGAAAGAGAGAGTAAGAGAGAGTAAGAGCGAGTAAGAAAGAGAGTAAAGAATAGAGAGAGTAAGAGAGAGAGAGAGTAAGAGAGAGAGAAGAGAGACAGTAAGAGAGAGTAGAGAGAGAGCAAGAGAGAGAGTAAGAGAGAGAAAGAGAGTAAGAGAGAGAGTAAGAGAGAGAGAGAGAGTAAGAGTAAGAGAGAGAGAGTAAGAGAGAGTGAGAGTAAGAGAAAGAGAGTAAGAGAGAGAGTAGAGAGAGAGTAAGAGAGAGAGTAGAGAGAGAGTAAGAGAGAGAGTAGAGAGAGAGTAAGAGAGAGAGTAAGAGAGAGAGACAGTAAGAGAGAGAGAGTAAGAGAGAGTAAGAGAGAAAGAGAGAGAGTAAGCGAGAGAGAGAGTCAGAGAAAGAGAGTAAGAAAGAGATAGAGTAAGAGAGAGAGAGAGAGTGATGATGCGACTTTGATGAACACACGCTCGTTATACGCAGAAATTTTAAATACACATATTTCACAGAAGTATTTCATGTAGATTTTTCACGAACATGTACTGTAGATATTGCATTAACAAATGTACTGTAGATATTGAACAAACACATGTACTGTAGATATTGCATTAACAAATGTACTGTAGATATTGAACAAACACATGTACTGTAGATATTGCATTAACAAATGTACTGTAGATATTGAACAAACACATGTACTGTAGATATTGAACAAACACATGTACTGTAGATATTGAACAAACACATGTACTGTAGATATTGAACAAACACATGTACTGTAGATATTGAACAAACACATGTACTGTAGATATTGAACAAACACATGTACTGTAGATATTGAACAAACACATGTACTGTAGATATTGAACAAACACATGTACTGTAGATATTGAACAAACACATGTACTGTAGATATTGAACAAACACATGTACTGTAGATATTGAATGTAGATATTGTAGAGAGACGGACAAACAGTGAAACAACCACGACAGACATTCAACTATCGAAATCCTCAAATGTAGAACTTGAGACGTGCCAATCTTACGCTTGTAAGACATGCAATTTCAACTGTTAAACCCGTCAATCAATGCAGGCGAGAGATCCAGGCGTCAATCCATGAAAACCAGATTAATGTCATCAGTTTCGGGTCTCCAGATGTCGAAGGTTGCACTTGTCTAGGGTCAATGCAGATGTGCCAATCTGGAGGCATGTACCACGCGCATCTTGGTGAGACACACTCATTTAGGAAAACACAGGCGCACGTTACGATGGTGTACCGTTGATGTTGGTTGCTAAATTAAATAAGCTCGCTCCTGACCCCCGATCCCTCCAGAATCAAAGCAATTTTTGGACAACAATAGTACACACAAGTGTGGATGTGTCTAGTTGGTCGAATTACCTAACATACAAATGTGGATGTGTCTAGTTGGTCGAATTACCTAACATACAAGTGTGGATGTGTCTAGTTGGTGAAATTACCTAACATACAAGTGTGGATGTGTCTAGTTGGTGAAATTACCTAACATACAAGTGTTGATGTGTCTACTTGGTGAAATTACCTAACATGCAAGTGTTGATGTGTCTACTTGGTGAAATTACCTAACATGCAAGTGTATGTGAGCATTCAATGTGTCTACTTGGTGAAATTACCTAACATGCAAGTGTATGTGAGCATTCAATGTGTCTACTTGGTGAAATTACCTAACATGCAAGTGTATGTGAGCATTCAATGTGTCTACTTGGTGAAATTACCTAACATGCAAGTGTATGTGAGCATTCAATGTGTCTACTTGGTGAAATTACCTAACATGCAAGTGTATGTGAGCATTCAATGTGTCTACTTGGTGAAATTACCTAACATGCAAGTGTATGTGAGCATTCAATGTGTCTACTTGGTGAAATTACCTAACATACAAGTGTTGATGTGTCTACTTGGTGAAATTACCTAACATGCAAGTGTATGTGAGCATTCAATGTGTCTACTTGGTGAAATTACCTAACATGCAAGTGTATGTGAGCATTCAATGTGTCTAGTTGGTCGAATTACCTTACTCGGATTTCCTTGCAGAACCAGACATTCGTCACTTGCAGGTCTGAGTCTCTCCTTCGTTCGTTCTCAATCTCCCGCTACCAAGCCCTGAACGTTCTCAATCTCCCGCTACCAAACCCTGAACGTTCTCAATCTCCAGCTACCAAGCCCTGAACGTTCTCAATCTCCAGCTACCAAGCCCTGAACGTTCTCAATCTCCCGCTACCAAGCCCTGAACGTTCTCAATCTCCCGCTACCAAGCCCTGAACGTTCTCAATCTCCCGCTACCAAGCCCTGAACGTTCTCAATCTCCCGCTACCAAGCCCTGAACGTTCTCAATCTCCCGCTACCAAGCCCTGAACGTTCTCAATCTCCCGCTACCAAGCCCTGAACGTTCTCAATCTCCCGCTACCAAGCCCTGAACGTTCTCAATCTCCCGCTACCAAGCCCTGAACGTTCTCAATCTCCCGCTACCAAACCCTGAACGTTCTCAATCTCCAGCTACCAAGCCCTGAACTTTCTCAATCTCCCGCTACCAGGCCCTGGAAGTTCTTAATCTCTCGCTACCAGGTCCTGAACGTTCTCAACTTCCCGTTACTAAGTAGCAGGATGTGGTCCAGAGAATGGAATGCGTTGTGTCGCTAGTTTACAGCTTGACTGCAGTATTTGCACCTTTTGGTCCGACACATACGTCTTCGGCAGGATTACCCGTATTATTTTCTATCTAAGCGTACATCTGGTGATCCTGTTGGGACCTTCATAATTGGTACTTATATCAAGTTGAGGCATCTGTTTCCATGGCAATCTGTCAACCTCGTAACTGTCAGGGATGGTGTAATGAGATGGAGCCCGCCGCGTCACGCAATGAGATGGAGCCCGCCACGTCACACAATGAGATGGAGTCCGCCGCGTCACGCAATGAGATGGAGCCCGCCACGTCACGCAATGAGATGGAGCCCGCCACGTCACGCAATGAGATGGAGCCCGCCACGTCACGCAATGAGATGGAGCCCGCCACGTCACGCAATGAGATGGAGCCCGCCACGTCACGCAATGAGATGGAGCCCGCCACGTCACACAATGAGATGGAGCCCGCCACGTCACACAATGAGATGGAGCCCGCCACGTCACGCAATGAGATGGAGCCCGCCACGTCACACAATGAGATGGAGCCCGCCACGTCACGCAATGAGATGGAGCCCGCCACGTCACGTAATGAGATGAAGCCCGCCACGTCACAACATGTTAGAACCGGTGATATAGTTTAGTCTTCCATTGTGAAGTGCAGATTACTGCATGTACTCTCTTTCATGTTGTTCATTGGTGTGTGTAAACTTTCAGAGTGCTTTACACAGACCTGTCTTTGTGATCGTTGTTATTAGATTCTTAATATTTTTTACTGGCTTCAGAGTCTAGAACCAACAGCTGATAAATTGAAAATCTGTACATACTAGCAACCGGTAAATAGAATATTTAACTAGATAAATGTGTACAGACCAACAACCGATAGATTGGTTGTTTGGTCAGACAAATGTGTACAGACCAACAACCGATAGATTGGTTGTTTAGTCAGACAAATGTGTACAGATCAACAACCGATAGATTGGTTGTTTGGTCAGACAAATGTGTACAGACCAACAACCGATAGATTGATTGTTTGGTGAGACAAGTGTGTACAGACCAACAACCGATAGATTGATTGTTTGGTCAGACAAATGTGTACAGACCAGCAACCAATAGATTGATTGTTTGGTGAGACAAATGTGTACAGACCAACAACCGATAGATTGATTGTTTGGTGAGACAAATGTGTACAGACCAGCAACCAATAGATTGATTGTTTGGTGAGACAAATGTGTACAGACCAGCAACCGATAGATTGATTGTTTCGTCAGACATATGTGTACAGACCAGCAACCAATAGATTGATTGTTTGGTGAGACAAATGTGTACAGACCAACAACCGATAGATTGATTGTTTGGTGAGACAAATGTGTACAGACCAGCAACCGATAGATTGATTGTTTGGTCAGACAAATGTGTACAGACCAACAACCGATAGATTGGTTATTTGGTGAGACAAATGTGTACAGACCAGCAACCGATAGATTGGTTATTTGGTGAGACAAATGTGTACAGACCAACAACCGATAGATTGATTGTTTGGTGAGACAAATGTGTACAGACCAGCAACCGATAGATTGATTGTTTGGTCAGACAAATGTGTACAGACCAGCAACCGATAGATTGATTGTTTGGTCAGACAAATGTATACAGACCAGCAACCGATAGATTGATTGTTTGGTCAGACAAATGTGTACAGACCAACAACCGATAGTTTGGTTGTTTGGTCAGACAGATGTGTACAGACCAACAACCGATAGATTGGTTGTTTGGTCAGACAAATGTGTACAGACCAACAACCGATAGATTGGTTGTTTGGTCAGACAAATGTGTACAGACCAGCAACCGATAGATTGGTTATTTGGTGAGACAAATGTGTACAGACCAGCAACCGATAGATTGATTGTTTGGTCAGACAAATGTGTACAGACCAGCAACCGATAGATTGGTTGTTTGGTCAGACAAATGTATACAGACCAGCAACCGATAGATTGGTTGTTTGGTCAGACAAATGTGTACAGACCAGCAACCGATAGATTGGTTGTTTGGTGGAGCCGAACATGCAGCACAGTGAATGAGCTGACAGCAGCCAGCGACTCGTGGTTTGCCACTTGACTGAAAGTCAGCAGCCAGTGACTCATAATTTGCCGCTTGACTGAAAGTCATCAGCCAGTGACTCATAGTTTGCCGCTTGACTGAAAGTCAGCCGCCAGTGACTCATAGTTTGCCGCTTGACTGAAAGTCAGCAGCCAGTGACTCATAGTTTGACGCTTGACTGAAATTCAGCAGCCAGTGACTCATAATTTGCTGCTTGACTGAAAGTCAGCAGCCAGTGACTCATAATTTGCTGCTTGACTGAAAGTCAGCAGCCAGTGACTCATAATTTGCTGCTTGACTGAAAGTCAGCAGCCAGTGACTCATAGTTTGCAGCTTGACTGAAAATCAGCCAGCCAGAGCTGACCCTTATTCTGTTTCCCAGCCCAGGAAATACGCTGCACTAATGAATGCCGGGTAAGAGAATAGAGACTGAAGTCGGAAGTCCTAGCCGGCACTCAAACAAGCCCGGGGAGACCGGATGTGTCGGGCCTAGAAAAGCAGATATCGCATACTGTCTGTAAACTCTGGCACACAATGCTCATTTCTAGACGAACGCTGGCGACAAATATTTTGGTAGAATGTGCAGATGAAACCAATCAATAGAATGAATATTTGGTCAACAAAACTGTACAGACCCACACACTTCAACTTTCGCATTAACTCCCCTCACAATCCTGAAGGCCTGTCACACGTTCATCTCATTATCATACAGTTTATCCTTCAGCTGGGTTCTGTGGTGTCACTCTCCGTCTCTCGTGGAGTCGACAGGCTTGGAAAACATGTTTTACAGTATGTCTGCTGTGGCGACCTGTCTGTGTGTAAACAGACGAACTGAGTCTTCGATTGCCAGCTATTGCCCCTGGATCTGTTCTTTGTAACATGCGTCGAGTATACAATATTCTGAGCCATTTGTTTCCAGTGATGTATGTCACCATTAATGTTACATCCCCATGTTGCCCTGTCATCACTTGAGCTTGCCTTTCTCCATCTTCAGCTGACATCTGACAGCCAATGTCCATGTTTCTTACAGTGCAAATGAATATACACTATTTTGCCAGCAGGAACAGTAACCGACATATGTCGGTATCATTTGAATGTGGCAGGCAAATCTCTACAAAATAGGAAGGGAAACAAACACAAAGACAAGAAATCTAAAAACAGGAAGGGGAAACAAACACAAAGACAAGAAATCTAAAAACAGGAAGGGGAAACAAATACAAAGACAAGAAAACTCAAAACGGGACGGGAAACAAAGACAAGAAATCTCAGAACAGGAAGACAAACAAACACAAAGACAAGAAATCTCAAAACAGGAAGGGAAACAAACACACAGACAAAAAAATTCAAAACAGGAAGAGAAACAAACACAAAGACAAGAAATCTCAAAACGGGACGGGAAACAAAGACAAGAAATCTCAGAACAGGAAGAGAAACAAACACAAAGACAAGAAATCTCAAAACGGGACGGGAAACAAAGACAAGAAATCTCAAAATAAGAATCCACACCGAGAGACAAAACTATCCATAACTGAACTGTTATGTTCCAAGTCACGCGAGACAATTCTTCTATGCCCCCCCCCCCCCCCCCCCCAAGTTAATGGCCAGTAATGGCAGACGCTAACGTTATCTCTGGTAGTCCAGCTATTCTGCCCAGAAAAACGTTTCAGGGTAACGGAAAGATTGACATCAATCATGAATGAATACTCGCACTCTATTCAACCGCACCTACACGTACTGTCCTCTGTGACTCGTCTCCGAAATGGGGTCACATTTCCAGCGATAATGACCATGAAGTGGGGACCACAGATCATGCCTGTTCTGTGAGAGGTGTCAGCCAAGACCTGGTCTATTGAATATATAGTAGCGGCACTATACCAGTCGATTTCACGAGTACTGGACGCGCACACATTTCTCGCTAGTGTCGCCCACCTGATTTATGATTCCATTTGAAGGCCACACGCGACTATCTTAATCAAATGATCGTCTTCCTCTTTGGGCTCCAAGTGAAACATAAGCCCAGCACTACAGCTGTCCGCTTTACGTGAAGACTAACGGATGATTTACAATGGTGGCTTCAATAATAGCTGTCCATCGTGAGCGATGAGGACCGCCGACATCATTCTTGTCACAGATTTCCCTGTTGGATGTGGGTGCGCATGTGGCTGAACAGGCCAATGCGGGCACGAAAACATCTGCTACATATCGGGCACACGAGGTTTGTAGAAGGGGATGGTGTTCCCGCTGCTCGGGATTTCCGCGTCTCGCGTCTGTTCTGGGCTTTCACAACAAGGTCGTCTTCGCCGGTAGCTACAACCGATTTGACTGTGCTTCTCCAGTCAGATCTGTTTTGCGCAAGACATTCCCAGGTGTTGAAGTCTATCTGGCAACTTTTCAGTGAGTCCTTCAGACCGTCTTTAAAACGTTGCTTTGGGCGCCCTCTCTCGCGCCATCCCTCTCTCAGCTCGCCGTAGAGAAGCTTCTTTGGGAGCCGCTCGTCTGACATACGGACGAGGTGTCCGGCCCATCCTAGTCGTGCTTTCTCTAGCAGTGCATGTATGCTGGGCATGTTAGCCCTCGATGTCAGTGACACGATCTTGCCATCGGATGTGGAATATTCGCCTCCGGCAACCTGTGTGGAAGTGGTTTAACCTCCTTGCATGTCCAAAGTATACAGTCCAGCTTTCGCAAGCGTATAGTAGGGTTGGAATGATGGTTGCACGGTAGACTTTGAGTTTGGTCTTGACGCTGATGCCACAACGTGCCCAGACCATCGAGCGCATTCTACCAAAGACTGTGCTGGTCTTTGCTATTCTGCTTGCCACCTCATCGTCTAGGCTGACAGATCTCGACAGCGTGCTGCCCAGATATGTGAAGTTGTCTACGGCATTCAGCGTCTGCCCGCTGACTGTAGTCTCTGGTTTTGTGTACGGCATGCCTGGTGCTGGCTGGTACATGACCTCTGTTTTTTGGCATTTATGGTCAGGCCAAAATTTTCGCATACGGCAGAAAACTGGTCCATTCTTCTTCTTCGTACACTGGTTACAGCGATATACGTTGCACTGTGTTACTTTGTTAAGCCTGTGGCCCAGTACATTCGATTTCAACAGGCGTTTCTGTAGGGATGCCCTCCTTAGCCTTTGGCTGTCCCCAGCCTATCTGCAAGGCAGCAGTTATTTTTGGTCAGAGTTGTCTCTCTTAGGGAAGTTGTCTTGCAGGACTATCGAGTCTTCCCCACTCGTGTCTATAGGGTGTGGCGATGATATGATATGATGGACTATGTACTAGTTTGTACTATCCCGGAAGAGAGGCAGTCCAGTGTGTCTGTGTCCCAGGATCGCCACGTCTTGCCAGAAACGTAGCATATGCATCTCTTTGCTCCCTTTATTTTCTCGGCTCATCTGCAGTGATGGCACGCCTAGCATTCCCCGCCACCTGGGACGTTGTCGCAATAGGGCAGAGGTGCACTGTCCGCTGGACTGCATCTCTTCTGCGTACATTGGGATGTCTGATAGCAGACAGTGGTAAAGATCGAAGCAGGAGTGCCTTTAACCAGGGGACAAGCCTGGCCATGGCACTGAGATGTTGTTCGCCTGGTGTGCGGACATATCTCATGGTCAAAGGTTGAGTCTCCACAGTTCGCAGTGAGGTAGCTGATCTACTGCTTACGACACCCCGACCGAGAACTAAGTCTTCTACTAGTGGTTTCACACCTCATCGCCGTATGGGGTGAATATCGAGCAGCTTCCCGCCCGCTTTGGTCGGCGGACGGCAGATACCTCTTTCTGCGGCTCGACTGGATCGGGCTGAGACGCGAGCCCCAACCATATCGTAGCCTCTCATCGCAGTGGTGCTGAGATTTAGGGCGGGATTCCGGCTTAGTGGCGTTCAGCCGTAATCCCTCAGATGGTAGCCTCGCACCGTTGGCTTCTCAGCCAGACACGTGGACCAAACGTCTGCGACCTGCGATTTCTCTAGAATTGGAACTGGTCCATTCCAACCTGCATGTTCAGTTCTGAGTTATTCATTAGAGCTTCAATAATGCAACGATTTTATATGATACGGCTGCTAGCCTCACGCACAACGTTCTTTAGTCGCCTTTCACGGTATGCTGGTAAGCTCATGAGTGGCTTTTCGTTTCCACCCGATTATCCCCGGTAAGAATAAAATGTTGGCTCTACCGTAGCAATATCGCCGTCGTCGGCTGACGGTCCATGGGCAGGTTTTGGGGACTCTGTTTCATGTCAAACCAGTGTCTTCGGTCCATGGGCAGGTTTTGGGGACTCTGTTTCATGTCAAACCAGTGTCTTCGGTCCATGGGCAGGTTTTGGGGACTCTGTTTCATGTCAAACCAGTGTCTTCGGTCCATGGACTGATTTTGGAGACCCTGTTTCATGTCAAACCAGTGTCTTCGGTCCATAGGCTGGTTTTGGAGACCCTGTTTCATGTCAAACCAGTGTCTTCGGTCCATAGGCTGGTTTTGGAGACCCTGTTTCATGTCAAACCAGTGTCTTCGGTCCATGGGCTGGTTTTGGATATCCTGTTTCATGTCAAACCAGTGTCTTCGGTCCATAGGCTGGTTTTGGGGACCCTGTTTCATGTCAAACCAGTGTCTTCGGTCCATGGACTGATTTTGGAGACCCTGTTTCATGTCAAACCAGTGTCTTCGGTCCATAGGCAGGTTTTGGATATCCTGTTTCATGTCAAACCAGTGTCTTCGGTCCATGGGCTGGTTTTGGATATCCTGTTTCATGTCAAACCAGTGTCTTCGGTCCATGGGCTGGTTTTGGATATCCTGTTTCATATCAAACCAGTGTCTTCTGTCTAAGTAGTCGTTGGTCGACTTCTGCCTCGCATTATGCAGGCCTGAGTGATGAAAGTAGTCGTTGGTCGACCTCAGCCTGGCCCTTGTTCTGTAACGGTTGCTTGTACTGGAGCATGACAATCCAAGACAATCTTCGACTCTGGATTATGTCAGAAACTGTCTTGCATCATTTTATTCTAGTTTATTTCTGTCCACCTGATTACCTTCTGCCTGCTATAACACCACATCTCAAAGAGCTTCAAAAACATTTTCTGTTATTTTGTCTAGAGTTCAACTCTCTGCTCCATAAAGCGCCAAGAACAATGTATATGCCCGGAGAATTCTTTGACAAAACGAGATGTTCGTACTTTTTGATGTTAGAATTCTCTGCTTTTCTGTGAACGGTGTTTTTGCCATTGCAATGCTAGACCTGCGTTGTTGGCACTCTCGTGGAAGTGAGACTTGGAGCACTTACACTAAGCAGGAACGGCGGCTCAACACCTTCCACGTGAGGTGTCTACGGCGTGTATTGGGGATTGGGTGGCAGGAGAGAGTGTCACATAATGTGGTCTTACAGCGGGCAAACACTACCAGCATGTACTCGCTGTTGAGCCAGCTACGTCTTCGATGGTTTGGGGCATGTTTACCGCATGGAAGATGCGAGGCTGCCCATTGAAGCTACAAGAATCGGCCGTCCCACACTGCGATTCAAGGACGTATGTACGATGGACATGAAGTCCTGCGACATCCCATCCGAGGGCTGTGAAACGATTGCTCAGGATCGAGCTGTCTGAAGACAGTTGGAGCGAGCCGACGCTCGTAGAGACCTCCTGGCTGCAGAGAAAAGAGAAAGACTTAAGGGATCAAGGAACAGCCAGGCAAGCCAGCCTCCTAAGTAGAGTAGTCCGATCTGTGGCAGCGACTGTCACTCGCGATCCGGCCTTTACAGCCATAGGAGACAGTGTAGAAATACAGGAGACAGAGCTGGACAAAACTGACAAGGCACCACACGCATGGTCTACAGAGACAGACAAAACTGACAGGGCGCCACACGCATGGTCTACAGGAGACAGAGCTGGACAAAACTGACAAGGCGCCACGCACATGGTCTACAGAGACAGACAAAACTGACAGGGCGCCACACGCATGGTCTACAGGAGACAGAGCTGGACAAAACTGACAAGGCGCCACGCGCATGATCTACAGAGACAGACAAAACTGACAGGGCGCCATACGCATGGTCTACAGGAGACTGAGCTGGACAAAACTGACAGGGCGCCACACGCATGGTCTACAGAGACAGACAAAACTGACAGGGCGCCATGCGCATGGTCTACAGGAGACTGAGCTGGACAAAACTGACAGGGCGCCACACGCATGGTCTACAGAGACAGACAAAACTGACAGGGCGCCACACGCATGGTCTACAGAGACAGACAAAACTGACAGGGCGCCACACGAATGGTCTACAGGAGACAGAGCTGGACAAAACTGACAAGGCGCCACGCGCATGGTCTACAGAGACAGACAAAACTGACAGGGCGTCATGCGCATGGTCTACAGCAGACTGAGCTGGACAAAACTGACAGGGCGCCACACGCATGGTCTACAGAGACAGACAAAACTGACAGGGCGCCACACGCATGGTCTACAGAGACAGACAAAACTGACAGGGCGCCACACGCATAGTCTACAGGAGATAGAGCTGGACAAAACTGACAGGGCGCCACACGCATGGTCTACAGTAACTGAGACGCCAATAATGATGACTGCTAGCCTTAATATCTCTCTGCTTACGGACATATTTAATTAACTGTCCAAAATATGGAGATTGTGTCAGGCTTTCAATGGTTTGTCTATCTATGCATATGTTTGCTGTTTTCTGGCTTCTTGTAATCACCATCCATCTTCTGTATATTTATCTTCACTACATACTTTTCAGATTCACATATCAATGTCAGCATGTTTTTGTTTGTCTTGCTATAAATAGTATGTATGATACATTGAAGCGACAAACAATGACGCTAAATGTCCCGTTTCAAGCTCTAATATGGGAAATTATCTTCTCGTTTCTATTGGTAACTTATGTTTGAAATCGTCACAGCCATGTTAATGTGTGCCTCATTTACTTACTATCAGGGAGTGGAATCTATCAAATGTTTGAGTTCTTGTTAGAAACTGGTCGGACAGGATGGAGTTTATGAGAGAAAAAACTACAAAGATTGAAATGGTATGACTAGTGGATACAAGAAGGGAGGGAATATCAAAATGGTATGACTGGCGAGTACAAGAAGGGAGGGGGGGGGGTATCAAAATGGTATGACTAGCGGATACAAGAAGGGAGGGAATATCAAAATGGTATGACTAGCGAGTACAAGAAAGGGGGGGGGGGATATCAAAATGGTATGACTAGCGAGTACAAGAAGGGGGGAACATCAAATCTATCTACAATTTGAAGAAGTATGGACACAAAGGAAAGAGAAAGACAAGGCGGGAGATGTCTTGTGCATTAAGCGAAAGCTGAGTTGGCTGAAACTAAACGCATCCAGAGACAGCTAGTTGGCTGAAACTAAACGCATCCAGAGACAGCTGAGTTGGCTGAAACTAAACGCATCCAGAGACAGCTAGTTGGCTGAAACTAAACGCATCCAGAGACAGCTAGTTGGCTGAAACTAAACGCATCCAGAGACAGCTAGTTGGCTGAAACTTAACGCATCCAGAGAAAGCTAGTTGGCTGAAAATGAATGCACCCAGAGAAAGCTAGTTGGCTGAAAATGAATGCGCACAGAGAAAGCTAGTTGGCTTAACCTGAACACATCCAGAGAACGCTGGGTTGGCTGAAACCGAGCACACATGGAAAAAGCTGAAACCGAACACATCCAAAGAAAGCTGAGTTGGTTGAAACTAAACACATCCAGAGAAAGCTGGGTTGGCTGAAACTAAACGCATCCAAAGAAAGACTAATAGGCCTCTACTGAGACAGGAGAATGTGGAAACACAACATTAAACATGGCACGTGAGAAGGGTGGTATGATCGTAATGGGCAGTTTTATTGAAAGAATAAAAAGGAGGGGGGGGGGTGGAAAGTGAGAGAGATCATCACATGAAGAATAATGTTTCGCAAGAGTCAGTGACACCTCATTAGAGCGGAGAAAACAGGAAGAAAAGCTTATCAATGTATTTACTGAGGATAGTCTAATAATAACATATAACATCTTCCAATAACGTCCAAGTCCTATCAAAACATGGCCGAGGTGTAACATCACAAACTGATGACATTCTACAGAAATATATCAGAATAAGACACATAGAAGACCACAGCATACAGTCTATATTACTACTGATGCTCAACCAGTGGTGATAACACATTCAGAATGACAGAGAAGAAGTTAGAAACGAGAAATAGCCGTTACGTCACCCACAAAATGACACGAGCAGGTTACCGGGACAGGAATGGTACGAGAATGGGATGACCTACGAAATGGCCAAGATTTGTGATAAGCTAAATCAAGTCAATGAAAACACAAACAGAGAATATTACAAACAGACATGGCTGATACAAACAGCCGTTATTGATACAAACAGCCGTTATGGATATAAACAGCCGTTATGGATATAAACAGCCATGACTGATTCTAACAGCCATTATGAATATAAACAGCCATGGCTTATACAAACAGCCGTGACTTGGACATAAGGTCAAGTTTATGAGCCAAGCAGATGTGGCTATTTGAGAGCATCGTGTGCATAGTCACCGGGAGAAGCCTGGGACACACGGTCAAGTTTATGAGCCAAGCAGATGTGGCTATTTGAGAGCATCGTGTGCATAGTCACCGGGAGAAGCCTGGGACACAAGGTCAAGTTTATGAGCCAAGCAGATGTGGCTATTTGATAGCATCGTGTGCATAGTCACCGGGAGAAGCCTGGGACACAAGGTCAACTTTATCAGGACAATATATTTGACTATTTGACAGCCAACGATTTCGAAAAAAGTAACAGGCAACTCCACAAAGCCTGGGGGCTAGTCAAACTGAAGGGCAACAATCAGAAACGTGTGGACCATTGAAACAACGACGGTGCCTTACTCTTCACAGCTGCGTCGGTGCCCAATTCTATTATTTAGCCTGGAGATATCATTAATCTCACGTCAAGTGCTTCCTCTCAGTCCTCCTCACGTACACCCAGTCGCAACAACCAGCCGGGAGCGACACTCGTCTCCTAAGCACAGGTTACAGGGAAGACGATTAATGAGATGGATAGTCTCAGCCCAAAACTTGTCCATTTGATCCCTCCACAGAACAATGCCAGCACAGCTCAAATAACAAGTTCAACACTTTTCCCTTTAATTTCAATTAGACTTTTCATTCTGAATGCACAATTTTTCAGTCTTCATCATGAGCCCATACCTTAACTTCTTTATACTGGTTTCTTCTTCTTTCTTCTTCTTCGTTCGTTCTCAATCTCCCGCTACCAAACCCTGAAAGGGTAAGTAGCAGAATGTGGTCCAGAGAACGGAATGCGTTGTGTCGTAGTTTACAGCTTGACTGCGATATTTACACCTTTCTGCCCAACACTCCGACTTCAGCAAGCATTTTTGAGTACCAGGTTAGCATTCCCTCTTCGATCCCTTCTCCTTAGCCAGTCTGCCCTGCTGGAGCCTGTTATCCAGGATCACCGTGTAGAGGTGTAGAAGGGTCTTGGCAGCTATGGTTCGCTGGCCCTGACGCTAGCAGTCAGTTATGGGTCGCTGACCACTGCCAGCTCGTGTGCTGCTCAGCGTCTTGATCCCCTTTATACTGGTTTAAAAGGTTATGTAGAGTCTATTTACAATCAGTTTCTTACTCAGTTTGATCTAAAAATAACTAAGTGCATCCAATTTATTTGTTAATGCATTGACTGACACTACTTCACTATTTCACGTGGCAATGCATTCCCCACTCTCTTGACTTACAAAATATGTCCTGGTATCTAATCTGGACCTTACTTTAATTCATTTATAGCTGTGTCCTCTTGTTTTTGTAGCCGGCTGTACTTTGAAAAACGTCTTATAGTCTAACTGATCTTTTTCCTTGATTATCTTATAAACCTGTATTAAATCCCCTCGAATTCTTCTCTTGCTTTACAATGTAGGTCGCATTGAGTCCTGAAATAACGCCGCCATCTTTGATGGATCAGGCGCAATGATATAACTACCAAGATTATGCTCGAGGCTGAAAGATGCGAACCTTTGCCGTGAAAAACTGAACAGCAAGAGTGGGTGGCTCACTTTCGCTAGTCAGCTCAGACTTGAGCACCTTCCAGGCGTCCGATGCTTTCTAGTGATACTTTCTAGTGATGCTTTCTAGTGATACTTTCTAGGGATACTTTCTATTGATACTTTCTTGTGATGCTTTCTAGTGATACTTTCTAGTGATACTTTCTATTTATACTTTCTTGTGATGCTTTCTAGTGATACTTTCTAGTGATGCTTTCTAGTGATACTTTCTAGTGATACTTTCTAGTGATGCTGTCTATTGATACTTTCTAGTGATCCTTTCTATTGATGCTTTCACAAGTGTAGACATGCATGACAAATATGGGTGTATGGTTCACGAGCTCTGATATAACTAAATCGGTGGTATGTCTGTGGTTGAAAACGTCGCACATTTGTAAACAGAAGGGAACAACCGTAACACGCGACAACTAGCATAAACAACTTCCAACAACAATAATCCTTGAAACTGTCTTACTGCCACAGCGAGGGTATGGTGAGAGAGTCGGTAGAGGTGAAGAATAGGCCTGTTGTTGCCTGGGATACACAAAGCCCTATAAAAAAGAGGTTTCCTATGAGTCCCTCATTTAAACTTCGTCCGTTTGTCTAAGCCACACCTGAGTAATGTGATACAGGTGTGCTTGGCATAAGGCGGTGACAGGCAAGGTCTTGTCTGTGCCTGGGATTACCTCCTGGGTATGTCTAGGAATACTTCGCGCCACTCGTGGTGTGTTGCTGGTACAGAAAGGTTTGCGGGGCCCATAGCAGACACCTGTTGTCGGGGATGGAGTGTTAGAAATGTCATTGTACTAAGCCTCTGATTTTCATCAGCTGTGTTGATCAGTTATATTCGTCGCTGACAGTAAGTCATGTACTCATTTACAGCTGGGTTGACAGTGACATTTTAATGAAGGGGATCTTCTTCTTCGACGTGCGTCCTGAAAAGGCGGCTGTCTTAGTTTTTCGTGATCATCACAGTAGCCAAGCATAGCCTTACCGCCTGGAGGAACCCGGACCACCTTCATCAGCACGCTCGGGATGTCAGGGAAGGACTTAACGTCCTTTTCAGGGCGCACAAAAAGAGTAAATCTACCCATTGTGGGCATTCAACAACAACCAGCGAGGATGCGGTATCTGCACCTTTCGGCTCGACATATCCGATTTCAGCTGGCTTATTTTTCTATACCGGGTTTGCCTTTCCATTGCCACCCGTCTCTCTTGACCAGACCACACTACCACCCCTATTGACCAGACCACACTACCACCCCTCTTGGTCAGACCACACTACCACCCCTATCTCTTGGTCAGACCACACTATCACCCCTCTTGGTCAGACCACACTACCACCCCTATCTCTTGACCAGACCACACTACCACCCCTATCTCTTGACCAGACCACACTACCAACCCTCTTGGTCAGACCACACTACCACCCCTCTTGGTCAGACCACACTACCACCCCTATCTCTTGGTCAGACCACACTACCACCCCTATCTCTTGGTCAGACCACACTACCACCCCTATCTCTTGGTCAGACCACACTATCACCCCTCTTGGTCATACCACACTAGCACCCCTCTTGGTCAGACCACACTACCACCCCTATCTCTTGACCAGACCACACTACCACCCCTCTTGGTCAGACCACCCCTATCTCTTGGTCAGACCACACTACCACCCCTATCTCTTGACCAGACCACACTACCAACCCTCTTGGTCAGACCACACTACCACCCCTCTTGGTCAGACCACACTACCACCCCTATCTCTTGGTCAGACCACACTACCACCCCTATCTCTTGGTCAGACCACACTACCACCCCTATCTCTTGGTCAGACCACACTATCACCCCTCTTGGTCAGACCACACTAGCACCCCTCTTGGTCAGACCACACTACCACCCCTATCTCTTGACCAGACCACACTACCACCCCTCTTGGTCACACCACCCCTATCTCTTGGTCAGACCACACTACCACCCCTATCTCTTGACCAGACCACACTACCACCCCTATCTCTTGACCAGACCACACTACCACCCCTCTTGGTCAGACCACACTACCACCCCTCTTGGTCAGACCACACTACCACCCCTATCTCTTGGTCAGACCACACTACCACCCCTATCTCTTGGTCAGACCACACTATCACCCCTCTTGGTCAGACCACACTACCACCCCTATCTCTTGACCAGACCACACTACCACCCCTATCTCTTGACCAGACCACACTACCACCCCTATCTCTTGACCAGACCACACTACCACCCCTATCTCTTGACCAGACCACACTACCACCCCTATCTCTTGGTCAGACCACACTACCACCCCTATCTCTTGACCAGACCACACTACCACCCGTCTCTCTTGACCAGACCACACTACCACCCGTCTCTCTTGGTCAGACCACACTACCACCCCTATCTCTTGACCAGACCACACTACCACCCCTATCTCTTGACCAGACCACACTACCACCTCTATCTCTTGACCAGACCACACTACCACCCGTCTGTCTTGGTCAGACCACACTACCACCCCTATCTCTTGACCAGACCACACTACCACCCGTCTCTCTTGGTCAGACCACACTAGTGACTAGTGCAGGCTTCCATGGTCGCCTCGTGGGGGCAGAATGGGGAATTGGTCAGCTATAGTTCGCCGACCCTGGTGCAAGCAGCCAGCTAGGAGTCCGTTCATAACGAGGATCGAGCCCAGTAACTTTGCCATGAGACAGCAAACGCTCTGCCACTCAGGGTATCACAGGCAGTGAAAGCTGTGATGGTGACGGTCGTCTCCTATAAGACGGCGATGAAGTGTTCGCGAGACTTCATTTATTTTCTGAGGTGGTTGGTGATTAGTTCCCTTCCTCGCTGTCTTTATTTTCATAACTAGTCGGGTATCAATTTTCTGCTTGGTAAAATGATTATGTGGAGACGGGGAATTGATCGTGTACCTTTGTCGTGAGAAGCAAACACGTACCATTCACGGCCTACTCCGACGCTTCATCCATCCAATACCAATAACAAATATTGTCAGCTCCCTGTGGATCATAGGTCTTCAACAGATGCAAGCCAAACCATCAAACATTGACCAGTCTAATTCTGCTGAAGATTTCAAGTTCCAACAGGAAGGGGTAGCCATCCCCACTCATAGCCCTCCTTAGTTGCCCCTCTAACAGCATGACTGACAGGTTACAGTGTTACAATTCTGTAACTCTCATCCGGACACCAGTAACACATCCAATATACAAGTCCGTCACACGCTTAAATGCCCACGTGGTCATTTCCGGTCGTGGCGGAGTTCAAGGCCACACAGCGGATATACTGATTTCGTTCAAACACGTCTACCTGTATTAATTATCCCACAGCCGATATACTGATTTCGTTCAAACACGTCTACCTGTATTAATTATCCCACAGCCGATATACTGATTTCGTTCAAACACGTCTACCTGTATTAATTATCCCACAGCCGATATGCACATTTCACATGCAAACAATCGACGGGCGAGTTGGGGAAAACGGAGCCAATACAAAATTTTAATTCATCATAAAAAGTTAATTGGTCGACGAAATGTAATGAAAATGTGAACAGTTGTACAACAACAGAAAGTTTGCTATTTTATTTTGTTTCAAACAAGTCTCCAGGCGATTTTGCCATTTGGAGATTGCTGCTTTTAGAGGAGTCCATTCCAGGCGTTCTTAATTGGTTGTCGTAACTTACTGACACATTCTATCTTCGAGGGATACACTGTCTATAGAATTAGACTACAAACTGCATAGTCAGCAGAATATAGAGGCTAGTCAACTGGATTTAGTGCCTTCAGTTCGATTTAGACCCCAGTCAACTGGATTGAGTGCCGTCAAAAGGATTTAGTGCCTTCAGTTCGATTTAGACCCCAGTCAACTGGATTGAGTGTGGTGGAGTCTAGGTTTAGCTGAGTAGGTCACACCATGTATCCACACCACGACACCACACAGTAAATAACACAGCAAACACTATCCAAACAAAAATGATATGATTTAATAACATGAACATCAACAAACAAAGTACATATACACTAAATAATCATATATATATATATATATATATATATATATATATATATATATATATATATATATATATATATATATTGATATATATATTTATTGATATATATATTGAACTACAATAGGAGGGTTTTAAGCATTAGCTTTTGATGTTTCCCCCAAACTACATAACCTAGATTCTTGCCGCTGCACTCCCCTTATCTGAACACCCAACCACAAACTCGTCCTCACTATCGGATTACGTACTCAGTCGTTTTGGGCATTCACATATAATCAGACCACTTTCTGTACATTCCTGTGTAATTAGATGACATCAATTATAATCGGATCACGTACTCAGTCGATGTGTGCATTCACATATAATCAGATCACTTTCTATCAAGTGATCTGTACATTCATATGTAATTAGATCAGGTCAATTATAATCGGACCACAAACTCACTTGTCCTCACATAGTCAGTCAATCTGTGCATTCCCCTACAATCGGTTCACAAAGTGTTCTATACACACGACACACATTCAGCTCGCTTACTCTTCACATAGTCTCCAACATAAAACACCTATAGAGCGATTGGCCAAAATTCGAGGCGTATGCTGGTCCAGTCACCTTGCAAACTCACTTTCAGACTCCTGACAGCCTCTCAGCAACCTCCTAGCCAGTCTCCTAAGTTCATCCTTGCAGAGTATTTGTTAGTCTCAAGCAACAGCATGGCTGTCCAATGGTTTTCTTTTGGTTGTCTGACTTAGCGATCACTCTAATTTGGAACTACCCTCAACTAATTGTTATTCGATTACTATCCCCGAATCCCTGTCACTCTAAATGTCGTAGCCGGTCGTGGCAGCATCTGACTATCACACCCCCCCCCCACCCCCAATCTACGCTAATTCCGAATGCCAGAAAGGTCAGCTCCAAGCCTCCACCCCTACCCGTGTACCAGACAAAGTATTACACCTAAACCCCTCGTTTCCTTTGTCGACCTAGTGTCGAACCGGTTATTGACATTGGCACGTATTCGGGCAACCTGTGTTCTTAGAGTCGCCAACCTAATCTCCACTGCCTTAAACGTCTTTGCTCCAGCTGGAACTGTCACATCAGTATCGTCAAAAGGATTTAGATCCTAGTCAACAGGATTTAGTGCCGTCAGCACGATTTATAGCATAGTCAGCTGGATTTAGTGCCGTCAGCACGATTTATAGCATAGTCAGCTGGATTTAGTGCCATCAGCACGATTTATAGCATAGTCAGCTGGATTTAGTGCCTAGTTAGCAGGATCAATATTTAGATCCTAGTCAGCAGGGTTTAGGTCGGAACTGTTGGGTGGTCAAAGTGTTGCAGGTATTAAGGTATGAGCCTCACATTCAAGAAAAAGTATCGCCTCTTTCTCGTGACATAAACGTCATTTTGGAACAGACGAATGTAAAATAATGACGTCATCCAAAAATATCTGACAAGCGTGGGCAGTTCAAAAAGAAATTGAACAACTACAACTGCACGAATTTGTATTAGATTGTGTGAACTAATAACCATTTTATATTGAATTTCTGTTGCCTCTTATTCCCAATTTAGAACAATATAAAAACTTACTCTTCTCAGTTGTATTTAATTTTAGAAACTCCACAAATCGGAAAAATAAAAGCCAGTCCTAGAAATCTGCCGAACCTTAGCTTTGATTGGAACACAGACTGACAGCCGTGGGACTCTGAACACAGACTGACAGCCGTGGAACTCTGAACAGAGCTCATTTGACTAATGGTACCGGTACTCAAGATGTACAATTCCCAAGTGAAACTGTTTTTTGTGTACAAGTCTTTGGATAGATTCCCAAGTGAAACGATTTTTTGTGTACAAGTCCTTGGATAGATTCCCAAATTAAACTGTTTTTTGTGTACAAGCCCTTGGATAGATTCCCAAGTGAAACTTGCCTTTCTTGTGTACAATTCTTTGATAGATTCCCAAGTGAAACAGTTTTTCTTGTGTCTTTTATGACTAAGAAAAAACAGTAAAGATAGTGCGTTTAACATTACGTAAAAACATGCGAACACATCCCAATTTTAACAGACACTGTGTCCGAAATGTTATTGTTTAAAGAACAAATCTGTTCTCTGCGTTAATTAACCATTATATTCTTGTCATCCAGGGTTTCCAAATTGGTTTTTATATTAGCCAAATTCAAGACTTGTAACTTTTTTTGAATTGGTTGTTTGTTATGTTTTTTGTTAAAGTTTAATGTGGGTGGGCTTTTTGTGGGATTGGCGTTAGACAATTTGTTTTTGTGTTTGTCTGTTTGCTGCGTCTTTGCTAACTTTATTGCACAAGTTATAATTACTTCAACAGAAAGAAGTAAAAGTGTATTGTATTATTACAGAATATTGAAGACGGATAACAACGAAAATAATGTATCTGGCTTCTTAGAAAGACTTGCCAACTTGGCATTTTTATGCCACATTTCATAAATCTAGCTAGCATTCTCACATCTTGCGAGCTTCAACGAGCTACTGAAACACACGAGAATCATGGACAGATTTGGTTAGAGTAATACACACTGTACAAGATGTGAACCTGTGTGAACTGACCGTGACTCATTTTAAATACAGTCATATACTCTGAGATTTGTGAGAGAATTAGTTACGGTACGTTTAATCTTGTTCTCAGTCTAAGGGGGATACTGGCTTTCTTTCTCTTCAACTGAACTAACATAATGTTCTCAACCTAACGGGATATGCGCTTTCTTTCTCTTCAACTGAACTAACATAATGTTCTCAACCTAACGGGATATGCGCTTTCTTTCTCTTCAACTGAACTAACATGATGTTCTCAACCTAACGGGATATGCGCTTTCTTTCTCTTCAACTGAACTGACAATTCTTCACTCCAATGTTCAAGGATTGCCAGACTACAAAAACTTTTGATTCATTTTGTTTGCCATCCATGTTGTACTGGATGTTGGACGAGGAACACTTAGTTGACACAACAAAAGCCGACCTCGCCTATTCTTGAGCCAACCATTAAACCGGCATAACATTTAGAACCGAAACTGATGCCAGTGGACAGAACAGAAAATGAATTCTTTAAGTTGGTTTTAGTGCCCAATTCCAAGTACCAGAAACATGAGTCACATCAAAGTCGCTTCGGGGCATGTGACCAGTATTCTCATAGTTCGGTCGGACGAGCATTATTCTGTTTCCTTCTTATGTGTGACATTCATTCTGACCAAGCGGGGAGGCGATTACCGTATCTATGCACCGTTTCCTGCCCAGCTGGCCTAGCTCATGCATTCAATTTGACGTGTCTGTCAAGTTGTTGTCTCCCTTGGCTCTGACTGTCAGTGCAGCTCCTTTAGTTCTTCTGTATTAAAGTTTAGATTGGGATACCGACTATTTCTGTATAGTTCACGAGCCATGGATATAACCCTAAAGGCAATATCTGTGGTTGAAAGGAGCGAAGACAAAAATCATTCTCATAACACAATCTAACGTCAGGGATGAAGTGGCAGACATTCTACTGTACTAGGTCTCAGATTGATTATGGGGTGGGGTGGTTGGACAGTTTCCTTCGTCGCTTTTTTTCTTCAACTGTGACAGCAGGGTCGACTGGAGCGTATACGGAGATCGAATCCGGTACCTACGTAGAAAGAAGTGAGCGGTCTAACACTCAGGTACTTGAAAGGTGTGGACCTTCGGGGAGAAGGTTACGCTCTTCGGAACAACAGGTGTGTGCCTGTCTGGCCCATGTCAACAGGTGTGTGTCTGTCCTGACCCATGTCAACAGGTGTGTGACTGTCCTGACCCATGTCAACAGGTGTGTGTCTGTCCTGATCCATGTCAACAGGTGTGTCTGTCCTGACCCATGTCAACAGGTGTGTGTCTCCCTTTATCTGTCTGATTCATATCAACAGGTGTGTGTCTGTCTGACCCATGTCAACAGGTGTGTGTCTCCCTTTATCTGTCTGATTCATATCAACAGGTGCGTGTCTCCCTTTATCTGCCTGATTCATGTCAACAACACGGATAATAGATTAAATTGAAATATTTGTGTACAGTAAAGGCAGTCCAATACACTATTCTGCTATCAGGGATGAAGTGTTAGAGATTATATTGTACTAGATGACAACTTGCTCTGAGGTGACGAGATGAGTTACCTTACAGGACAACTGATTTCCAAAACTAAGTCACAGTTGGGCTTCGTGGAGCATATCAAGCCCAGCCCTCTTGCTTGTAAGAGACGAGCGCTCTAACCCCTCTCAAGATGGAGTATGGTAAGGAACCACTACAGGAGCATGAACTAAAGATTGCACCTGCTAACCGCGCCTAACAAAGTAACTGAAAAGATTAGATAACTTATTATTAAAGATGTGTATATTTCCACTGCCATAACCTTCTATATAAGAGTATTAGAAAGTATGTATGTGTTACCGGGCTCTTAACACTGTAGACTGCTAGGAAACTTCGTCACGGCCGTACTAAGACTGTGAAATAAGACAAGCTCCCTCGCCCCATAAATATCTTCTTGCTACAAAAACATCTACCAATTCTGCGTCCTTGAAGGAGAGAGGACCTTCAACAGATTCTATGACGTGGACCAGTAAATGGTGCAATGAAACTGGTTTGGACCAGTAACGGCTGCAAGGAAACTGGTTTGGACCAGTAAATGGTGCAATGAAACTGGTTTGTCAACCTATTTCTAACTACAAGGAAGACACTCTGGCTCGGCACCTGGAATGTCAGGACCATGAGAAGAAAGGGAAAATAACTCAAATTTTAATAAAAAGGGAAAAATAAAATAGCATTCTTGGACTCAGTGAAATAAGATGGACACAAGCAGGTAAGGTACAACTAACACCAGGTGAAACATATATTCAAGACACAGAGAACAGAATACACCACATCCTCGCTGGATCAAGACTGATCATGGCATACTTTAAAAGTTGCCCATTGCAAGCGAAGATGGCGACATCATCAGACTGTCCTCGTCCTAAAGATGTAACTTGCGCTGAATTTGGATTATAGTGAGACAGAAACTGCGCTGGACATCAATCTCACTCTCTCGTCCTGAGTTACCAGAAACCAGTGGCAAGACATACAATCAAAATAATTGGACATCAATCTCACTCTCTCGTCCTGAGTTACCAGAAACCAGTGGCAAGACATTCAATCAAGACGACTGGAAGTAGCTCAAGATGCAAATATTCAGGTCGTACAATCCGCGAGACCAGGGGTCGCTTGAAACTTGCGAGAGTGAATCGTCCACGGTTTCCATGACGATTTGAGAGGCGAATGCCGTACCTCTCGACAGCAGCAGCCGGTTTTCTCCTAATTCCGTGGACAATTACACACACTTCCTGTGAATAGCGTAGGATGTGCTAGTAAATGATTGTCACACAACAGTGCAATCCGTACATTAGTTGGAATGAACAAACCACATGAAGATCGCAGACCACAAAAGCAGCTCTTGCTTGGTCCCCATCTTACCAGAACTTTGACGTAAACATTATACAATGTTACTCTCGAACTAATGAAAAAGACAAATTAATTCAAGACAGATTCTATATAACAAACTGCAAACTCTTAGATGAGATAAAATCAAGGGGATTTAACAAGTGATGAGAGACGTGGCTTACTTGGCTCTTTGATAACAAACAACGGGGACTGTGCAAGTGAAATAAGGAGGTTACTTCTTGTTCTGCGTGTGTTCTCAATCTCCCGCTACCAAATCCTGAAAATGACATTGCAAGTAGCAGGAAGTGGTCCAGAGAACGGAATGCATTGTGTCGCTAGTTTACAGCTCGGCTGTGATATTTGCACCAGCTGATCGAGATTCCTATTGAATGACTGTGATGAGAGCGACGTTCTGCCAAGGATATGCTACATGATGATGATGGAACACTTTATTGTCACAATAGGGGGGGACAATGCAGGCTACAAAGAGATCATGAACAAAAATGGTGAGATATTTGCAAATGTTTGTGCAGGGAACCAAATGGTCATTACAGGGGGCATGTTCCCCCACACAAAGATTCATTATGTAACATGGATATCCACAGATCATGTAACACAAAATCAGATTGATCACATCTGCATAAAAAGGAAATTGAGAAGGTCTCTGCAAGATGTCAGGGTCTGCAGAGAAGCAGAAATGTGGTTTCAGACCATAATCTAGTGATGGCCAATGTTAAGCTTAAACTAGGACAGAACTACCCAACAGAGCTCGCTATAACGTGAGATCTCAAAGGGGATAAGAAGAAGAGAGTTCAAAATCACTCAGCAAATAAATGTCAAGCTACGGGACAATTAAAACATAAGGGACGGAGACAGATAACAAATATCTGGATAACAAAGTGTGTATGGGATAGCAGGCACAAAGCATGGATGAGGCAAAAATGCTCACAGAGATTATAGAGAGAATATCAAACATTTTAATGACATTACTCAAGATGAAAACTAGAACCACCATAGCTAAAGCACAGAAAGACAGAAGTAAACAAAGATGCCAAAAAGAGCATCAAGGTAGACAAGAGAAACTATATTGATAGTCTGGCTAATAGGAAAAAAAGTCCGGAAAATACAAAAAAGGAAGCTGACCAATGAAATATACAAATTGTGAATAAAGACAACACATCCTTAAAAACAGAAGAAAGTTAGCGGAATAGTTTGAAAAGCTCCTACATATACCACAACCTGTCAATTCACCTGACATTTGACCTGCTAAAGAAGACCTCAAAGTTAACTGTGACAAGACAAGTAAAGACCACATCTAGAAAGCAGTTAGCCTTCTAAAGAATAGAAAAGCAACAGGACCAGATGGGATACCAGATCAAGCTATTAAAGCACATTGAAACATATATCAATATGCTTGACAGTTTTCTTGGAAATATATCATCATCATCATTCATGTAACCTAGAAGGTCGTTGAGGCACCGATAGTGCAGTTTGTCGAACCAGTTCCCGCCATATGTCTCGATTTTTCGCCAGGGCATTAGTTTCAGCTATAGACCTTCCTGTCCACTCTTTTATATTGTCCTTCCTCTCCCACGCTTCCCAGGCATAGTGTCTTGCAGGACGAACTTGGAAATATATGGGATATAGAAAATATTCTTCTTCACCATTCATCCTGAAAAGGATGTTGTGACGCTGTGTCATAGTTTTTGCGGTATCTGCTTATTTTGACTCAACACATTCAATTTCAGTTGGCTTTTTGTCTTCCTACTGGGATCCCTATTCTCTCAGCCAGACTACTCTAGTGCAGCCTGTTTCCAGGACCGTCGCTTGGAGATGGAATTGGATCTTAGTCAGCTGAAGTTCGCTGACTCTGATGCAAGCAGCCAGCGTTTTTTAATAGATACTGGTAGGGAAGGCAAACTGCCCAAAAAAGCCAGCTGAATTAGATGGGTTTGGGCCAAAAGGCGCAGATATTGCAGCCTCACTGTAAACTATGATACAATGTCACACATTCTTTTCACAACACTGAAGAAGGAGAAGAGTTCCCGGTATTTCATTAAACGCACGGCTGCAAACAGTCTTGTACAAGTTTGGTTTTACCTAAATAGTTTTGCTATTACACATTATGTAAATGTCTTTTTGTCTTCTCACTCAAAATTGTCTTTCAGATAATCTATTTCCTAAGGTGATCACAAATAGCTGAGTTAATTTCACTGTAGAAAATATGCAGCCAATATTAAGAGACTTGCTCAGGTCATGAATTAGTATCAAACCCTCTGTCTGAAGGAAGTAAGTGTCTATAATGTTTTCAAGTAAGTATGTTATATAGTTGCACTTACTTATTGACATCATTGTTTTATATCCCCCCCCCCCCCCCCCCCCCCCCCGAAATAAAACATTTATAAGCATGCACTTTTTCATATCCATTCTTTTCCTCTAGTATAGGTTTTTATCAGGTACAAGTTGACATGTATTTTTGTATTTAATCTAATCAATTTGTCTTATTATTCTGTGTGTGTGTGTGTGTGTCCTGCTCATTTTTAATCTATAACAATTGATTCACTCCTTCTACAACAAACATTTGTATTGCCTACCTGCTAAAGATGTTTTCTATAAGCATTGAATCAACTCTTCTACAACAAACATTTGTATTGCCTACCTGCTAAAGATTTTATCCTCTCCAGTAATTTCTTGTCTTTGATCTCTGCCTGTAATTTCCGGTTTAGCAGACGGAAGGTAGTATAACACGTTATAAGCAAGTAGAGGCCAAGGACTATGTAAGCCACCTTCCGAAATGAAAGTCTTTGCCAATGTCGTAAGTGCCAAGTATGCATTGTAGGACTAGATGAGAAGGTACACCTCAAAACTATACTTTCTCAAAAGTATAGCAGATCTAAACTGTTAGTCTCTTCAGTGAACAACTGTCTCCGGTGATGCGAGGAGAATGGTGTTTCACTGGAAACATTAACACAATTTTCAAGTATCAGGTGGTCCCATGACCAATGTTCTTACTGACTCATTCATTGTGATTCCATCTGTCCGTGATAAGATCATACTAAAGAGTGTCATCATATTTTATTAACTGCTTTTCTTTAAAGTTGTTGTTGTCAAGTGAAATAATGCACATATGCTCAACAATGATGTAAACTTGATGCTACTTTGAACAGCAAAACGAACACAATTTGAAGAAGTTTCCATCTATTTAATTGTGAAAACTTCATTCAACGTTAATTTAATTTTTTTACAACTCTTCCCAAACAAACACAACCCTAGTTTTCTTAGGGGGTCTGAAATGTGTAGCATGCATTGGTTCAGCAATCAAATGTAGTCAATTCACCACAGTCCATATTCACATTATCGTAGAAACAATTCATTTATAACATAATAACATGCAGCCCTCCAGGCAGAAAAACACTATCTGATCACTAACAAACAGTGAGTACTAACACTGTAACAACACTTGTCAATTCTAGAACACAACAAAGCAAGCCATGTAGCTCAAAAATATTCCCGGACATGTCATAAGCCTTCAACACGAGTGAGACACACATTTAAGACTAATAACCGCTCGAGATAATGTTCAGCGTCCGCAGAAGAGAGTGACACAGCCACTGCCATCTGCAGCAAGAGTCAGTGTGACAGTGTCAGCCCTGATTCTCTCACAACAAACTTTCGTCCAACTGAACACATTTATCGAAACCGTGTACTTACACATACAACTCCCAGACTACTATACCAGGTAGGCGTAGCCGTGAGGTGTCAAACATTAACCAAAAACGAGATAATGAAGGTCTTTTGGTCGTAACTCAGGGAAACCTACATGTTTTTTGTTCCGGCTGGAGATATCTGTGTCATTACTTGCCAACGTCATTACAACTGTCACAAAGATAAGACTAGAAGCTCGTCTTCTCTGTGTACTCGTGGGAATATGTCAACTTGTGTGTGCCATATGTACAGATGTTGTCATTTTCAATCCGTTCCTAGGTATGTCATTTTTCTTTAACATAGTTACCTATCTTTTTATTTATTTGTTCCTCTTACTCCAGGACCCCTATACCCAGTGTTATAGGCTCGTGTCGAAGAGGGTGGGTAAGTTTCAAGACATTCTTGCTACTTGACGAAATCATGTAATTCTATGTGTACTAACATATACCATGGGCTGTGTTGCTTCCGCTTTCTCTAGAAGTTATGTTTATTAGAGGGCTCGCCTCTCCGCTAAAGACAGTAGACAAATGGTAGTGCTTCAATCAAAAACGTTCATCTCCATGGGGAGCACAGGTTTTCAACAACTACATGTCAAGTTCATCGGTCAAGGGCGATAAGTTCTAACTCTGTCCACTGCTCTGTTATTTTTACGTTTGTCTCGGGCTCTCTTCTCCGTGTGTGTTTTGGCCTCTCTCTACTTATCTTGCCTCGGACTCTCTTCTCCGTGTGTGTTTTGGTCTCCCGCTACTTATCTTGTCTCCTCTTCCCTGACGATTGTTCTGCGCAGTTTCTTTCAGTATCCCTCTTTACCTGCTGCCAGACGATGACCACATAAGCGCCTGCAGAGTAAGGCTGTCCATTCTAAGAACATGTTACAATGAATGACCATCGTTTTTTTCCTGGTGAGTGATGAAGCATATTGTTCATTGGTGTTCAAGTTTTCTAAGATACTTATTATCGAATGCATTTAGCCTCTTTCCCAATGCCTTTGCTATTCTCCAGCGTTTACGTCCATAGATAATGCATTGGAGTTTCAACAAGCTGAGTTTGCCGTGTGTGCTTAGTCATTTTGATTTCCAGATGTCGTTAGTTAACTGAACTTAACATCTTTATGCTGGTTTGGATGACTCTGTGGAGTCTGTATAAAACCAGTTTCTTGGAGGGGTGGTTAACCGATAGACTCAAACACTAGAGCAAAGTAGATCCGCAGCCGTTTAGGCGCCATCTATGCGGCTCTTGATAAATCACAATCATGGTCGGTGTTATGCCATGTCACACAGTTAGTCGCCTCTTACGACATGTGGGGCAGTGGTGCTATTCTTGTCTCTGTCATACACAAAGACCACGGCAGAACAATACCTGGGGCTAGAGCAATGCGAGTGAAAGTATCTTTAGATGTGCCTGCATCCTGAGCCATTTGCTTCCCAGGTAGGTGAACCTGTCAACTGTGTAATACTTCTCCATGCAACTGAATAATAACAGGCTTGGTGAAATTGACGGTCTTCGTCTCAGAAGCATTGATTTTGAGTGCTTTCTGTTCTGATAAGTAGCATAGTCGATCCAACTTGTTTTGTGGTTCTTCAGAAGTGGAAGAGTGCCCGGTCATCGGCGAAATAAAAGTAATCTAGAATCGTGCCATCTATCCATTGTATGCCAAATTGTTCGGATGGCGAATAATTTTTAATAATCCAATCCATTGCAATGCCAAATAGCAGAGGTGACATAATACAATCTTGTTTCACTCCAGTCTCTATAGGAAACCAATCAGTTTTGCTCTTTGTAGTCCGAACACACCATTGGGATTCATGGTCGAGAGATGTAGTGGTGTGAGTGTACTTTGGGGGAAAGTCGCAGCTGGAGAGTATTGACCAAAGTGTCGGTTGATGTAAACTATCAAAAGCTGTTTGAAAATCAATAAAGTTAATGCTAAGTGAGGATCGCATTTATATTGATTCCTCAATAATTGTCATAACAGTGAAGATTGGGCTGACACAAGATCGTTGTGGTCTAAACACCAGGTTCTTCTTCCCTCATTCTTGTATCTTTCTCATCCCTGAGTCTTTCCAACATCATACTCATGATACACTCATTGTCCTCATGATACACTCATTTTCCTCATGATACACTCATTGTCCTCATGATACACTCATTGTCCTCATATTGATAGAATTGTAATTCTTTGCCAATTGTTGCACTCCGATAAGTCGCCTGTCTTTGTTATTTTAACAATAATTCCACCTAGCTATTGTCTGGGTGGGTTTTCGTCACTCCACACTTCATTTGTGATGGACAACAAGTGTCTAAGAGCAGAATGGTCTGCTGATTTTAGTATTTCGTCTGTAATTTCGTCGTCACCATCTCTTTGAAGTTGTTGAGTTTGCCGATAGCTAACTGAATCCCCTCAAGTGTAAACTCATCGGTAGAGCCTTGTAAGATGGCTACGATTGTTTCAGTGATTAGGTCAGGGGTTACAGGTGGCTGCGGTCTGTTCAGTACCTTTATAAAACGCTTTGCCCAACGGCCCATCTCTTCTTTTTCTGAAGTAAAGAGACTATCGCTTATTTCTGCTTGGGATATTCGCCGCGGTTTATTACATGGCTGTCTTGTAATCTGGTGAAGGCATTTACTGTCATCTGTTTGCGTTGAAATTTCAACTGAAATTGTCAGATCACTGAGGTACTGTCTTGTGTCTCCGCGAGCACTCAATTTCAATAGTTTGTTTAGTGAGTTGTAAATATTTTTGCACGACTCTTGTGTAAAAGGTTTGTCCGCCGCATAAAAGGTTAATTTTTGCTTTTGTTCTTTTGTTTATTGAATCTCAGGTGGCATCACGTAGCCATTTTTTCCTGCTAATCTTGGAGTACCCAGCAGCCACTGCTGTCGCGTCGTTCACCGATGTTTTAAAACAATCCCATTCGGTGTCTATCGTGTGAATGGTTGAGTTGTCAGCCATATTCAATAGGGTTTCAAGATTATTTTGTAGTTTGACGATGTATTCTTCTTGCAGGTTTCCTAATAACAGTCTTTGTACAGAGCCGTCTATATGGACACCAAGAGTACAGAGCCGTCTATATGGATACCAAGAGTACAGAGCCGTCTATATGGATACCAAGAGTACAGAGCCGTCTATATGGACACCAAGAGTACAGAGCCGTCTATATGGATACCAAGAGTACAGAGCCGTCTATATGGATACCAAGAGTACAGAGCCGTCTATATGGATACCAAGATATATCAACGATTCCGCATATTGTAGAAGTGTGTATATGAACACAATGTGATTGCCATTAGTTCTATCAATCCTCACAATTTGGGCTTTCTTCTCTGAATATTCCAAGCAAACCTATTGTATCGTGTATCTGGTTAGGGCAATGGGACAGAAGAGCCAAGTCACCGGGACAACCCAGATCAACAAGTAAACATATTTATCATGTACCGGATCATCAAGTTGAAGGTCAAATTCTTCTTCTTCTGCGTTCATCCTGAAAAGGAGGCTGTGTTTTAATTTGGAGGGAGGCTGTGATATCTGGAGGGAGGCTGTGATATCTGGAGGTATGCTGTGATATCTGGAGGGAGGCTGTGATATCTGGAGGGAGGCTGTGATATCTGGAGGGAGGCTGTGATATCTGGAGGGAGGCTGTGATATCTGCGCTTTTCGGCCTGGCATCCGATTTAGGCTGCCTTTTTGGGGTCTCTGCAACCAGGTGTGGTTCTCTGATGAAGGCAACCAGGTGTTGTTCTCTGATGAAGGCAACCAGGTGTTGTTCACTGATGAAGGCAACCAGGTGTGGTTCTCTGATGAAGGCAACCAGGTGTGGTTCTCTGATGAAGGCAACCAGCTGTGGTTCCCTGATGAAGGCAATCAGGTGTGAGTCGCTGGTTGCTGTCAGTTCATCTACTGCTTCCATTGAATGTTATTGTTGTTGGTTGATATTATTGTCTTCATAATCCATCCAATAGCCAGAAGGGCTAAGAAAGGTGGCCTTCTTGGGCAACTCTATATTTCACATCTTCATAATTATATTAGTGAACTTTAAGGGCAATCCACGGTGTCTTGGTACCTCCGAGAGGGACTCTCTCTTGGTACCTCTGAGAGGGACTCTCTCTTGGTACCTCCGAGAGGGACTCTCTCTTTGTACCTCCGAGAGGGACTCTCTCTTGGTACCTCCGAGCGGGACTCTCTCTTGGTACCTCCGAGCGGGACTCTCTCTTGGTACCTCTGAGAGGGACTCTCTCTTGTTACCTCCGAGCAGGACTCTCTCTTGGTACCTCCTAGGACGGACTCTCTCTGTCTAATCTGTGAAATGATTTATTCGTAGTCTATGAATCCGATATCAAGTGACGAGTCCCAATTCACATTTTGTTTAACTATTATTCTCAGTGTAGCTATCTGGTATGGACAGGGCCTATTTTGTCAAATGCGTGTCTGTTCTTCACGTGCCTGTTTGTCTATGGCATCTTTTAATCTGTCTTGTACAGTGTTGCTCAATGTTTTTCTAGGCACTTATTTATTTACTTTCCGTGTCCAAGGTAGGTCACCGATGCTGATTGAAATCAACATGAGGACTGATTGATTATTCCTGGTGATTTGGTAGTCAAAGAATTAGCCGACAAAAGTCGTTTCCAGAGGACGCCAGATTTTAGTGGTAACTTCAATCTTCGTGGATGCTCCTTTCGTGTCCTAGTTCCAGGCACTGGTAATACAATTATTTCTTTATAATATGTACACTGCTGGGGCAACTGAGACGCTAGTCTGGTCAGACCCAACATACTGACCAGGACGTCATGCCAGGGTCAGACCCAACATACTGACCAGGACGTCATGCCAGGGTCAGGCCCAATATACTGACCAGGACGTCAT
Source organism: Ariolimax columbianus (assembly GCA_036924085.1). Lineage (NCBI taxonomy): Eukaryota > Metazoa > Mollusca > Gastropoda > Stylommatophora > Arionidae > Ariolimax > Ariolimax columbianus. Next base: position 2,100,123 of record JAVGWX010000009.1, read on the forward strand.
GCCAGGGTCAGACCCAACATACTGACCAGGACGTCATGCCAGGGTCAGGCCCAATATACTGACCAGGACGTCATGGCAGGGTCAGACCCAACATACTGACCAGGACGTCATATCAGGGTCAGACCCAACATACTGACCAGGACGTCATGCCAGGGTCAGGCCCAATATACTGACCAGGACGTCATGGCAGGGTCAGACCCAACATACTGACCAGGACGTCATATCAGGGTCAGACCCAACATACTGACCAGGACGTCATGCCAGGGTCAGGCCCAACATACTGACCAGGACGTCACGTCACGGTCAGACCCAACATACTGACCAGGACGTCATGCCAGGGTCAGGCCCAACATACTGACCAGGACGTCATGCCAGGGTCAGGCCCAACATACTGACCAGGACGTCACGTCAGGGTCAGACCCAACATACTGACCAGGACTTTCGGGGCACACAAAAGAGTGAACTTGCTTTTTGTGGGCATTAAACAACAAAAACAACAATGTGCACTGCTGCATGTATGGTTAATCTGGCTGTCTGTCTTTAGTCTGGTGACGACATCCATCGGTGACGACATCCATCGGTGACAACATCCATCGGTGACGACATCCATCGGTGACAACATCCATCGGTGACGACATCCATCGATGACGACATCCATCGGTGACGACATCCATCGGTGACAACATCCATCGGTGACGACATCCATCGGTGACGACATCCATGGAGCCGTGCGTCTTGTTTTATACAGAAACATTCTGGCATCAATCATCAGATGATTTTAAAGCCCAGAAGTCCATAAGTAAGTCTCCATTTCTAATTTTAGTCCCGATTCCACATTTCCTTAAATCCCATCAAAACTTATACTATCATTCACAACCTTAGGTCTCCCAGCAAAACTGATATTACCCTTTCCAACTCTAGCATTTAGGTCTCCCAGCAAAACTGATATTACCCTTTCCAACTCTAGCATTTAGGTCTCCCAGCAAAACTGATATTACCCTTTCCAACTCTAGCATTTAGGTCTCCCAGCAAAACTGATATTACCCTTTCCAACTCTAGCATTTAGGTCTCCCAGCAAAACTGATATTACCCTTTCCAACTCTAGCATTTAGGTCTCCCAGCAAAACTGATATTACCCTTTCCAACTCTAGCATTTAGGTCTCCCAGCAAAACTGATATTACCCTTTCCAACTCTAGCATTTAGGTCTCCCAGCAAAACTGATATTACCCTTTCCAACTCTAGCATTTAGGTCTCCCAGCAAAACTGATATTACCCTTTCCAACTCTAGCATTTAGGTCTCCCAGCAAAACTGATATTACCCTTTCCAACTCTAGCATTTAGGTCTCCCAGCAAAACTGATATTACCCTTTCCAACTCTAGCATTTAGGTCTCCCAGCAAAACTGATATTACCCTTTCCAACTCTAGCATTTAGGTCTCCCAGCAAAACTGATATTACCCTTTCCAACTCTAGCATTTAGGTCTCCCAGCAAAACTGATATTACCCTTTCCAACTCTAGCATTTAGGTCTCCCAGCAAAATCCTCATATCTTTCCTTCTCGTTCTATCCACGCTATTTTGAAGCCTGTTGTAACATTCTTCTTTCTCCGAGTTTTCTTTGTTGTCGGTTGGTGCAAACCATTGTTTGATGTCTATCTTTATTGAATTTGTTTGCAGTTTTGACAGATGCTATTACCATCATGGGCTCTACTGCCTCCCGTTCTATTAGTGCCTTTTCAATATGCCCCAAGTGTGCCCCCGAGGACAGCAGCCTTTCGTCCGTGCTGAGTTTCAACTTCTCAAATCCTTTCCACTTTGTTTAAGCTAGTCTCAGGATATCAATTATGTATTTCTTATGTCCACTGAAACACGTGGAGCCTTCTCCTTTTTGTACAGTGGACTAACATTTCAGCTACCACATTTGACTGATTTCCTGGATTCTTCTTCTTCTTCGTACGCAGTCAGACAGTAACCATTATTTTTTCGAAAAAAGCGGCGGTCATCCTGAGGCTGTCGCCACTGCCATAGAGCTTTTCTTGCAGTTCCACTGGTGATGGCCACATCTGCTCTCTCTGATCCTCGTATGTCGGGCAGTTCTGCAGCAGTTGTTCAGCGGTCATTTTACCGGTACCGCACGGGCATTCGTCGGTACACCCTATCTTCAATTTGTTGAATAGGTGGTACCTCAGTCTGTTGTGGCCAGTGCGAAGTCTGAAGACAACGACCTGCTCTCTTCGGTTCAACTGGTAATAGGCATCATTTTTGGTGTAACCAGTATGTTCGGTTTCCCATTTGGTCATGTATCTGGCTTTGATAAGCCGTTTTGACTCTTCGTACGTCATAGTGGTATCTGTTTGTGATTTCCTGGATTAAAACAGGGCAGTCAGATTCCTTGAGGCTTTATTTGAGTCCCCACAAAAGATCTTCCTATGTCTTGGTGGCTGAGTTGGATATTTCTTTTTAGCTGAATTGTATATATTTGTTTACGTTTTTGTTTCTTAAAATGTTTTCAGCAAGAGGTTGCCAGCCCCATGCCCAAACTTCCTTAGTCACATCTTACGACAAGCTTGGTAGGTTTACAATGTTATCATTTTTTGCTCCCCTTCCGTGCCCGGAAACATTTGAACGATTGTGTGCTATATTATGAAGTATTATACATTCATTCATTAATTGCGTGTTAAAGTTCTTTTATCTTGTATACTGTTCTGACAATCATCGTTTGTTTAATGTTCTTTTGTCAATCTTTCGAGTTTCTTCAAAAACCCGATGAAGTTTCTGTTATCATTATACAAATGATGCAGTTTCTAATTTCCAATTATACAAATGATGCAGTTTCTAATTTCCAATTATACAAATGATACAGTTTATAATTTCCAATTATACAAATGATACAATTTATAATTTCCAATTATACAAATGATACAATTTATAATTTCCAATTATACAAATGATACAGTTTATAATTTCCAATTATACAAATGATACAGTTTATAATTTCCAATTATACAAATGATACAATTTATAATTTCCAATTATACAAATGATACAATTTATAATTTCCAATTATACAAATGATACAGTTTATAATTTCCAATTATACAAACGAAACAGTTTCTCGATAACGATATTTATATTTTAAAAAAGATGCAATGTGGCAGCCCATGTGACGTTTGCTCTTCGGTTACTATTTTCTATTCTATTTTTAGCCGCAGCCGCCGGACGACCGAAACTGTCAACAGCATGGCAAGCGATGCTGGTCACACCATGGACCTCCAGGATGATCTAGGATTGTGCACAATTGAAGCTTCAGTTGTCACAGGATTTGAAGAGTCGGCTCGTGGCGAAGCAAAAGAGAAATTCGGCACAGACGTTAGGGCGGATAGGGGGAAAATAACTTGGAGAATTCCATTGAACAAAGTCAATGAAGTGAGTATCTATCACTATCACTATCGTATCAGTTATCAACTTGAACTATCTTACTATCAACATGTCAATGTCACAGTTGTCACAAACTTGGCAGTAGTAGTGTTCGTTCATGTCTCACTGAGATACACTTCTGAAATTAGTCCTGTATATTAGCAGTCTATAAAGTTTGCACTTTGATGCTTTTGTAGCAACATTTTTATGCCTAAATATTCACAAATAGTTGAAATTCACACATTAAACATTTCAAAGATGGGAGAAAAATGAACAGAGATCAGAATTTGAGGGTCCAATGGAGAATCATGATCATGCGACAATCTAAACTAACGTTGTCGGGACGTCCATATCAGCGACAACCAGGGAGGAGCCGGGTCCTTTCTTTGCCTTAGCTCTGAACGAACTCACCCAAGCTACCAGTGCATCTTGGAGGATGGGAGAAGGCAGAATAGTGCAGCTGGTCAAGCAACTGCACAGTATACAGAGACCTGCGATGCCAAACCTGGCCAGAAGGAGCTAAGGTGATGCAGACCTGGAGCTTGGAGAGGACTGTGGACATCATTCTGGCGACTGGACTACACATCTAGCATGACCAAAAAGCCTGAACGCAGAAGAAGAAAACGTAACATTCATGAAAAACTGGAAATACCAATGGTACTTTCGCATCATATGTGTCCTAACGACCTCACCTGTTAAGGGATGACCTCACTTGACCTGACTGACCTTACCCTAACCCTAATAGTGTACCAGTTAATGCAAAAGTACTACAGTATACCAATAAATAAAAAGTTTCAATGTCTCGTAGTGGTAAAGTAAGATGAAATTTGACTTAACCTTGGCGCTCTTCTTCTACCATTTCATGTGGTATAGAGGTCTCCTTTCCCTTTGCCAATCTTGAACAGATTGTACCATCAAGACGAGAGAAAGAAGACGGAGCCTATTGCAGTTGACTTTTGCTGTAGAGATGGTACTAAACTGAACACAGGGGCTAACAGGATATTTTTTACACAAAATAAAACCGTAAAACGTAAAAAAAATTATCTTCAATTGTACTTACTAAGCTACTTATCTCATTTGAACTCCTTGTCAGATATGTCCACCAGTACAGTTTGCTGTATGCTGAAGCATGTGACAAAGCACTTTGTGTGTTCATATAGTTGGGCCATCTCTAGCAATTTGTTTTACATAATGAGGTTGCTAGCCTGCTGCACATTTCTTTAGTTGCTCATATGTTTAGAAGTGTAATGTATCAATGCCTACTATTTCTCTCTCCTTACACCCCCACCCCCTCCTCAATACCCTGAATTGTCTCAGAGAACTCGATACTAGACTGTTCACATGGGTAACTTGTTGCTGGACTGTTTATGTGGGGAACTTGTTGCTGGAGTGTTTATGTGGGGGGAACTTGTTATTAGACTTCATGTGGGGAACTTGGTTGCTGGAGTGTTTATGCGGAGGAACTTGTTATTAGACTGTTCATGTGGGGAACTTGGTTGCTGGAGTGTTTATGTGGGGAACTTGCTGCTGGACTGTTTATGTGGGGAACTTGTTGCCAGACTGTTTATGTGGGGAACATGTTATTAGACTGTTTATGTAGGGAACTTGTTGCTGGACCATTCTTGTGCGAAACTTGTTGTTAGACCGTTCATGGGGGAAACTTGTCATTAGACCATTCATGTGCGGAAATTGTTACTAAACTATCAAGTATGAATAACGCATATCAAACTCATAAAGTATCTTCCAATTTGTATATTACTTACTATGGATGTTGAATTTTCTCGTTCAGCAACACCACTTTACCATTCTTAAGATGTTAGGTTCTTATAATGTTCATTAATTATGAATAATGAAGTCAGCAATGTATATATATATATCTTTCCATATCTGACCAGGTGCTGAAAATGGGATCAGTTGATAATTGCAGAGTTGTGATACACACAGTTCCTGTGTTCAAGTTTGCAGACCAGGTAACTGTTGAGTTGTTTGGAAACAAAAAATTAACAAACACACATTTCATATATAGTTTTATGAGCAACATTGAGTGTAAAGTTACATGTGTCAGAGTCAGGTGGAACATTGACGAAGACACACACCAAACACCTGTACTGTGTTACATCAGTCTGGCAAGTGGGACATTGACACTGTGATCCCTGTAGTGCTGAGAGGTCAGTAATGCACTACAGGCAAGAGGGCCCAGGTCCACCTTCTTAAGTACATTGTGGGGCAAAAAAAGAATCTTTTACTGACTGTTGTTAATAGTGCAGATAGTTTTGGACAACAGAGCAAATAGCTTTGGACAATGGAGCAGATAGTTTTGGACAATAGAGCGGATAGCTTTGGACAGCAGAGCAGGTAGCTTTGGACAATAGAGCAGATAGGGGCATGAAGTGACTGAAGCAGCATGTAGTGACATGAAGTGACTATATGGGCATGAAGTGACTATAGGGGCATGCATTGACATGAAGTGACTATAGGGGCATGTTGTGACATGAAGTGACTATAGGAGCACGTAGTGGCATGAAGTGACTATAGGGGCATGCATTGACATGAAGTGACTATAGGGGCATGTAGTGACATGAAGTGACTATAGGGGCACGTAGTGACATGAAGTGACTATAGGGGCACGTAGTAGCATGAAGTGACTATAGGGGCATGTAGTGACATGAAGTGACTATAGGGGCATGTTAGTAACATGAAGTGACTATAGGGGCATGTAGTGATCATAGGGGCACGTAGTGGCTTTAAGGACATGAAGTGACTAGGGGCATGTAGTGGCATGAAGTGACTATAGTGACATGAAGTGACTATATGGGCATGTAGTGACATGAAGTGACTATAGGGGCATGTAGTGACATGAAGTGACTATAGGGGCATGTAGTGGCATGAAGTGATTATAGGGGCACCTAGTGGCTTTAAGGACATGAAGTGACTATAGGGGCATGAAGTGATTATAGGGGCACATGGTGGCTTTAAGGACATGAAGTGACTATAGGGGCATGAAGTGACTATAGGGGCACGTAGTGGCTATAAGGACATGAAGTGACTATAGGGGCATGAAGTGACTATAGGGGAATGAAGTGATTATAGGGGCATGTAGTGGCTTTAAGGACATGTAGTGACATGAATTGACTATAGAGGCATGGGGTGACTTTAGGGGCATGTAGTGTCATGAATTGACTATAGAGGCATGTGGTGGCATGCGACTGGAACGTGACGCATGCGCACAGAAGATAGTAAAATGGTGGCCTACATGGAAATACAGTTGCAAAAATGTGCTGGAATTGAATCCTTGGTGGCAGTACCGTCAGAGGGTGGGCATGACTGTAAAAGACGACAATCCGGCCACGACGAACCTGCACAACAAGGCTCGCAGCAATCACAGATGTGGATGCACAGACCCATCTCGTATGAACGAACTGATTCATAGCAATCGCTGTGTCAAGCAGAAAGATATCGGCGTTATGCTTATGATTGGGTCTAGGGAAGTATGCGAGATGGGTCTCTTGGGTCTGGGAAAGTGTGCGAGATGGGTCCCTTGGGTCTGGGAAAGTGTGTGAAATGGGTCCCTTGGTTCTGGGAAAGTGTGCGAGATGGGTCCCTTGGGTCTGGGAAAGTGTGCGAGATGGGTCCCTTGGGTCTGGGAAAGTGTGTGAAATGGGTCCCTTGGGTCTGGGAAAGTATGCGAGATGGGTCCCTTGGGTCTGGGAAAGTGTGTGAAATGGGTCCCTTGGTTCTGGGAAAGTGTGCGAGATGGGTCCCTTGGGTCTGGGAAAGTGTGCGAGATGGGTCCCTTGGGTCTGGGAAAGTGTGTGAAATGGGTCCCTTGGGTCTGGGAAAGTATGCGAGATGGGTCCCTTGGGTCTGGGAAAGTGTGCGAAATGGGTCCCTTGGTTCTGGGAAAGTGTGCGAGATGGGTCGCTTGGGTCTGGGAAAGTGTGCGAGATGGGTCCCTTGGGTCTGGGAAAGTGTGTGAAATGGGTCCCTTGGGTCTGGGAAAGTGTGTGAGATGGGTCCCTTGGGTCTGGGAAAGTGTGCAAGATGGGTCCCTAGGGTATAGGAAAGTGTGTGAGATGGGTCCCTAGGGTATAGGAAAGTGTGCGAGATGGGTCCCTTGTGTATAGGAAAGTGTGCGAGATGGGTCTCTTGGGTATAGGAAAGTGTGTGAGATGGGTCCCTAGGGTATAGGAAAGTGTGTGAGATGGGTCCCTAGGGTATAGGAAAGTGTGCGAGATGGGTCCCTTGGGTATAGGAAAGTGTGTGAGATGGATCCCTAGGGTATAGGAAAGTGTGCGAGATGGGTCCCTAGGGTATAGGAAAGTGTGCGAGATGGGTCTATCGCTTGCTGACATCCGATATGAAAAAGCTCTGACAGCAGGTCTTTCAGGAACTTCTGACGCGATGGGAACAGGAAGGCGATGCCTTTATCTGCCAAATTGTCATTGTCTACAAGTCATGGGCACATCAGGTGCAAGCAACTGTGTGTGCCTAGTTTGGGAGCCGTCTTATTTTGTTTCCTTGACAGGATGCAGCAACTTGTTCGACGTTGTCGTTTGTGTGTAGAGCGGGATGGTGACTACGTTGAAAAATAATATCACTGTCGTGAAATTATCTCATCAAAGACCAAACTTTTCAAATCGCTCTTGTTTGTCAAATTTCCAGTCAGCTTAAAAGGCATATTAGTACTCGCTGCAGAATTTAGATTTTGGCATGCATTACATAAGGCACAGAAGAGCCATTATTTTGACTAATTTAGAATTGATTTCTTACATTCTTGTTAATAATAGGCCAGAGCTAATAGCAAGGGCAGTGCCGGGATAAAGACTACGACAATAACTAATAGATCTGGAGATTGGGGAGATAAAATAAAGATGGATAGGACTCACCCTCAGAAAGATGTCTGGAGACACACACAGGGGGTTTTATATATATATATATATATATATATAAATAATCATGTAGCATGTCCTTTGCAGAACGTCGCTCTCATCACAGCCAGCCGATATGAATCTCGGTCTGCAGTCAATCTTCCCACCTGCTCCATGTTCATGTTTAGAGCTTTCTTGATATCATGTATCCACCTTCATCTTGGTCAACCCCTGCGTCACCATGCCCTCCAGGACCATTCTTTCCGGTCCATCATGGTGTTTGATGTGGCTGAAAATATTCAATTTCTGAAACGTAACATTGTTTATGAGCCAGTTGTCTTCAACATTCAGGTCTTCTAGGATGGTTTTATTTGTCACTTTCTTTATATTGTTTATGATCCAGTTCTCTTCAACATTCAGGTCTTCTAGGATGGTTTTATTTGTCACTTTCTTTATCCAAGAAATTAGTTTATATAAATAAATAAAATATACAATTGTTTGGAACCCACATGAGAATGAAAATGATGTGACCAAAGAACATCTGGAAAAGTAGTCCAGGTCAGCTGGAGTCTTGTGGGCACAGCTCAGGAGGATTGTCCAAAATTGGAATAGAGAGAAAGTATTCATTGCATGCCTTTTTTTGTAAGGGGAACTGTATTAAGCCCAGAATTGATTACATAAACTTGACATGACAAATGTTTTAATTCATCTAGAAATTGTAGTTTCTCTTGATTGTTTCAGCATGACAGCCTGGCTCGTTTGCAAAAGATGGTTAAAGACATTGACTGGGAATCTGGTTTGAAGGTCTGGCAACGTGTTTATAATTTTCCACATCCAATAGCATCTCATCCGGAGCGTACGATATCAGCAGATGAACTGGTGGATGTAGTCATCATCACCAACCAGCCTCCACCAAAAGATAAGTCTCTCAAGAAAAACAAGAAGAAGGCATGGGGGAAGAAGAAAGACCAGAAGAAGCATGAAGCAAGGCATGGCAAGAAGAATATTGTTAGTTGTGAGTCAGCTCCTGACAACTCAGCTGTTGGTGAGCCTGGACAAGAGCTTGGCGTTGTGGAAGCAGCAGGTCCAGATGGAAGTTGTGCTCTTCTTGATAAACCAGTGAATGAAAAAGGAGACACAAATGAAGAGAAGATAAGTGATTCGCCAGTTGCACATGAGGAAGAAGCTGGACTCAGGGAAGTAGATGTTGTTTGTGTATCCCAGGTAGATGATGATGATGCTAGAATCAGTATTGAGAATCATTCCTTACCTAAACCTGACTCTCCAGACATGGACATATGTTCTCAATGTTTACAAGATCCAGGAGAAATTCTTGTTGGTCAAGCAGAGCGCAGCGATAAACAAGAGGATTGTCAAGATTTCAGACATTCGGAGACAAGCAAATCACAAGGTGAACAAAAGTCTCTTGGCATGGAGTCACAATTGCCACTGCAAGTAGTACAGTCTAAGAGAGCTAAACCCAGGGCTTCCAATTTAGTCTTTGATAGCAATACCAGTCCAGTTACAGAGTCTTCTGCAGACAACAGTTTGTCTCCAACAAGCAGAATGATAACTGAGTCTGAGTTTGCTTCTATTGTGATCAGTCGGTTGACGTCACCTTCTGAATCTGCTTCAAAAGGAGATAACTCTGGTTCAGATTCCCCAAAGATGCCTTGTGTGACCCCGCCACCAACCCCAAACAGAAGTATGATAGACAATCCTTTCTTCAACCTTCAAGACAGACTTCATGCCGAACTCTTACCTTTCCTGGACAATGTGGTCAGTCTCCCTGATAGAGGCAGCAGCATCCCAAGTGTAGCTGGAGAGGATATATCTGGCCATGGTAGCAGTGTAGATGCTCTACCCTCAGCTTACAAAACCCAAGCAAATGGTTTGAGTTTATCCACACATCCTGTGTCTTCCAACATGTCTGATGTTCCTGCGCAAATAAGCATGGCAGGATCAGCTAATGCAGAAATAAACTCCGGTCATGAAAGTGTGGTCTCTGCTGCCCGCTCTGGAAACATCGGACAGCAAATAGTTGATGAAACAAGCGAGAAAACCGATGGAGTTACTCGAGTCAAAAAGGAGCGAGATCCAACCAAACCCACGTTTAGAGTTACCTGTAACAGAACTGGAGACTCACATACGTTTGATTCATCGTCTGCGGCTGCAAGTTTTGGTAGCGCCATCATTACCTACTTGAACTGGCAGGTTGATTTGAAAAATTTTGACATTGAGGTAAGATATTGCTTCTTCTATGATTCCTTTGTGGTAAAACTCTTTTATTCATTGACCATATATAGGGTATGTATTTCTTCTTCTACGTTCGTTCTCAATCTACTACCAAACCCTGAAAGGGTAAGTAGCAGAATGTAGTCCAGAGAACGGAATGCGTTGTCGAAGTTTACAGCTTGGTTGCTAAAACTTGGATAGTTGGTGGTCTAGCTAAAACTTGGATAGTTGGTGGTCTAGCTAAAACTTGGATAGTTGGTGGTCTAGCTAAAACTTGGATAGTTGGTGGGTCTCTACATGTTAATACAGTTGTGTCAGGTTTGTCAACTAATGAATAAATAAACAGGTTTTGCAGCATCATTTTTTAATCAACCAGTGCATATCAGTATCATCTTTGACAGCTATATAAATACTAGAAAGATGTTACTTGGCTGAAACCTATTAGCTAGAAACCATCCCTTTGTTAGCTTTGTGATGCGATCGTACAGTCAACATTAGGTGTATCACCCTGCTATGGCTTGGCTTTGTTCGTTCTCAATCTCCCGCTACCAAGTCCTGAAAAGGGTTTAGGTAGCAGAATGTAGTCCAGAGAACGGAATGCGTGTTGTGTCGTAGTTTACAACTTGACTGCGATATTTGCACCTTTCGGTCCAACACATTCGACTTGCAACAGGCTTTTTTGGAGTACCAGGTTAGCCTTACCTTTTTGTTCCCTTCTCCTTAGCCAGTCTGCTCTGTTGCAGCCTGTTATCCAGGATCACCTCGTGGAGGTGTAGAAGGGTCTTGGCAGTTCTGGTTCGCTGGCCCTGACGCTAGCAGTCAGCTATAGATCGCTGACCGCTGCAGCTAATGCGCTGCTTGGCTCTGGTTCGCTGGCTCTGATGCTAGCAGTCAGCTATGAGTCACTGACCTCTGACGCTAGCAGTCAGCTATGAGCCACTGACCCCTGACGCGAGCAGTCAGCTCTGGTAGGCTGGCCCTGACGCTAGGAGTCACTGACGCTAGCAGTCAGCTCTGGTTCGCTGGCTCTGACACTAGCAGTCAGCTATGAGTCACTGATCCCTGACGCTAGCAGTCAGCTATGAGTCGCTGACGCTAGCAGTCAGCTATGAGTCACTGACCCCTGACGCTAGCAGTCAGCTATGAGTCGCTGACGCTAGCAGTCAGCTATGATTCACTACAGCTCATGCACAGCTCAACATCTTAATTCCACCCACATATGAGGGCAGCGTACAATAGATTTTCATGAGTAAAACAGTTACAATCGTATGTTGGTGTTATTTAATTGACATGATGAGTAAGTTTACTTTTTTGTTTGCCTTGAAGAGGGTGTTATGTGGCGGGTTGTAGTAGGTTTCCTGACATCCCGAGTGTGTCAGTGAAGGTGGACCGTGGTCCTCCAGGCAGTTGTGCTATACGCTATGCTTGGCTTCATCTGCATGACTACAGGGATCACATCAATACATATCTCATCAGCCAGGCTACCTGAAAACAGCCTGTTTCCTGGGAACGCTACATGGAAGAGAGATTGTGGCCTTGGTCAGTGTATTGTGCCTGACTGGACTAACGCCCAGGTCCCCAACAATTTTGTGTAAAACAACGATTTAACATCGCCTTATTTAATAGAACATGGGAATGAGACAGGGTTCATGACAAGGTTGCAGCGTACTCAAGTATACCCAGCTGTAAATGTACACCTGATTTACAGGTAGGAAAGGGAAGACTGTGATGAAAAGAACGAGTCAACCAACTCACAAAAGCTGAGACTTCGTACAATGAAGTTTACCACAACTGATCCTTATTGACAGTGTCTGAACGGGGACTACTTTACCTACCATACTTAGGGCGGGATTAACATTTGGTTCTGTGTAGATGGCTGAAGTAGTCTCTTTGTCATGTTTGACTAGATTCTGTGTAGATGGCTAAAGTAGGCTCTTTCAGTCATGTTTGACTAGATTCTGTGTAGATGGCTAAAGTAGTCTCTTTGTCATGTTTGACTAGATTCTGTGTAGATGGCTAAAGTAGTCTCTTTGTCATGTTTGACTAGATTCTGTGTAGATGGCTAAAGTAGTCTCTTTGTCATGTTTGACTAGATTCTGTGTAGATGGCTAAAGTAGTCTCTTTGTCATGTTTGACTAGATTCTGTGTAGATGGCTGAAGTAGTCTCTTTGTCATGTTTGACTAGATTCTGTGTAGATGGCTAAAGTAGTCTCTTTGTCATGTTTGACTAGATTCTGTGTAGATGGCTAAAGTAGTCTCTTTGTCATGTTTGACTAGATGGCTGAAGTAGTCTCTTTGTCATGTTTGACTAGATTCTGTGTAGATGGCTAAAGTAGTCTCTTTGTCATGTTTGACTAGATTCTGTGTTGATGGCTAAAGTAGTCTCTTTGTCATGTTTGACTAGATTCTGTGTAGATGGCTAAAGTAGTCTCTTTGTCATGTTTGACTAGATTCTGTGTAGATGGCTAAAGTAGTCTCTTTGTCATGTTTGACTAGATTCTGTGTAGATGGCTAAAGTAGTCTCTTTGTCATGTTTGACTAGATTCTGTGTAGATGGCTAAAGTAGTCTCTTTGTCATGTTTGACTAGATTCTGTGTAGATGGCTAAAGTAGTCTCTTTGTCATGTTTGACTAGATTCTGACTAGATGGCTGTAGTAGTACCTTTGTCATGCTTGGCTACAGGATGATGTGGCCTTGGAGAGATGTCTGTTTAGTATCTTTGATGTCCCCCCTTCCCTTGCAACATTGCTGTACCACAGGGTGGAGGTGGAAGGTCTCTGTAGGTAGCAAGCTTGGACAGCTTTCTAAAGTCAACACATGCCACTCATAATAGTGAACCATACTTTTTACTTAATCACTGCTCTTCTACCATGGAGAGTGGACGTTTTTTCTTGTGGTTTATAGTTTCTGAAGGATTTTGTAGCCTGCTCCATGCTCAGCGCTAAGTCAATTCTTAGGGCAGGTGTGGCAGGTTACAGTTTACTTTCCTTTGGGACCCACTAACACACAGACAATGATAGTAGAAATATGAGTAAATATTTAGAATTTCCAAGTGGGTCCCAGGATTCGTTACTGGGAATGGAGGAAAGAACAGGGCCACCCACTCTACTCAGCCATGCCTGTCATAAAAGATACCCTAGTAGGGGTGTGACTGGCAACCTTTTCGTGTCAAACAAAGTGATTCAGAAACCACTTATCCAAGAGCATATAAATGGTTTGACACAGGCTTCCTGCAAGGAGATAAAAGTGCTGGTTAATATATGCTCCACCTGGAGGGAAACAAGGGAAACAGGGTGTCACCCTTCCTTAAGCAACTAGTGGCTTTCAATGAATATCTGTTGAGCTCCCTGTGAGGTATATGTAACAAGAAATACACACCGTCTGTCATGAGCCATCCTCTGCTGGGGTGGATGAGTTGTAATTTTACTTTTGATTGACTTGTCCATATCTGTTGTTTTTTAATTTTAGTGTTATTACAGGATGGTTTGCCAGCTCAATGCCAAACCCTCTTTAGTAACCTCTTGTGAGGTGTCCGACAGGTTACAGTGTTACTATTCTTAGCTCCATTTCTGGCCCCGGTATCACTCGGATGTACTGCATTACCTGGTAATAAATCATAGATGCTGTCAGTTGTCTCTGATCTGTCATGGGTTAATGTTCAGTGTCAGGTCTGGTTTACCCATTAAGTCATCTTCAACACTGACAGTGGAGAAGTGACAAATATGTTTGACTCATTAGGTTTGGGGAACTAAGACACTAGTCCAGTCAGGCACAACATGCTGACCAGGATGTTGCGTCAGGGCCAATACACTGACCAAGACCACAGTCTCTCTTCCATGTAGCTATCCCTGGAAACAAGCTGTTTTTCAAGGAAACCTGGTTGATTAGATGTGGATCGATGTGATCCCCATAGTAGTGAGCGACACACAGATCAAGCATAGCACAACCACTTGGAGGACTGCCTGGTCCACCTTCATCAGCATTAAACAACAACAACCTATTAGGTCATCCTCACCACTGGCAGTGACGAAGTGACAAATATATGTTTTCCCTATTAGGTCATCCTCAACATTGACAGTGAAGACGTGACAAATATATATTTTCCCTATTAGGTCATCCTCAACATTGACAGTGAAGACGTGACAAATATATGTTTTCACTATTAGGTCATCCTCAACATTGACAGTGAAGACGTGACAAATATATGTTTTCCCTATTAAGTCATCCTCAACATTGACAGTGAAGACGTGACAAATATATATTTTCCCTATTAGGTCATCCTCAACATTGACAGTGAAGACGTGACAAATATATGTTTTCCCTATTAGGTCATCCTCAACATTGACAGTGAAGACGTGACAAATATATGTTTTCCCTATTAGGTCATCCTCAACATTGACAGTGAAGAAGTGACAGTTTGCCTAGCCTTGACGAAGATGAGCTTACACTACAGGAATATGGTAGCATTTGGGCCCACTACTCTCAGAGCTACCATCTGTTACAACATGTTGAGGTATGTATTTGGGCTCAAACAGAGTTTGTATCAGGTGTGTTTTAGGGCTCAAACAGTGTACGGATCAGGTGTGTTTTAGAGGTCAGAGTGTGGACTAGGTATGTATTAGAGGTCAAACATGCATGCATGTGAGTCGGGTATTCGATTTTACTAATGTGCATGAGCAGAGACATTCGAGCATTGACACCTTCCTCAGAATAAGCACTACTGATGAAGTCACTCTTCTTCTCGCAGTGTTAATGGCGCTCAAGAACCAGCACAAAAAGGAACTCGGTGCTCTGGCAGACTCGCTTGAACGCCTGTCCCAGTGCTTCAAAAAAAAGCACAGTCCAGTGGATACCAGCCCACTGCAACATTCCAGGCAACGAGGAGGCAGACAGACTCGCCAGAGAGGGAGGAATGCTGCAGCAGAGTGATACAGAAATCACATACAATGGGACAAAAGCAGTCCATCAGGGCAACGTACAGTTCAAAATGGAAAAAAGACCACCCTGGCCACATTGAAAACGATGCCTACCCATCAACTCTCCAGGCGAGACCAGGTGATAATTCTCCGGCTATGCACAGGTCACAACAGACTTAGATGCCATCTGTACAACAAGTTCAAGATTGGCACTACATACCTTTGTGCCTGCGGCACAGCCCCCATGAAGACAGAACATATTTTGCAGTCCTGTCCACTGTATACCGACAAAAGAAGTAGCATTTGGCAACAGCCACCAGTGTCCTTCCACGAGAAGCTGTACGGAAGCGTACAGAGCCTTGAGTCGACCTCTGCCTTCGTTAGAGTCATTGAAGTTGAGGTCTGAAGAAGAACGTGGAAGTCTCTTCTTCAACTATTGGCTGTAGAGATTGTCTAGCTCTTGTGGCTTACAGTTCCTACCGAAGGGAGTAGCCAGTCCAATGCACAACCTTTCTTCTGTGACCTTTGGTCAGTGTCTGACCAGTGAACCTGACACCAGGTGGTGTCTTTAAGGGCAGCAACAAACTCCCTTAACTCTGTCCAGTCTACAGACATCTTCCAGACTCTGCCCCATCCCCGTTTCAGGACGTACATGGTCATGCCAGGGGCTTCCTATCAGCCTTAACTACTGATAGTTTTGTCAGGTTTATACTCTGGATGTCTTTTCCGATGTCAGGTTTATACTCTCGATGTCCTTTCCGATGTCAGGTTTATACTCTGGATGTCCTTTCCGATGTCAGGTTTATACTCTGGATGTCCTTTCCGTTTTCTGGTTTATACTCTGGATGTCCTTTCTGTGGTAGAATACATTTTTCTCGTGCTGTTTCTGCAACCAAATAATTTCCTTTTTTTTTACACAGGTCGGAGTGTCCTCAGCCCTGTATTTGGTTGGCTCAACTTTCCTTAGTCGTCTCATATGACAAGCCTGACAGGTCACAGTGTTGCTGGTCATGGCTCCTATTTCAGGTGTCAGTATTACAAGGGAGGACAAACACCAAATACCAGCAGATTGCTTGACTTATTTCCCATTTGAAGTTGACCTTGAACAAAGACCTAGCAACCATTGATGTCCATAGATTCCTATTTTGGGCTGTTTCTTGAACTTTAGCTTCCGTTTGTCTTCGCCAGCTGTTATTTGACCTCTCCACTTTTCCCTATGAGTTGCTGGCTGCTATCAGCTCATCCACTGTGTTGCATCTTCAGCCCTGTAATGCTGAGTAAGATACGACTGTCCGTTGAGGGCAGGATCACAGAACTTGAAGGTGGCTACACATTCTTGACATGGTAGTCCAGAAAGGCAAGAGGCTGGCATTAGATGTGTCATTAGATCTCATCTCGTTAACCAGCTTGTCAAGCCACTAAAAGGAATCAATCCTAAAATTATGACTCCACAGAATCCTCTCATAAACAAGAGGAACCTTAGACTAGTCAGCATTTGTGTCTCAACAATGACCATTCCAGAGAAGGCAGGAAAAAATATTGTCATTTATAGTCAGAATCTCATTTTAACGTTTTTGTACTAGTTTAGAAGACTATACAGAGTCAGTAAACAACCAGTTTCATTGATATCATGCTTGATGTACCGACCATCAGACCTGGGAAGGATTACTTGGAGCGCACGGCATGGGAAGGAATACTTGGAGCGCACGGTATGGGAAGGAATACTTGGAGCGCACGGCATGGGAAGGATTACTTGGAGTGCACAGCATGGGAAGGAATACTTGGAGTGCACAGCATGGGAAGGAATGCTTGGAGTGCACAGCATGGGAAGGAATACTTGGAGCGCACAGCATGGGAAGTAATACTTGGAGCGCACGGTATGGGAAGGAATACTTGGAGCGCACGGCATGGGAAGGAATACTTGGAGCGCACGGCATGGGTAAATGTAACAACAATGGGCCTCCAAGACCTTAGACAAACTAAATGCCAAGATAAGGGAGAGCTGTCATTGATACCATCATAGCCAAGATAAGGGAGAGCTGTCATTGATACCGTCATAGCCAAGGTAAGGGAGAGCTGTCATTGATACCATCATAGCCAAGGTAAGGGAGAGCTGTCATTGATACCATCATAGCCAAGGTAAGGGAGAGCTGTCATTGATACCATCATAGCCAAGATAAGGGAGAGCTGTCATTGATACCATCATAGCCAAGGTAAGGGAGAGCTGTCATTGATACCATCATAGCCAAGATAAGGGAGAGCTGTCATTGATACCATCATAGCCAAGATAAGGGAGAGCTGTCATTGATACCATCATAGCCAAGGTAAGGGAGAGCTGTCATTGATACCGTCATAGCCAAGGTAAGGGAGAGCTGTCATTGATACCGTCATAGCCAAGATAAGGGAGAGCTGTCATTGATACCATCATAGCCAAGGTAAGGGAGAGCTGTCATTGATACCGTCATAGCCAAGGTAAGGGAGAGCTGTCATTGATACCGTCATAGCCAAGGTAAGGGAGAGCTGTCATTGATACCATCATAGCCAAGGTAAGGGAGAGCTGTCATTGATACCGTCATAGCCAAGATAAGGGAGAGCTGTCATTGATACCGTCATAGCCAAGGTAAGGGAGAGCTGTCATTGATACCATCATAGCCAAGATAAGGGAGAGCTGTCATTGATACCGTCATAGCCAAGATAAGGGAGAGCTGTCATTGATACCATCATAGCCAAGATAAGGGAGAGCTGTCATTGATACCATCATAGCCAAGATAAGGGAGAGCTGTCATTGATACCATCATAGCCAAGATAAGGGAGAGCTGTCATTGATACCATCATAGCCAAGATAAGGGAGAGCTGTCATTGATACCATCATAGCCAAGATAAGGGAGAGCTGTCATTGATACCATCATAGCCAAGATAAGGGAGAGCTGTCATTGATACCATCATAGCCAAGATAAGGGAGAGCTGTCATTGATACCATCATAGCCAAGATAAGGGAGAGCTGTCATTGATACCATCATAGCCAAGATAAGGGAGAGCTGTCATTGATACCATCATAGCCAAGATAAGGGAGAGCTGTCATTGATACCATCATAGCCAAGGTAAGGGAGAGCTGTCATTGATACCGTCATAGCCAAGGTAAGGGAGAGCTGTCATTGATACCGTCATAGCCAAGATAAGGGAGAGCTGTCATTGATACCGTCATAGCCAAGATAAGGGAGAGCTGTCATTGATACCATCATAGCCAAGATAAGGGAGAGCTGTCATTGATACCATCATAGCCAAGATAAGGGAGAGCTGTCATTGATACCATCATAGCCAAGATAAGGGAGAGCTGTCATTGATACCATCATAGCCAAGATAAGGGAGAGCTGTCATTGATACCATCATAGCCAAGATAAGGGAGAGCTGTCATTGATACCATCATAGCCAAGATACGGGAGAGCTGTCATTGATACCATCATAGCCAAGATAAGGGAGAGCTGTCATTGATACCATCATAGCCAAGATAAGGGAGAGCTGTCATTGATACCATCATAGCCAAGATACGGGAGAGCTGTCATTGATACCGTCATAGCCAAGGTAAGGGAGAGCTGTCATTGATACCGTCATAGCCAAGATACGGGAGAGCTGTCATTGATACCGTCATAGCCAAGATAAGGGAGAGCTGTCATTGATACCATCATAGCCAAGATAAGGGAGAGCTGTCATTGATACCATCATACTATGGCAAACCAGGAAATGAGAAACTGGACAGGTTAGCCAAAGAGGGAGCAACACATAAGCAAAAAGAACAATCAGTCAGTGTCAAGGAAAAGAAGCCCTTTATTCAAGCCATAGGAAGGTGAACCTAACGAGAGACAACTATCACTGTCTTGATCAAATGGAGCACGTGATGGGGTTTCCTGTGAGAGTTAAACATACCAGACTAAATGGTCACTCAGTCTAAAATTGGCACCTTCACTGACGTGTTGACTCCTTCACTCATGTGTATCTGCGGACAAGTAGCACAGACAGCCAAATTTATCCTGCAAGTCTGTCATTTCCTAATGCAATTGTGTACTGAGCACTGGTCCATGGAGACAGACCTCCACACAAAACTGTTTGGAAGCCTTGAACAACTCTTGACCACAGCAACCTTTATCCAGAGAACTGGATTTCATGTATTCAGTTCAGGTGCCATCTCCGCATCAAAGGTCGACTGGTCAGTTCAGTTCAGGTGCCATCTCCGCATCGAAGGTCGGCTGGTCAGTTCAGTTCAGGTGCCATTTCCGCACGCATCGAAGGTCGGCTGGTCAGTTCAGTTCAGGTGCCATCTCCGCATCGAAGGTCGGCTGGTCAGTTCAGTTCAGGTGCCATCTCCGCATCGAAGGTCGGCTGGTCAGTTCAGTTCAGGTGCCATCTCTGCATCGAAGGTCGGCTGCAATGTATCTCCAGTGTACTCTATCTCTTGCCGTAATTGTACAATCTGAGAGACTTTTTTCAGTCCATCTCCTGATGTTATCCACCCACTTAAAGCGTTGTCTGCCTCTTGAATGACTGCCTTCTACCCTACCCTCCAGTATGGTCTTCAACAAGGAGGTATGTCCTGTTATATGAACAAAATAATGTAACTGTCTAACCCTGATTTCGGTCATTAATTCTCTTTTCACCCCCAACTTTTCCAATACCTCTACATTTGTTTTTTTCTCTTTCTCAGAAATGCGACCTAATCTCCTATATACCAACATTTCGAAAGCTTCAATACACTTTTCCAACTTTGTTATTCATTGTCCATGTTTCTGCGCCATAAAGTAGTGACGAGTATACATAACACCTGGCAATTCTCATATTCAAATTCTGATTTGGGATCAAGACGCTGAGCAGCGCATGAGCTGCAGTGGTCAGTAACCCATACCTGACTGCTAGCGTCAGCGCCAGCAACCCATAGCTGACTGCTAGCGTCAGGGCCAGCGACCCATAGCTGATTGCTAGCGTCAGGGCCAGAGAACCAGAGCTGACTGCTAGCGTCAGGGCCAGCGACCTATAGCTGACTGCTAGCGCCAGGGCCAGCGACCCATAGCTGACTGCTAGCGTCAGGGCCAGCGACCCATAGCTGACTGCTAGCGTCAGGGCCAGCGACCCATAGCTGACTGCTAGCGTCAGGGCCAGAGAACCAGAGCTGCCAAGACCCTTCTACACCTCCACGCGGTGATCCTGGATAACAGGCTGTGGCAGGGCAGACTGGCTAAGGAGAAGGGATCGAAGAGGGAATGCTAAACTGGTACTCAAATAATGCTTGCTGAAGTCGGATGTGTTGGACCGAAAGGTGCAAATATCGCAGCCAAGCTGTAAAATACAACGCATTCCGTTCTCTGAACTACATTCTGCTACTTAAGCCCTTTCAGGGTTTGGTAGTGGGAGATTGAGAACGAATGAAGAAGAAGAAGAAATTCTGATTTATCTGCTTGGATGTCAGCATGTTGCTGAATACCATCTTGGCCAAACCTATTCTCTTTCTGATTTCTTTTTCACAGCCGCCATCTTCCGTTACTATATGACCTAGATAGGAGAAACTCTGTACCTGTTCAAGTAGTTGATCTTTTATTATTATCTGCATACATGGTTTCTTGTCACTTTTCCCAATTATCAAGTTCCTGTAATTCTTGCTCACTTTTTGCCATCAAAACTGCATCATCCACATATCTTACCAATGACACGACCTGACATCCCCTCTATCTATTGGAATATTTGTTCCATGTAGATAGTAAAAAGACAAAGGGATAATACACATCCCTGTCTCACTCCTCTTTTTGCATCTATACTTGGAGAGTATAACTTTCCTGGTTTTACTGTAGCAGTTTGTGCCCAGTACAGATTACGGAGCAGTCTTATGTCTTTACCATCTAGACCTATTTCTTTGAGACATTTAATTCATATTTCGTGTTGGACTCTGTCAAAAGCTTTGTCAAAAGCTTTCTGGTAGTCTGTTAAAGCAAATATAAATGTCATTATGTGTTTCTATATATTTTTCTGTCAAATTTAGCAAACAGAAAATTGCTTCCCTTGTTCCATTAAACTTCGAAAACCAAATTTTTCTTCTGAAACTTCCCTCTCTATTTGACCTCTTATTCTCTATTGTATGATCCGGAGTAGTATTTTAATTGTGTGACTCATGAGACTTATTGTTCTAAAGTCTGAACAGTCTGTTGCATGAGGTTTTTTTTGGGAGTGTTATAAACGAAGATGTTTTCAGGTCTGTTGGTATGCATCCAGTAGTGTATATGTCATTACACAGATCGGTTAGTATATCTATACCAAATTCCTCTAGGCCTCTATCATATCTATGTTTATGGAGTCCGGCCCTGTTCCTTTTTTTCATAGTTTTTATCACATTTTCCACCTCTGATCTGAGGATGCTGGGTCCTTCATTATGATATGTTGATGGTTTGGCTCCGCAACTGTCCTAAAAAAACTCCCTTGTATATTCCGCCCATCTCTTCGATACGTCATTCTCATTCATCAAAATGCCCCATTCTTATCTTGGACGCATCCCCCACTCTGGGTTACATGTGTCTTCTTTGTTGTTTTCTTTATTTCTATATGGATTTCTCTGGTACTGCCTTTTAGTCCCATGTCTTCTATTACCTTGCATTTTTCTTCCAACCACTGTTCTTTGGCCAGCCTGCACATTGTACGTATCTCTTTGTCTAGTGATGAATGTGCAGGAGTGTTTTTAGCCTTCTTTCTATCTGCCATTTTAGTTAAGGTGTCATCTGTCATCCATTCTTGGTTTTTCTCCTAAGTTCTTTATCTGGTAATGATTTATTTGCTACTTGGATACTGGTTTTTATACGTTCCCATTTAGTGTTTATTCTCATCTTTGTGTTTCCTTCCTTGTCCTCTGATTGTGAGTTTTCATACACCTTCTTTACTGCTACATGTGTAGACATAAGAAAAATTAGGCAAAGAAGAAAAATAGAAGTCAAAGCTAGATATATAAAGTAATACATTGACTGCCCAATTAGTCACTGCTATAGTACTTGCAGTAGAATAACAACACGTGTACATCTTCCAACAGTAACACGTGTACATCTTCCAACAGTAACACGTGTACATCTTCCAACAGTAACACGTGTACATCTTCCAACAGTAACACGTGTACATCTTCCAACAGTAACACGTGTACATCTTCCAACAGTAACACGTGTACATCTTCCAACAGTAACACGTGTACATCTTCCAACAGTAACACGTGTACATCTTCCAACAGGTTGTGTCGAATCAAGAATGGAGACTTCATCTGTGACCCAATGTGTGGAACATCAGCCATTCCCATTGAGGGGGCTCTCAACTGGACCAACTGCTACCATTTTGGAGGGGACATACATGAGAAGGCCATAAACAAAACTGTTCTAAACGTTGCAGCTATTCAAGAGAAGATGAAGGCCAGCAATAAGTAAGTTCTAGTTTTTATATTGACTTGAGAGGTGCTTATTTTCAATTGTAGAATACCTCACAGAGGCTGCCCTTCAACTTTTAAATATCCAAATAGTGAAAAAATGTGCCCAAGGGCATTGTCTGTTACTTTTATCCTCAATCATAGACAACTGGGTTACCATAGAAATTGGCTAAAGATACTGCTCTTTCAATTGTAGAGAGTTACACCTAACCCCCACCCAAATAACCACATCAGTCTATACCTGACTCCCACCCAAATAACCACATCAATCTATACCCGACCCCCACCCAAATAACCACATCAGTCTATACTCTACCCCCACCCAAATAACCACATCAATCTAAACCCGACCCCCACCCAAATAACCACATCAATCTATACCCGACCCCCACCCAAATAACCACATCAGTCTATACCCGACTCCCACCCAAATAACCACATCAGTCTATACCCGACTCCCACCCAAATAACCACATCAGTCTATACCCGACTCCCACCCAAATAAATGTTGCTACCTGTAAAAGCCATACTGTCACTCTGTTAAATGCCTGATTGGACTGGGGAAAGAAGAATGGGATCACCACAGCAACCTGCTATAGTGTCGTCAGATGTGACTAAAGAGGGTTGTACATGGAACTGACAACCTCATCATGTCAAGAAAAGTACTCCAGCAACCATTACTGTTAGAGCTCATCAACTCCTTGACACAGGCTACTAGCAAAGAGGTCAGCTGTAGGTGAGGCTCCATGCTCCTGTTGAAGCATTAAGGAAAGAATAGTGGTGATTGTGTTGTTATGGGTCCAGTAGTATTTGAACTCATCACCTCTTAGAACCTGCCACTCTGTGCTTGTTAGTGATGTACCAGATTGTATGGGCTAAAAATCTTTAAAACGTGTGCAGTAAGAGTACACCAAGACACAAGCTCATATTAATGTTCAGCCAGCCTCAGATGTTTGACCTGGTGCCCCCTTCCACGTATCACAGGCTATACTGGTGCCTCCTTACGCATATATTGGGCTATACTAGTGCCCCATTCTACGTATCATGGGCTATACTAGTGCCCACTTCCATGTATCGTGGGCTATACTAGTGCCCCATTCCACATATCGGGGGCTATACTAGTGCCCACTTCCATGTATCGTGGGCTATACTAGTGCCCCATTCCACATATCGGGGGCTATACTAGTGCCCACTTCATGTATCGTGGGCTATACTAGTGCCCCTTCCATGTATCGTGGGCTATACTAGTGCCCCATTCCACATATCGGAGGCTATACTAGTGCCCACTTCCATGTATCGTGGGCTATACTAGTGCCCCTTCCATGTATCGTGGGCTATACTAGTGCCCCATTCCAAGTATCATGGGCTATACTAGTACACCATTCCACGTATCATGGGCTATACTAGTACCCACTTCCACATATCGTGGGCTATACATGCTCCCTTCCACGTATCATGGGCTATACTAGATAGCTAAAGTAACACCAGAAAGCAGCTGTGTGCAATATTTTGAAATCAGACATGGGTCCAGAAGTGAGAGCGGGGCGTTGAGAGGACAGACCAGTAATGTGCACAACCAGTGAGCTATGAGAACCATCATTTTCTGAAATAGAATGCGCGCTTATGGATCTGGCCAGAGCACAATGGCTTGGATTCTTAACAGAACCGTGTCTTCATTTCAAACCAGCAGTATTCTAATGGATGCCTTTTCCTCTCTTCTTTCAGGAGCTCTTTGAAGCTGGATGTGGTGCAGTGGGACGTCCAGCATCTGCCCTTGAGAGACAAATGTGTGGATGTCTTTGTTTCAGACTTGGTATGACAAAGATGCATTCTTAGTTAAGACACATTCTTATTACACAATATTTCTGTGAGGGACAAGATAAGAGTCTGTGTCTTCATTCAAATCTCCAGCTTCAATATAAGGTCTGTCCTATTCTATGGCTCTGTAACATGGAGAATAGCAACCAAAGACCAGGTTTTCATCAATGGGCATCTTCATGGAATAGAAGGATTGGGGTCAAGATGCAGCAGTGCATGAGCGGATAGCAGGTTCTCATTCCAAGCTGGCTGCTTGCAACAGTCAGTCACCTAAAACCAATCACAACCCTATTCCACCTCCAAGTGGTGGCCCTACAACCATGCAGCCTGGCTTAGAGGGTAGGGTTCAAAGAGGGAAGGTAAGCTTGGTTGCAAAAATGAAGTGCTGAAATTGGATGAGCCGAAGGACGAAGATACCACAGCTTTTCTGTAAACTACGACACATTGTTACAAACAACCTTTTTAAGACGAACCGAAGAAGAATAGAGGAAATAGTTGATAAAGTCCATAATGTGGAACTGGGAAACCAGACAGATGTTAGAGAACCTTGACAAGAAAAGAAGACGCTGTCGTCGGATAGAATACACATTAAGGGGACTGGCTGATAACGCTGCAAGACGGTCTCTGTTCTGTGACCCCCAAGACAAGAGGCTTAGACCAATTCACACATTGAAGAGAGAGGTAGCGACAAACATAGATGACATGAAGAAGACATAGATTGAGTTAGAAAGGAGCAGAAAGAACAATCTGATGTTCTCTCTAACAAACCTCTCCATCCCAGGACAGATCCACTGGAGCTAAGTCACCTTCTTGTTCGCCACATTTTTAAACAATTACCTCTGCACGTGGTCCCGTTCTCTGGATAAATGTTGCTGTAGTGGACTTCTTCAAGGCTTCCAGGCAGCTATTTGTGAAGATTTGTCTCCTTGATTCAGTGCTCAGTATGCGATTGGCTAGGCACATAACAGTCTTGCAGGATATGTTTGGGTGTCTGTGCTGCACATACACATTGGTGATGGAGCCAGTGTTCAATCTGTTATGTCTCGTTCTCATGTGGAACATGTTCACTTGATCCGCTAAATCAAGGCAGTGATAGTTGTCGCTTGTTTGGTCGACTTTCCTAATGACTAGGATAAAGGTCTTCTCTTCTTGGAAGGTGATTGGTTGTTCTCGTGTAGAGCAACTAAGTAAATCGGTAAGTACCAGATAAGTAAGCCATTAGCCACGACACAATGATGAAGTTAGCCATTGGCCACGACACAATGATGAAGTTAGCCATTGGTCATGATACAATGATGAAGTTAGCCATTGGCAATCACACAATGATGAAGTTAGCCATTGGCCATGACACAATGATGAAGTAAACCATTAGCCAAGACACAATGATGAAGGTAAACCATCAACCAAGACATGAAAGTCATTAGCCAAGACACAATGATGAAGGAATGCCATTAGCCAAGACACACTGATGAAGTAAACCATTAGCCAAGACATGAAAGCCATTAGCCAAGACACAATGATGAAGTAAGCCATTAGCCAAGACACAATGATGAAGTAAACCATTAGCCAAGACACAATGATGAAGTAAGCCATTAGCCAAGACATGAAAGCCATTAGCCAAGACACAATGATGAAGTAAACCATTAGCCAGGAATTGATAGCCATTAGCCAAGACATAATTCTTATATTGTGTTTGAAAGTTTTTGCCACAGACAAGTGTTCCTTATTCTCCATTTTGCTATTGATGACTCCTTTCAGAAAGCCTGTACTAAAATATTTGATGTACTCTTGTAGGAGTGGTTTCTTTGGCAATTTTTTGGGCATGATGAGGTTGCTGGTCCCATGAACAACCCTTTGTAGCTGTCTTTTACACTAGGCATGATACAATGATTTCATCTCTAGTAAGAGCCCTCTCTTGTCCTTTTGTCAGTCCAGCCAGAGCAGAGGGTCACCACTACAGTTAGTCTTCAGGGAGCTGACAGCAGCTGGCCACCATTACAGTTGGTCTTCAGGGGGCTGACAGCAGCCTGGCCACCATTACAGTTGGTCTTCGGGGGGCTGACAGCAGCCTGGCCACCATTACAGTTGGTCTTCAGGGGGCTGACAGCAGCCTGGCCACCATTACAGTTGGTCTTCAGGGGGCTGACAGCAGCCTGGCCACCATTACAGTTGGTCTTCGGGGGGGCTGACAGCAGCCTGGCCACCATTACAGTTGGTCTTCAGGGGGCTGACAGCAGCCTGGCCACCATTACAGTTGGTCTTCAGGGGGCTGACAGCAGCCTGGCCACCATTACAGTTGGTCTTAGGGGGCTAACATGCAGCACTGCATGAGCTGACACTGCCAGCGACTCATAGCTGGCCTCTTTCATCAGGGTCAGCAAACAATAGCTGACCAGGACTATTCCACCTTAATGTGGTGGCCCTGGAAGTAGGCTGCACTAGTGTGGTCTGGTCAAGTGATAGAGATCGCAGTGGGAAAGCAAACCCGTTACTCAAAAAAGTCCGCTGAAGGCGGATGTGTTGGACCAAAAGGCACAGATATCGCATCCCGACTGTAAACTATGACACATCTTCACTTTGAGATGGAATGTCTTAGAAGTAGTTAATCTCCTTTAAGAACTTGTCACCGAAGCTGCATGTTCTTACTGTGATGCTTGCTGTAGCAATCTGTTTTATGGGGGAACAAAAAATGGCCCATATCCCTGCTCAGCCCTTTTTATTGCTGAAAAAGCTGGCGAGAAAGCACATACTTCATAGCTCCATGTCGGCTCTGAGATTCTCTCATGACTTTGTCAGGTACCAGTTTACAGCCGGGTACATTGAGATTGTAAACCAAGCTTACAACACCTAGGCCACATGCTCCCTCAGTTGTGTTCAATATGATGAGGTTGCTAGCCGCATGCATAACTCTCTTTAGTCACCTTTAACGGCATGTATGGTTTTCAATGGGCCTATTTCTTTCTCCACAATAAGGGGCCTCGGGGCTGTAATATCTGTGAACCTAGCAACATTTGATTAGATGGGGCCCGGGGCTGTAATATCTGTGAACCTAGCAACATTTGATTAGATGGGCCTCGGGGCTGTAATATCTGTGAACCTAGCAACATTTGATTAGATGGGGCCCGGGGCTGTAATATCTGTGAACCTAGCAACATTTGATTAGATGGGCCTCGGGGCTGTAATATCTGTGAACCTAGCAACATTTTATTAGATGGGTCTCGGGGCTGTAATATCTGTGAACCTAGCAACATTTGATTAGATGGGTCTCGGGGCTGTAATATCTGTGAACCTAGCAACATTTTATTAGATGGGTCTCGGGGCTGTAATATCTGTGAACCTAGCAACATTTGATTAGATGGGGCCCTGGGCTCTGGAGGTTTGGGCATGATCTGACTACTCCATCTTGGAGGTGTAACTAAGTAAGGACCTTTAACACCTTATGGTGGATGAGGTGCCACTAAGTAAGAACCTTTACACCCTATGGTGGAGGAGGTGTCATGCCACTAAGCAAGAACCTTTACACCATATGGTGGAGGAGGTGCCATGACACTAAGTAAGGACCTTTACACCCTATGGTGGAGGAGGTGCCATACCACTAAGTAAGAACCTTTACATCATATGGTGGAGGAGGTGCCATGCCACTAAGTAAGGGCCTTTACACCGTATGGTGGAGGAGGTGCCACGCCACTAAGTAAGGACCTTTACACCCTATGGTAGAGGAGGTGCCACTAAGTAAGACTTAAGGTAAGATTATTTGAAAGCCCCTGTGCTAATTATTATTTTGTTTGTTGTTGTTACAGCCCTTTGGACACAGGTGAGTTGTTGTTGATTAACTTTATCAAGGTCTTTGCTGTTTGGTCAAGCTCTTTGCTGTTTGGTCAAGCTCTTTGCTGTTTGGTCAAGCTCTTTGCTGTTTGGTCAAGCTCTTTGCTGTTTGGTCAAGCTCTTTGCTGTTTGGTCAAGCTCTTTGCTGTTTGGTTAAGCTCTTTGCTGTTTGGTCAAGCTCTTTGCTGTTTGGTTAAGCTCTTTGCTGTTTGGTCAAGCTCTTTGCTGTTTGGTCAAGCTCTTTGCTGTTTGGTCAAGCTCTTTGCTGTTTGGTCAAGCTCTTTGCTGTTTGGTCAAGCTCTTTGCTGTTTGGTCAAGCTCTTTGCTGTTTGGTCAAGCTCTTTGCTGTTTGGTCAAGCTCTTTGCTGTTTGGTCAAGCTCTTTGCTGTTTGGTCAAGCTCTTTGCTGTTTGGTCAAGCTCTTTGCTGTTTGGTCAATCTCTTTGCTGTTTGGTCAAGCTCTTTGCTGTTTGGTCAAGCTCTTTGCTGTTTGGTCAAGCTCTTTGCTGTTTGGTCAAGCTCTTTGCTGTTTGGTCAAGCTCTTTGCTGTTTGGTCAAGCTCTTTGCCAGCCAACATCTAGGTGTGGCATTTGCAGGTGTTTCATACTTGTTAAGTGGAGCCATATACAGCAATAGTGACTGTTGGAGACCCTGGAGGTAACTGTTCTCTTTCTATGGGGTGGAGATGTCCTGAGCAGCACATGTTGCACTGTCTCAATATGGATGAGTACAGCAGTTAGGTTGAATGAAAGACGCAGGAATACCTGGACAAATTATGTTGTGGTGCTGCAGGTAAAATACCTTGTTCGTGGGGGTGTTGGTAAATAATTATGTCGTTGACCGTCAGCCATGACACGATTTTCAACTCCCCAGCATTATCTCTCTTTGCTGAGTGCTAGAATCAGGTTCAGGTACAACATACAGACCAAGGTATCTCTTTGCTGAGTGCTAGAATCAGGTTCAGGTACAACATACAGACCAAGGCATCTCTTTGCATCCACATAGTACACTTACAGGACTGTATATTACAGCAGCCTAGTCAATGAGGTGGGAATCATCACTGCCTCTTTAACACTATTTTATACAGAGTTACAGATAGCTTGCCAACATTTTTATCCAATCATATCAACACTAGACATTTGCATCACATTTTTAGAGAAAACCGTGTATGGGAATATCGTCCATTTGAAATAAACATTTGAAGTAAACATTTGAAGTAAACATTTGAAGTAAACATTTGAAATAAACATTTGAAGTAAACATTTGAAGTAAACATTACATATACGTTACAAGAAATGGCTTCAAACAGTAAACACAGATGATCGCAAGCAAAGATTCTCAGCCAAGCAAGAAATGTTACTCATACATTCATGGATTGAATTAGAAAATGATGATTTATCGAGTGGGGATAGTTCAAATGACTAGTATTCAGAAAATTACTGTAGTTGACAAAGTTGTCAGACTCTGAAGACATGAGGGTGTCTTCCCTGGCTGGACCTAGTGACTAGTTCTAGGCCTAGTAGAGAAGCTACTACTTGCTAGGGGAACAAACCATGTTCTAATACCAAGTAGAAGATGGAGATAAATCCGAACATGTAGGATCAAGTACACCTGATAACGTTGCAGCAATATGGTTTTATTTTTAAAATATGAAATGGAAATACTAAAATAGAAAATGTACATTTTTCTAATTGTGACAACCAATTTCAAAATGCATGTAGAATGTTTATTTATAACAAGACACACATAAAACTTTCATAACGTCTGTGAAAATGGATGTACTCTACAATGATCCTGAATTTAGAAGTTTCTGTGTTAATAATAGCTGTCCATCGTTGTCGATGAGGACCGCCGACATCATCCTTGTCACAGATTTCCCTGTTGGGTGTGGGTGCGCATGAGGCTGAAAAGGCCAATGCGAGCACGAAAACATCTGCTACATATCGGGCACACAAGGTTTGTAGAAGGGGATGGTGTTCCCGCTGCTCGGGATTTCCGCGTCTCACGTCTGCTCTGGGCTTTCACAACACAGTCGTCTTCACCGGCAGCTACACCCGATTTGACTGCGCTTCTCCAGTCAGATCTGTTTTGCGCAAGACATTCCCAGGTGTCGATGTCTATCTGGCAACTTTTTAGTGAGTCCTTCAGACCGTCTTTAAAACGTGTTTCTGTGTTACTGAACGATTTAAATATTGTTGAAAGTACAATATGTTTTGTTCTGTTTTTGTAAATTTGTTCCGTTCCAGTCTTTCCCATCCTTCATAAATATTTGAAACTGTTTATATGTTTAACTATGTTCATATAATAGGTCTTTCATTTCTGCATATTTTGACATATAACAGTTGAGTTTATCCTTATCAATAAATATACTGATCTAAAATCAGAAACAGCCAATTTTAGACAGGAACTCCTTAAATTGAGCTCGTATAAACGTGGTTTTTGAGCACGTATACTAAGAGTTCATATTTTTTTATTTTTTTTTTGGCGTTCGCCTTATTTCTCTATTCCCCAAGGCGTATGTGCATTACACTGTGGTTTTTATTTTGCGCCTGTCGGCCCAGTGCATCTGACTTCAGCATGCATTTTATGTAATGGTCTGCTTCCTCCTGCATTTTCTAAGGGTTTGCTTCCCCGGGGTAACGGCCGGTGCTGTGATGGGGATCGAACCCAGCACCTTCTGGTTGTGAGCCGTGCCACTTAACCACTAGGCCACGCCGTCCCCCTCTAAGAGTTCATATGATATAATTGACTCTGTTCCTGAAGAGCAGGTGACCAAGTGCTTTTGAAAACTGTCTCCTGACCAAAGGCACGCCGGTTCAGAAATCCCGATTTCGCAAGGGTTTGAAAAAATCTGAGATATCAATAAAAAAAGTGGACTGTACATTGTGGTGACAGCAGGGGCAAGCTGCCTTTATTCCTCAGTCCTATAATCCTACCTGCATACCTCAACATTAAGAATCAACACAGCATCAATAGTTCTTTTTTAAACTCTGATACTGCACTTTTTATAGATGGAGCTATCATTCTGTGTGTCCTTGTTTCATAAACGGAGACTTCTGTCAACCATGTCCTGTAGATATCATTCTGTGTGTCCTTGTTTCATAAACGGAGACTTCTGTCAACCATGTCCTGTAGCTATCATTCTGTGTGTCCTTGTTTCATAAACGGAGACTTCTGTCAACCATGTCCTGTAGCTATCATTCTGTGTGTCCTTGTTTCATAAACGGAGACTTCTGTCAACCATGTCCTGTAGCTATCATTCTGTGTGTCCTTGTTTCATAAACGGAGACTTCTGTCAACCATGTCCTGTAGCTATCATTCTGTGTGTCCTTGTTTCATAAACGGAGACTTCTGTCAACCATGTCCTGTAGCTATCATTCTGTGTGTCCTTGTTTCATAAACGGAGACTTCTGTCAACCAAGTCCTGTAGCTATCATTCTGTGTGTCCTTGTTTCATAAACAGAGACTTCTGTCAACCATGTCCTGTAGCCGTAATTCTGTGTGTCCTTGTTTCATAAACGGAGACTTCTGTCAACCATGTCCTGTAGCCGTAATTCTGTGTGTCCTTGTTTCATAAACGGAGACTTCTGTCAACCATGTTCTGTAGCTGTCATTCTGTGTGTCCTTGTTTCATAAACGGAGACTTCTGTCAACCATGTCCTGTAGCCGTAATTCTGTGTGTCCTTGTTTCATAAACGGAGACTTCTTTCAACCATGTCCTGTAGCCGTAATTCTGTGTGTCCTTGTTTCATAAACGGAGACTTCTGTCAACCATGTCCTGTAGCCGTAATTCTGTGTGTCCTTGTTTCATAAACGGAGACTTCTGTCAACCATGTCCTGTAGCCGTCATTCTGTGTGTCCTTGTTTCATAAACGGAGACTTCTGTCAACCATGTTCTGTAGCTATCATTCTGTGTGTCCTTGTTTCATAAACAGAGACTTCTGTCAACCAAGTCCTGTAGCCATCATTCTGTGTGTCCTTGTTTCATAAACGGAGACTTCTGTCAACCATGTCCTGTAGCTATCATTCTGTGTGTCCTTGTTTCATAAACGGAGACTTCTGTCAACCAAGTCCTGTAGCTATCATTCTGTGTGTCCTTGTTTCATAAACAGAGACTTCTGTCAACCATGTCCTGTAGCCGTAATTCTGTGTGTCCTTGTTTCATAAACGGAGACTTCTGTCAACCATGTCCTGTAGCCGTAATTCTGTGTGTCCTTGTTTCATAAACGGAGACTTCTGTCAACCATGTCCTGTAGCCGTAATTCTGTTTGTCCTTGTTTCATAAACGGAGACTTCTGTCAACCAAGTCCTGTAGCTATCATTCTGTGTGTCCTTGTTTCATAAACAGAGACTTCTGTCAACCAAGTCCTGTAGCCATCATTCTGTGTGTCCTTGTTTCATAAACGGAGACTTCTGTCAACCATGTCCTGTAGCTATCATTCTGTGTGTCCTTGTTTCATAAACAGAGACTTCTGTCAACCAAGTCCTGTAGCTATCATTCTGTGTGTCCTTGTTTCATAAACGGAGACTTCTGTCAACCATGTCCTGTAGCCATCATTCTGTGTGTCCTTGTTTCATAAACGGAGACTTCTGTCAACCATGTCCTGTAGCTATCATTCTGTGTGTCCTTGTTTCATAAACAGAGACTTCTGTCAACCATGTCCTGTAGCTATCATTCTGTGTGTCCTTGTTTCATAAACGGAGACTTCTGTCTACCATGTCCTGTAGCCGTAATTCTGTGTGTCCTTGTTTCATAAACGGAGACTTCTGTCAACCATGTCCTGTAGCTATCATTCTGTGTGTCCTTGTTTCATAAACTGAGACTTCTGTCAACCATGTCCTGTAGCTATCATTCTGTGTGTCCTTGTTGTGTCCTTGTTTCATAAACGGAGACTTCTGTCAACCATGTCCTGTAGCCGTCATTCTGTGTGTCCTTGTTTCATAAACAGAGACTTCTGTCAACAATGTTCTGTAGCTATCATTCTGTGTGTCCTTGTTTCATAAACGGAGACTTCTGTCAACCATGTCCTGTAGCTATCATTCTGTGTGTCCTTGTTTCATAAACGGAGACTTCTGTCAACCATGTCCTGTAGCCGTCATTCTGTGTGTCCTTGTTTCATAAACGGAGACTTCTGTCAACCATGTCCTGTAGCTACCATTCTGTGTGTCTTTGTTTCATAAACGGAGACTTAAGTCAACCATGTCCTGTAGCTATCATTCTGTGTGTCCTTGTTTCATAAACGGAGACTTCTGTCAACCATGTCCTGTAGCTATCATTCTGTGTGTCCTTGTTTCATAAACGGAGACTTCTGTCAACCATGTCCTGTAGCTATCATTCTGTGTGTCCTTGTTTCATAAACGGAGACTTCTGTCAACAATGTCCTGTAGCTATCATTCTGTGTGTCCTTGTTTCATAAACGGAGACTTCTGTCAACTATGTCCTGTAGCTGTCATTCTGTGTGTCCTTGTTTCATAAACGGAGACTTCTGTCAACCATGTCCTGTAGCTGTCATTCTGTGTGTCCTTGTTTCATAAACGGAGACTTCTGTCAACCATGTCCTGTAGCCATCATTCTGTGTGTCCTTGTTTCATAAACGGAGACTTCTGTCAACCATGTCCTGTAGCCATCATTCTGTGTGTCCTTGTTTCATAAACGGAGAATTCTGTCAACCAAGTCCTGTAGCTATCATTCTGTGTGTCCTTGTTTCATAAACGGAGACTTCTGTCAACCATGTCCTGTAGCCATCATTCTGTGTGTCCTTGTTTCATAAACGGAGAATTCTGTCAACCAAGTTCTGTAGCTATCATTCTGTGTGTCCTTGTTTCATAAACGGAGACTTCTGTCAACCAAGTTCTGTAGCTGTCATTCTGTGTGTCCTTGCTTCGTAAACGGAGACTTCTGTTGGCTGGTCATGTCAACCATGTCCTGGAGCCTGTCATTCATCTGTTGCCATCAGGACAAATCAGCGTACTGCAAGTAGACACTGTTAACTTTGAAGTTGCTGGAAAAGTTTCCCTGAGTGTTACCAGGCTCCAACGGGAGAACAAATTGTAGTACACCACTGTAACCTGCCAGGCACATCATTAGAGGTAACTGCGGAGGACTTAGCATGGGAGTCACTACCCGATAAGTCGCAAAAACTTGAGCAAATATCAATGTACTTGTTAAAAGTTTTGTGCTTCACAGGGAACTGAAAAGGTTTTGATGATGAGTTTCTGTATGATAATTGTCGCGTTACTTGAGTGAACACATTCGCATATGTAATGATGAATTGTGCATCTTTGTACAGAATGGGTACTAGGACCGAGAATCGTGTTCTGTACGCCAATCTCCTGTCTCAGATGGCACGAACAGCCAGGCCGGGTGCTAGGGCTTGCTTGCTAACAGAAGACAAGGCCAGCTTAATCAGGGTTTGTATGTGTGCGTGCCATGTTGTGTTATACTTAATCGGGGGTTCCTGTGTTCGTACCATGTTCTGTTATACTTAGTTGGGGGTTCCTGTGTGCGTGCCATGTTGTGTTATACTTAATCGGGGTTCCTGTGTGCGTGCCATGTTGTGTTATACTTAATCGGGGTTCCTGTGTGCGTGCCATGTTGTGTTATACTTAATCGGGGTTCCTGTGTGCGTGCCATGTTGTGTTATACTTAATCAGGGTTCCTGTATGCGTTCCATGTTGTGTTATACTTGAGAGATTCACATACCTAGGGAGGAACACCATTTGATGAGGTAGAGAGATTACCTAGGGAGGAACACCATTTGATGAGGTAGAGAGATTACCTAGGGAGGAACACCATTTGATGAGGAAGAGAGATTCACATACCTAGGAAGGAACATAAACAAGACAGGTGATGCAGGTGAAAATGTTAAAACCAGGATACAAAAAGGCATGAGTGACCTTTGTTGAAAACTATATGGAACTCTAAGGATCTTTAACTCCAATGTGAAGTCTCTCCGTCTGTATGGAGCGGATTACTAATCTCAATAGAGAAAGATTACAGTTCCCTGAGAATCATGCTGGGGTTTGACGAGGTTACAAATGAAAGTTATGCATACCACATTGATAAGGGTGAAGAAGAAGATGTTGCATCTGAGGCATGTCTGAAGGGCTCAATTACCACACAGAAACCCAACCAAACCTATGGTACTTCCACGGAGGGCTCAATTACCACACAGAAACCCAACCAAACCTATGGTACTTCCACGGAGGGCTCAATTACCACACAGAAACCCAACCAAACCTATGGTACTTCCACGGAGGGCTCAATTACCACACAGAAACCCAACCAAACCTATGGTACTTCCACGGAGGGCTCAATTACCACACAGAAACCCAACCAAACCTATGGTACTTCCACGGAGGGCTCAATTACCACACAGAAACCCAACCAAACCTATGGTACTTCCACGGAGGGCTCAATTACCACACAGAAACCCAACCAAACCTATGGTACTTCCACGGAGGGCTCAATTACCACACAGAAACCCAACCAAACCTATGGTACTTCCACGAAGGGCTCAATTACCACACAGAAACCCAACCAAACCTATGGTACTTCCACGAAGGGCTCAATTACCACACAGAAACCCTACCACAAGATTTCCTTCAGGGACAAGAACAAGTGAAAAGGCTGAACTAATCCTGACAACAACAGTTGCTATAGGCAACACAAAACACAGACCAGCTTGTGACCAGTTGCTAGGAGGCAGGAAAACGTAGCCAGGAATGTGCAAATGAATAATTATGACATACCAGCTATGAAGAGAATAGGCACAGAAATAATCAATGATCAATATGATTGCACAAAAACACATGTATTAACAAATTGTGTATATGTGTGTAGAATACATACATAAGAACAGGTCTAACTGTGTTTATGCATACACGCCAGCACATAGGCGTACATACAAGGATACAGAAATGAATATAGGAGAGAGAGAAGAGGGGAACAAGAGGAGTCAAAGATAGGAATGGACAGGGGAGCTCACGCACAGGTATGGAATGTATTATATTTACCTGGGTTGGAGAGTAAGACCACTACAACTTTCCAAGCCGGAGTGTTACATGGGTCTGAAAAGGGAGCAAAGAATAATAACACTGTAATCTGCAAGACTACTAAGTAGGGTTGGGCATGGGGCTGGCTAGTCCATCCTGTATAAACTTTTAATAGATAATGGGCAAGTCAATATTTGATGACTTGGTGCATATTTCTTGATGACCTATGGATTTTTTCAAATGTTGCCAATTTTATTTATTAGTTTCTGCTGAATCTATCTTCTAACAACGATTATCTGTCTCCCATACCCAAACAGGCTGTGCAAACCTTTGGCAGATTCTGGCAGCGGCGCCTCGTTTTGAATATCAACATTGGAGGCTTGTCAGCTTTTGTATTTCTGCTGACCCGCACCACTTCAACTGTGGCCCAGTTGCAGACCAGCTGGCGAAATGATGGGAATGAAACTGTTGATGGAATTGGAAGTGAAGAAGCTACCACAACTAATGGTGGTGTAACAGCTCACACCCAAGACGAAGTTAGGAATGAAACAGAATAACGCAGTGATTGGCACGACATCGCTGCTAACTGTTTCTGTGCTCACTCATAATTGTGTGCCTTGTTGCTGGAATCTCCTTACTGATGTCTTTCTTGCAGTGAGGCACATTTGTCACCTGGAGGGTCCGCAGTTGGATTCCGGAGTGCCTTTTGCGTCACTTTTTTGTTGTTTACTTCATATATTTGTTGTAGTCTTGTTTCTGTGGTCCTTGAGATTGCTTTGTTTGTGAATAAATAACCGAGTCTTATTTTGTGACAGAAGGCATGCTTATCCAATCACTATTGAATGTCAGCTTTATTTGTCTAGCCATGCATCCACAAAGAAAATCATGAGAGGGAATCAGTTTCTGAGTGCTGGACTACTCTAACAGATAACCAGTAATCTTCTACTAATCTGAATATCATCAATGTAGACAGGAGAATGTCTGCCTCTCATCTTCATTGTTCACTCTCAAATAATCAGAATTTCCCCGATAACCTTGACCACTTTACATACACAATTGATGCACTCTCCCTGCAGCAGCATTATTGTTCAGGACTTCACATCGTTTAACTATGGTTGCTACCTTGAGAGTGTGTAACATTTGTATTTGATGGTCTATTGATATGGTTTGTTTGTGAGTAGAGAAATAAATTAATAAAGAATTTGTTGGTGTTATTGTTTTGTTGTGTGTGTGTGTGTGTGTGTTAATTTCTTAGATTTAAAAAAATTAAAAGTGGTAGTGTGGAAAAAACAGCTCACTTAGACTCTTATGCTTTCAGCGTTCTTTGATTGAAAAAAGAATAGATGACAACGGATGACCGATGTTTGCCGTAATGGCTGTGTCTGTCACTTCGACTATAAACGTAATTATTGTATCTAAATACACAATGCAAGCATATCTACCTCTGAAAAATCCGTTGCAGAAACTTGACACCCCCCCCCCCCCCCCCCCCCCCCCCCCCCTTATTTTCAACAATCGTTGAATCTTCAAATGCAAGTGAAAAACATAAGAAATAATTGACAAACTCCTAAAACCAATTCCACGATCGCCATTGTTGGTATCTAACTATTAATGTTCTACTATTCTGAATATTATCAATGTATACAGGAAAATGTCTGCCTCTCTTCTTTTATCTTCATTGTTCACTCTCAAATAATCACAATTTTCCCAATAAACTTGACAGTCTGTCTGAGGCTTCTCTCATCACCATGTCTCCGTCAGATTAGGTATTTATTGGATAGATGGTATCCGAGTCTGCACTGGCCAGTTTGTATTCTGAATATTATCTGCGTTGGCCAGTTTGTATTCTGAATATTATCTCTTGGTCTATTCCTGATATGAAACTAATGACTGGCTCTGTTCTAACAGCCTCTGGTTGTTCTCTGTAATATTTGTTGGGACATGAATTCACTGATCTTTATTTGAACCAGATTGAGTTTCTTACAAGGTTACCTGGACAAAAACAGCTGGATTGGGGGGGTACCTTCAGGGGGTGAAGAGCAACTGTAGCGCAGAGGTTAGTGCAATTGTTACCCAGCCAAGGGATCTAGGTTCAATTCATATGGGATGTTTTTTCAATCACAAACGGATCCAGGGTCGTCCCAACCGCTACAGCTCGTGTACTGCTCAGCATCTTGATCCTATTTATGAAGTTGATGGATTTGATCAGATCTGTTGTCCTCAATCTCTCCCCCCCTTCCACTTGAGCCTGTAGTGATTATTGGTGATTGATGTTGCCTCTTCCTGTTGTAGGGGTGGGTTCATAATGCATGCATCAGCTGTTTTGTGATTTAGTAGAAGGAAAGCAGCCATTCCAGACCAACAGCTGAAGTTTTTTGAATGTTTAGCTGTGATCTGATTTCAAAATTGAATACTGACAATTTGGTAGAAGGATTGCCTTGATAAGCCTGTGGCCATGCTGTGAGAGATGTAGTCCCAGCGTTTATACCTCTAGGGGTTGGGGGGAACTTAGACATAGGTTTCTTTGCTTTGACATTGTAAATACGGCCTGCGAGTTTTTATTTTTGGCCTTGCAGAGGTGGTTGTGCATGTTTGTGACCTGTGATTCAGATACAATTTGTGATCTTTTTTTTGTTGCCTGTTCATTAACTTTGATAATTATTGATGTTTTCATGAGGTTAACTTTTTTGTTTTCTTAAAATGAACTTGGGAGTCATTATTTTCATGCATTGAGCTTTGGCAATTATTGTTTTCATGCAATAAGCTTTGGTAGTATATTGATGTTTTCTTGAAATTAACTTTGATAATTGTTGATGTTTCCACAAAATTAACTTTGATAATTGTTGATGTTTCCACAAAATTAACTTTGGTAATTGTTGATGTTTCCACAAAATTAACTTTGATAATTGTTGATGTTTCCACAAAATTAACTTTGATAATTGTTGATGTTTCCACAAAATTAACTTTGGTAATTGTTGATGTTTTCATGAAATTAACTTTGATAATTATTGGTGTTTTCATTGCATTTAAAATCTTGTCATACATTTACTGTCTCAGTTATTAAAACGTGGTTGATTGTTATGGTACATGAATAGTTTTTATATTTGGATGTATGGGGAAAGGGATATGTAGATACGGCTAATGGAACGATTCACAACTCAAACCTGTTTTCGGAGCCATGAAACAAAGTCTTACCCCTATGGCAAGCAAACCAATAAAAAATACATTGTGCTGAAGTTGGATGCACTGAGCTGTTAGGCACAAAACACAGTACAATACACACTACCTTGGGAAACACAGCGAATGATAAGAAATCAGTGGGAAATTAGGAAACATTTTGGAGACCTTGTCCATTTAAAATATTCACAACCTGTCCCCATTAATCGTAGACGCTCTGACTAAAGGTAGACATTTTGGAGCCAAGTTAATTCTCTTGTTCATTACCTGGGCCCAAATATAGAGCAAAGAATAGTCAAACTGCAACCTACCTGGTGTGTTGCAAGACACAGCTGAGGAGGGTTGTGCATTCTTGGGCCAGGGGATGACATATTAACAGAGAATTAAATATATGGACTCTGGCTGGAATTAAGAAGATTCTGTTGGATGAGCCAGTTGCAGGCTACTGATACAGTAGCTGGGTGGGCCAGTCACAGGCTACTAATAGAGTAGCTGGGTGGGCCAGTCACAGGCTACTGATACAGTAGCTGGGTGGGCCAGTCACAGGCTACTAATACAGTAGCTGGGTGGGCCAGTCGCAGGCTACTAATACAGTAGCTGGGTGGGCCAGTCACAGGCTACTAATGCAGTAGCTGGGTCAGCCAGTCACAGGCTACTGATACAGTACCTGGGTGGGACAGTCACAGGCTACTAATACAGTAGCTGGGTGGGCCAGTCACAGGCTACTAATACAGTATATGTGTGAGCCAGTCACAGGCTACTGATACAGTAGCTGGGTGGGCCAGTCACAGGCTACTAATACAGTAGCTGGGTGGGCCAGCCAGTCA
Organism: Ariolimax columbianus; assembly: GCA_036924085.1. Taxonomy (NCBI): domain Eukaryota; kingdom Metazoa; phylum Mollusca; class Gastropoda; order Stylommatophora; family Arionidae; genus Ariolimax; species Ariolimax columbianus. The sequence continues at coordinate 2,140,640 of JAVGWX010000009.1, forward strand.
CAGGCTACTAATACAGTAGCTGGGTGGGCCAGTCACAGGCTACTAATACAGTAGCTGGGTGGGCCAGCCAGTCACAGGCTACTAATACAGTAGCTGGGTGGGCCAGTCAAAGGCTACTAATACAGTAGATGGGTGGGCCAGTCACAGGCTACTAATACAGTAGCTGGGTGGGCCAGCCAGTCACAGGCTACTAATACAGTAGCTAGGTGGGCCAGTCAAAGGCTACTGATACAGTAGCTGGGTGGGCCAGTCACAGGCTACTAATAGAGAAACTGGGTGGGCCAGCCAGTCACAGGCTACTGATACAGTAGCTGGGTGGGCCAGTCACAGGCTACTGATACAGTAGCTGGGTGGGCCAGTCACAGGCTACTAATAGAGAAACTGGCTGGGCCAGCCAGTCACAGGCTACTGATACAGTAGCTGGGTGGGCCAGTCACAGGCTACTGATACAGTAGCTGGGTGGGCCAGTCACAGGCTACTAATAGAGAAACTGGGTGGGCCAGCCAGTCACAGGCTACTGATACAGTAGCTGGGTGGGCCAGTCACAGGCTACTGATACAGTAGCTGGGTGGGCCAGTCACAGGTTACTAATAGAGAAACTGGGTGGGCCAGCCAGTCACAGGCTACTGATACAGTAGCTGGGTGGGCCAGTCACAGGCTACTAATACAGTAGCTGGGTGGGCCAGTCACAGGCTACTAATACAGTAGCTGGGTGGGCCAGTCACAGGCTACTGATACAGTAGCTGGGTGGGCCAGTCACAGGCTACTGATACAGTAGCTGGGTGGGCCAGTCGCAGGCTACTAATACAGTAGCTGGGTGGGCCAGTCACAGGCTACTAATACAGTAGCTGGGTGGGCCAGTCACAGGCTACTGATACAGTAGCTGGGTGGGCCAGTCACAGGCTACTAATACAGTAGCTGGGTGGGCCAGTCACAGGCTACTAATACAGTAGCTGGGTGGGCCAGTCACAGGCTACTAATACAGTAGCTGGGTGGGCCAGCCAGTCACAGGCTACTAATACAGTAGCTGGGTGGGCCAGCCAGTCACAGGCTACTGATACAGTAGCTGGGTGGGCCAGTCACAGGCTACTGATACAGTAGCTGGGTGGGCCAGTCACAGGCTACTAATACAGTAGCTGGGTGGGCCAGTCACAGGCTACTAATACAGTAGCTGGGTGGGCCAGTCACAGGCTACTAATACAGTAGCTGGGTGGGCCAGTCACAGGCTACTAATACAGTAGCTGGGTGGGCCAGTCACAGGCTACTGATACAGTAGCTGGGTGGGCCAGCCAGTCACAGGCTACTAATACAGTAGCTGGGTGGGCCAGTCACAGGCTACTAATACAGTAGCTGGGTGGGCCAGTCACAGGCTACTAATACAGTAGCTGGGTGGGCCAGTCACAGGCTACTAATACAGTAGCTGGGTGGGCCAGTCACAGGCTACTAATACAGTAGCTGGGTGGGCCAGTCACAGGCTACTAATACAGTAGATGGGTGGGCCAGCCAGTCACAGGCTACTAATACAGTAGCTGGGTGGGCCAGCCAGTCACAGGCTACTAATACAGTAGCTGGGTGGGCCAGTCAGTTGCAGTCTACTAATACAGTAGATGGGTTAGCCAGTCACAGGCTACTAATAGAGAAACTGGGTGGGCCAGCCAGTCACAGGCTACTAATACAGTAGCTGGGTCGGCCAGTCAGTTGCAGGCTACTAATACAGTAGATGGGTGGGCCAGTCAGTTGCAGGCTACTAATACAGTAGATGGGTGGGCCAGTCGCAGGCTACTAATAGAGAAACTGGGTGGGCCAGCCAGTCACAGGCTACTAATACAGTAGCTGGATAGGTCAGTCACAGGCTACTAATACAGAAGATGGGTGGGCCAGCCAGTCACAGGCTACTAATACAGAAGCTGGATGGGCCAGCCAGTCACAGGCTACTAATACAGTAGCTGGGTGGGCCAGTCACAGGCTACTAATACAGAAGCTGGATGGGCCAGCCAGTCACAGGCTAATAATACAGTAGCTGGGTGGGCCAGTCACAGGCTACTAATACAGAAGCTGGATGGGCCAGTCACAGGCTACTAATACAGTAGCTGGGTGGGCCAGCCAGTCACAGGCTACTAATACAAAAGTTGGGTGGGCCAGTCACAGGCTACTAATACAGAAGCTGGTTAGGCCAGCCAGTCACAGGCTACTAATACAGTAGCTGGGTGGGCCAGCCAGTCACAGGCTACTAATACAGTAGCTGGGTGGGCCAGCCAGTCACAGGCTACTAATACAGTAGCTGGGTGGGCCAGTCAGTTGCAGTCTACTAATACAGTAGATGGGTTAGCCAGTCACAGGCTACTAATAGAGAAACTGGGTGGGCCAGCCAGTCACAGGCTACTAATACAGTAGCTGGGTCGGCCAGTCAGTTGCAGGCTACTAATACAGTAGATGGGTGGGCCAGTCAGTTGCAGGCTACTAATACAGTAGATGGGTGGGCCAGTCGCAGGCTACTAATAGAGAAACTGGGTGGGCCAGCCAGTCACAGGCTACTAATACAGTAGCTGGATGGGTCAGTCACAGGCTACTAATACAGAAGATGGGTGGGCCAGCCAGTCACAGGCTACTAATACAGAAGCTGGATGGGCCAGCCAGTCACAGGCTACTAATACAGTAGCTGGGTGGGCCAGTCACAGGCTACTAATACAGAAGCTGGATGGGCCAGCCAGTCACAGGCTAATAATACAGTAGCTGGGTGGGCCAGTCACAGGCTACTAATACAGAAGCTGGATGGGCCAGTCACAGGCTACTAATACAGTAGATGGGTGGGCCAGTCAGTCGCAGGCTACTAATACAAAAGTTGGGTGGGCCAGTCACAGGCTACTAATACAGTAGATGGGTGGGCCAGTCAGTCGCAGGCTACTAATACAAAAGTTGGGTGGGCCAGTCACAGGCTACTAATACAGTAGATGGGTGGGCCAGTCAGTCGCAGGCTACTAATACAAAAGTTGGGTGGGCCAGTCACAGGCTACTAATACAGTAGATGGGTGGGCCAGTCAGTCGCAGGCTACTAATACAAAAGTTGGGTGGGCCAGTCACAGGCTACTAATACAGTAGATGGGTGGGCCAGTCAGTCGCAGGCTACTAATACAAAAGTTGGGTGGGCCAGTCACAGGCTACTAATACAGTAGATGGGTGGGCCAGTCAGTCGCAGGCTACTAATACAAAAGTTGGGTGGGCCAGTCACAGGCTACTAATACAGTAGATGGGTGGGCCAGTCAGTCGCAGGCTACTAATACAAAAGTTGGGTGGGCCAGTCACAGGCTACTAATACAGTAGCTCAGACTTTGATAGCAGAGAAAGAGAAGCTGTTGAAACAGCTCGGAGAACACATTTCCTTAGAGCATCAGAGATATATCAGGTTGAGAATTCTTAACGCTGACAGGTTTCTTCTCTAATTTCTGGTCTAATATCAGGACATGTTGGGTTTGTGTAGACAGTGAATGGAGGGGGGGATGGGTAGCCTGAGCCTAACAAACGGTAGAAAGATAACCAGTGGCACCGGGAAAATTCTCAAGCAATTTCAAAATTTAGGCAGATACATTGAAGGCTGCAGTAGAAGCAATGCTGACAGGTGAAAGCAATGAAAGTCAGAAAGTCCTGTTTACAGATGCTCTGTCCGTGGTTACAGTGCTAAAAAGTCAGACAAATACAGAACTAAATGACTTAAGATCCGTACTCAGTAGGTTCCATCCCACTGTAGCATCCCAGGCAACGAGGAGGCTGGCAGATGAAGGTGCAAGGTTACCACAACCAGATTCTAGTGTGACTTACGAAAAGTGCAAAAGGTTTATTAGGGCCAGATATATTGCCAAATAGGAAACAGAGCATGTTGGCTAAACAAAAAATGATGCTTAAAACCAGTTGAATAGAAGAGAGCAGGTCGTGGTCTTCAGACTCCGCGCAGGCCACAACAGACTGAGGTATCATCTATTCAATAAACTGAAGGTAGGTGGTACTGACGAATGCACCTGTGGTACAGGGAAAATGACCGCTGAACATCTGCTGCAAAAGTGCCCGACATACGAGGACCAGAGAAAGCACATGTGGCCATCACCAGTGCCTACACTAGACAAGCTCTATGGCAGTGCCGACAGCCTCAGGATGACCGCTGCTTTCTTCGAACACATTCTAGTTTACATCTGACACCGTACGAAGAAGAAGAAGATGAAGATGTCTTGTAGACAGTCTTATATTATCATTCCAACCGATGTTTGGTAGTCTTCGTGGTCTGGGTCCTTGACTCTTTTGATTCCTATGACTGCCGTGGTATTCGATCATCTTCCATTCTACAAGACATGGCCAAGCCATGTTCACTCGAGTCTGCAAAAGCTGGGTTCATGATCTTGTCATATCGTCTGATATATGTATCCAACATTCTCTATCTCTCGTCCCTGTGGTACACACAGACAATGGATCTCCAACATTCTCTATCTCTCGTCCTTGTGGTACACACAGACAATGGATCTCCAACATTCTCTATCTCTCGTCCTTGTGGTACACACAGACAATGGATCTCCAACATTCTCTATCTCTCGTCCTTGTGGTACACACAGACAATGGATCTCCAACATTCTCTATCTCTCGTCCTTGTGGTACACACAGACAATGGATCTCCAACATTCTCTATCTCTCGTCCTTGTGGTACACACAGACGGCCGCTCGTCCATTGTTTGATATTGTCCTCTCACTTGTAGCACTGCCTACCTCGTCCTCCCCTGTCTCCAACCTTCCCCACTAAGATGATTTTTACGAGAGTGTCATGTCTTTTAATGTGGTCAAAATATATGATTTGTCGACTCTTTATGTCTTTCAACAGTTCTCTTTTCACTCCCAGCCACGCCAGGACCTCTACATTTGTCAGCTTTTGTTGCCAAGACATGCGACTCATTCTCCAGTACATTCACATCTCCAGGTACTTTATTCTATCCTCTGTTGTTCATTGTCCATGTTTGGGAACCATACAGTAGTGATGACTTAATATAATACTTGATCTTTCTTATTTACAAAGGGATTTCAGTTCCAGCAAGAAACGCTTTCTTGGATCTAGGCCTTGATGATGGGGCCGAAGATACAGCAGTGAATGAGCTGACAGCAGCCAGTGACATACAGCAGTGAATGAGCTGACCTTGAGGATGCATATCAACGACTAGACCTTGAGGATGCATATCAACGACTAAATGTTGAGACATTGAGGATGCATATCAGCGACTAAACCTTGAGACCTTCAGGATGCATATCAGCGACTAGACCTTGAGACCTTGATGTACTGTTTGATGGTGTGAGCATCACAAGTGCCATTACTGGACAGTACAATCACCCACCGCTTGGGATCACGGGCAACAGAACTTACACCTCTGACTGCCCTCAGGTTCTTTATTTTTTTTAACATTGATATAATAATGGTGGCCAAAATCAAGTCTACGTGTCCAGCTAAATATTTAGCGTTAGCAGATATCCGGATTGATATCAAATTGTAAAATGCGCTACAGGAATCACTTAAAGTTCGCATCCAGTTGTGTGAGTAGCTCGCTTGATACGACCTCATTAAAAAGAAAAAAACTTTTTACTGGCAATAAAATGATGGCTTACAAAATACAGTCATCTCATCAGGTGCAAAACTGCTCTCGACAGTCGCGTGACCAAGACTCCCCCACATCTCCATTTTGTGCACCTGGCCAACGAAGTGGGGATCGACATCGGGATCGCCGTATTGGGGAGCCTACTGAGGAGTCTGGCACTGTACTACAGCCAGTAAGGCTTAGACTTGCCTTCTTCAGTACGCCCCGGAATATGATGACAAACTATGCTCAGACACTCGAGGAAATCCATCGAGTGAACAACTCAGCCATTCTAGCTTTTAACAACGGACTAAGGTAATCCAACTGCGGCTCTGATGCAGTAAAGATGGCTGAGATAGATTATGATCCTATTGGTCTACCTGGAATTAAGTGATGTCGGCTCTGCTAAATATGTCTAAAAGAGAAACAGTTTTTTCTCCATCTCTTGTCCTGATTACTTTGAAGCTACATATTGTATAACCGTACATATAACACTGGTCTCAACCTACGATCTGTGTCGTTATATGTAAAGTATGATACATAAAGATCTATGACATATGATTGATAATTGAGGGTTATCAGTTGACTGGGCCATGGGCCGGCCTTCTTTAAAGATAAAACCGGAAACATTACAACGCCAGTAGCTGTTACATAAACTTTAACTGTTACATTTGGGCCTATAAGCCAGTACTACCAAAAACAGCCAGATGGCACAACACTTTCAACAGTTGCTTTGTATTTGTAATGCAGGAAATGTGTGAACCAAATATTAAAATATGATAGTGTTTTGTTAAGTGTATGTTGTTAGTATTTATTCAGTGATAATATTCAAGAATCTTATTCAGAATGATGTGCACTTACATGTGTGCCAATTTTAATTAAAATCAGACTTTAAAAAATGGACAAAAGTGTAACGTTTTTTATTTAACATATCTCTGCCCTGCTTTTCGGTTCTTACAAAGCATGGGGGAGGGAATAAGGATAAACTTGCAGTGGTGGTTTATGTAGTCATTTGTTTTACACCATGAGGATGTTGTATCCATGCTTTAAGTAGCAGCCGGTTTTCGTAAATGCAGATTTGGCATGCAAATTGTAATAAAGCTGCCAAACGTGTAGGTCGTGGACTTCACTTTTGGAACAACTCGTGTCAGAGGACATGGAAGATTATGCACGCGAACCATGGTAAATCTTATCTGTGTGCTTCAATTCAACTTGGAACTCTCATCATTATCAGTTATCGTATTGTGTCCTTCATGAATCCAAAGCGATCATCATAGAATGTCTCATTGATATCAGTCTTTTCTTGTTTTGTTGCATCATGATCGTGAGTTTGTCGCGGCCCAGACCCTCAATCATGCCACTCAACCACGTAAGATTTTAACTGAACACAATGACAATGCATGGCGTTACGACAGTTTTACAAGTGAAAACCAGTACAATGATCAAATATAATAGTATCTTCGTCATTTGAAACAAGAAATACAGTAGAGTAACGAGTTGACATATTCCAATCATTGGCAGTTGAGATAGCCTACTTTTTGACTTTTCCTTTTCTGAACTTTTGATTTTCGGGTCAGACAAGAAAACACAAATGTTCGATCGTTCTGAGAGAAAACTGAGTCTTAACTGTTGAGGTTTGTATTGTAGCTGGTTATAGTGTCTCGACTTACATCGTAAGGCATCCTTGAGAATGTGGATAGGGGTCCGCCTACCTGCAGTGCAAGCAGCAATACTTGCAATGCGAGTGTCAATCTCCATTGGATTGGATTCGGTGTGATGATTGTCAGACTGCTACACAACCTGTTTGAATGTTTCCGGGGAAACTGATGGGATCTTGATCAGTATGAGCGTGGTCATGGACTTGTTCACCTAACCATAACATTAGTTTTTCTTTCAGTAAGGAATTTCATTTGAACACATTTCCTTTTTAGACTAGAGCAACACCTCTTCTCCCCCGGTAATGTAATATATTATATTATATTCATCATCAAGGAACTATTTTACCATGACTGAGTGTTATTTGTGTTTACTGAAAAGAAAGTTACTGAATGACTATTTATACACTACAACTTAATACTACTTGTGTTGAACTGTAGTTGACTGCAACTTTTTCTTCAAACATGACAGCCCATGGAGAGTTGTGGAGGACTGTGGAGGGGCATTCTCCATGGGAGCCATTGGAGGCTCTCTTTTTCATGGCATCAAAGGGTTCAGAAATGCCCCAAGTGTAAGTACTGACCAAACATACCAGCTGATAAATACAATGTCAACTAACTTACATTTCCTGGTGTCAAGGACGCACCCACCCCAATTTTAAAATCATTTTAAAATGCTAAATTTTTATCAAAGAAATAAGACACAAAAGTAAGGTCAGTAAAGGTCACAGCACTTTTCCCTATTTTACTAAGATGTTTTGTGGGTGGTTGAGCTCAGTACTTTTCCCTATCTTACTAAGATGTTTTGTGGGTGGTTGAGCTCAGCACTTTTCCCTATCTTACTAAGATGTTTTGTGGGTGGTTGAGCTCAGTACTTTTCCCTATCTTACTAAGATGTTTTGTGGGTGGTTGAGCTCAGCACTTTTCTCTATCTTACTAAGATGTTTTGTGGGTGGTTGAGCTCAGTACTTTTCCCTATCTTACTAAGATGTTTTGTGGGTGGTTGAGCTCAGCACTTTCATCTACCTCACCAACATTTTTTGTGGGTGGCTGAGCAATGTGTACATCCATCTTGACCACTTATGGTCTGAATTTTGTCTTTGACAATACAGAAACACAGTAAGTTTACTCCCAAAGTTGACTTCATATAACAGTTGGAGCTGCAGCTGGTACATAATTTATCATCAAGGTTTTAATAGTATTGGATATAGACTTCTTTTGTCACTTAATATTGTTCTCATAGAATCAGGGTCCTTTGAGGAGAGTGAAAACACTGGTAACATTGAAATGTAAATTACTACAAGTCTGTTGACTCGTCTACCCTAGTTTGTTGATATGGGAATGAATTTTTATTTATATATTATATATATATATATATATATATATTAAAAATACTTTGTTTATGGATATTTTAATCAAGTATAATTTAAACATTTAATTCAAAGATATGTATTATCAGGTCTTGACAAAAGCGCTCGTTTACTCGTCTGTGATGAGTTACAATTTTTTGCTTGACAAGTTAAAAAAAAAGTTTTTAATCATTGTTTTTAGTCGTTACTACATAATGAATCTCGCACGATTATTAATGATATTATGTGGTTGCACATAAGCTAGCTTATGATGGCGAATCTAAATGGACCTGCACTACCACAATTTACATAGTAAAGGTACGGATAAATAGTACTTCAATGGGGATCAAGATGCTGAGCAGCACATGAGCTGCAGTGGTCAGTGACCCAATAGCTGACTGCTAGCGTCAGGGCCAGCGAACCAGTCAGAGCTGCCAAGACCCTTCTACACCTCCACGCGGTGATCCTGGATAACAGGCTGCAGCAGTTCAGACTGGCTAAGAAGGGATCGAAGAGGGAATGCTAACCCGGTACTCAAAAAATGATTGCTGAAGTCGGATGTGTTGGACCGAAAGGTGCAAATATCGCAGCTAAGCTGTGAACTACAACACAACGCATTCCGTTCTCTAGACTACATGTTGCTACTTAAGCCCTTTCAGTGTTTGGTAGCGGGCGATTGAGAACGAACGAAGAAGTAGTAGTAGTACTTCAATGCTAAAATTACCTAGCATTTTTAAGGGCAGTTCATCAGATGATCTTGGTCCTGAACCGCGCCGCATTCACATGTGTCGACATCTGAGTATCCCCATTTCTTCAAGTTCACTCTGCATCTTGAGACACCAGTTCGAAGTCTGTTCATTGCCTTCCACACAGCATAGGGCAGGTGGTGTCCAGGCGCAGCCTCTTCCTTGAGCTCTATCCATGGATCCTGCGTTGTTTCACGCCACCTCTCGATGTGCCGACCTTCCGGGCTTGTCTGGATGGTCTCTGTTGATTTTAAGAAACTGTCTTGATGTAAGTCTTGTGGCTTGTTCCTGATGGCCAAACATCGGTTGTCTAGGGTCGTTTTCTTGTTTCCCTCGTTCGATTTCCGCAGCTACATATCTTCTTATATCAGGTGGTGCAATGCCAATTAAGGGATATATTTTGTTTGTGGGGGTGGTTTAAGGCAACCCGACACTATCCTGCCCATCTCGTTCACTGCTGTATCAACTTGTTTCGTATGGGCGGAGTTTTTCCAGACTGGGGCTGCATATTCCGTTGCGGAAAGGCACAGGGCAATCGCTGATGTGCGTAAGACTGTTGGCTGAGCACCCCATGTTGTGCCAGTCAATGTTCGGATAATGTTGTTTCTCGCATGTATCTTACTTGTATTGTACCTGTCTCTTGACAGTGTGTCATATAGGATAATGTGCGATCCAACTTTACACCCAGGTATTTAGGAGCCGGGCAATGTTCAAGATCCTGTCCTTGCCATCTGATCCGTAGTTCTCTGTTTGCCTCTCTGTTCTTGAGATGATATGCGCATACCTGAGTTATGCTAGGGTTGGGTTTTAGGTGGTTTTCCCGATAATACTCTGCACGGTCATTCAGAGAGCGTGTTAGTTTACCTTCTACCTTAACTTAACGTCTTTATACTGGTTTAGAAGACCCTGCAGAGTCTGTATACAACCATTTACATCACCTTGCTCTAAAAGCTATGCGCATCCAGTTTATTCTTAAATGCATTAACTGTCCCTGCCTCCACTACCTGCCCTGGCAATGCATTCCAAGCAGACACCACTCTCTGACTAAAAAAATATTTCCTAATATCTAATCTGGACCTCTCTTTAGTCAGCTTGTAGCTATGCCCTCGTGTTATTGTGGGTGGCTGTATTTTAAAAAACTTGTTATAGTCTAATTTATCCATTCCTCTGATCATCTTATAAACCTGTATTAAGTCACCATGAATTCTTCTCTCTTCGAGACACTGTAGGCCGGTTTTTCTGAGTCGTTCCTCATAAATGTAATTCTAGAATCCCACTATCATCTTTGTCACTCTTTTTTGTATTCTTTCCAGCATGTTTATATCCCCTCTATGATAAGGACTCCACACCTGTACACAGTACTCCAATCTAGGTCTAACTAAAGCTTTATACAGTTTGACGATCACTTCCTTGCTCCTATATTTAATATTTCTTTTTATCATACCTAACATTGCATTTGCCTTTTTCACTGCTACCTTAACTTGCTCAGTCACCTTTTCCTGTATGATCTATTATAACCCCTAGGTCCCTTTCCTTATCTATCTTTCTAATATTGTTTTCTCCCATTCTGTAATTATGTTCCATATTGGATCTACCCATGTGGATGACTGTACATTTATCTACATTAAACTCCATTTGCCAGCTTACAGACCATTCTCGAATTTTATCTAAATCCGACATCAATATATCCACTTCCGCTTTAGATGAGACACTACTGCATAATTTTGTGTCATCGGTGTATATAAATTTCATTGGTCAAAATGGGCAAATACTGTTAAATAATACAAAATATTTTGGTTTGGTACGCATTATTACATAGAAATAAAAGTGAATGAGCGCCTACTTTTAAACATAAATTGCATGGCTGTAGTCCAACCATGTTGACTGGTGACATTTTTGACAGATGTGAGCCACCCTAAAATTTGTCAAGCTCTTTGTATTATATAGTACAGGAGTTCAGTTTACTAACTAGTATAGATAACTTTCCTCGGGTTAGCATAGACCTGCACAAAATATAACCTTTGGTCTTCAAGGTGCACAGTCAATTCTAGAGACATTTCAATAAAAAATAATGTCCATGGCGCAGACAAATAAGAAATGTAATTACTTCTACCTATTGAGCTTAAACTAAACATGTTGTAGATCTATATATCTAGTGAAAGTGAACTTAATGAACCAGATATGCTTTGTTTTAACTAAGATGTAAGTTATTTCCTGTTTTATTATCTTGCTCTTTGCCGTAAACATCAAACTGAAGAAAAAAACCAGAGAAAAAGTAACATTTAATGAATACTGAAGAAATTAAACCAGAACTAAAGGGAGTACTGTCTCTTGAGCTCCTGCAGAACATGGATTTTGTTTTCTGTTGCTGACTGCTCACTTTTCTTTGTTATCCCTGAACCTCCAATATTATTTTGGACCGGTCATGTCTCCCTAACCATGGTTCTGAAATGAGTGCTTTGCACTTTTAAATTTTGGCTTTGAGGATGTCTGCATGTTTTCTGTGGATTTCTCTGGCTAGATGGTTGAGGCTTTCTTTCCTTAGTAATGTTTTTAGCTCTCTCTTGGAACTTCTGGTGTAGAGGGTGATCAGGTAGCCTCTGTAGTTTTTTTCAAACTGAGTATGGGATTTGTATTTTCTCCTTAATTCGAGGGGCTCAATATTTGCTGTTTTTCTCCCAGCTCAGTAATTGGAGTGCTTTTCAATGCCCCAATGGTAATTCTGAGACCAATATTTTGAACTCAGTCTAGTTTTCCTGTATTTATTTTAACCGCTATTGACCAAGTGCTAGAGGCATATTCCATGATTGGTCTGATTGTGATAGTGTGGAATTGCTTGAGGATTTTTGTTGTTGCCCTCCACAATGTACAAGCCGGTTTTTTTCATCTCTTTTATTGCCATTGTCTGGATTGGCTCCATTTGACTTCCTGGTGAGTCTTGAGTCAAATGTGACCCCAAGGAATATGGGTGTTTCCAACTGGAGTATTTGTTGATTTCATATCTTTATTGTTATCTCTTTTTTAGGAGAGTGAAAAGAGAGTGGCTGTGGTTTTGGTGTGGTTTATTTTCTGTCCCCACTCTGGCCAGTTCTCCAGTTTCTCTATTTTTGTCAGGCTCCACTCTTCTCCGCAGATCTCTATCTCTTGGAGTTTAAGGCTGTTGTTGCATATTCTGTGGCTGTTGTTGCATATTCTGTGGCTGTAGTTGCATGTTCTGTGGCTGTTGTTGCATGTTCTGTGGCTGTTGTTGCATGTTCTGTGGCTGTAGTTGCATGTTCTGTGGCTGTAGTTGCATGTTCTGTGGCTGTCCATACAGCGAAGTTATCTGCAAGTAGGTTGTTTGAGACATGCTGCTGGCAGCTAGTAGTATTGTGGTTATATATATATCAAGAAGAGAGTAGGACTATTACACTTCCCTGTGACTCTCCCTGTTTCAGCCTGACTGACCTGCTGGTATAGTTGTGCAATTTAACTCTGGCAGATCCCTGGATCAGGCAACTTTTTATCCATGAGAACATGTTGGTAGCTCTTGGAGGATTTTCAGCTTCATGCCTTCTCTCTAGACAGTATCGAAGGCGCTGTAGAGATCAAAGAAGATGGCAAGAACTTTCTTTTTCTCTGGAAGACGTTTTCTGTGTCCTGTGTTAGATATGGTAATTGGTCTTCTGTGCTGCATATATCCTTTTTTATTTAGGGCGAGCTGCGAATTGGTATAAATGTACCAGGTGAGTCTTTTGTTTATCAGTCTTTCCATGTTTCCTCACACAAAGGACACAAATGGACCTATAGTTTTTAGGATCTTGTTTATTTTCCTGGTTTAGGAATAAGTTGAATATGAGCTTCCTTCCAGAGTGTCAGAACAGTACCCTCGTTCCAGCTCCAAAATGGTTTTAAATTCCAATGTGGAGCATTTTGCATATGAGACCGAGGTGTTTGAGAAATTCATTTGTGATACCATCTGCCCTGGTGCTTTTTTCTACTTTAGTTTCCTAATTTAATGTTTGATCTCCTGTAGGGTGAACTTCAATGTCATGTATTCTGTGGCTGTGCTGTGGTTTTTAGGAGAGCTCTGATCTGTGTTCTTGCTTCTTTAATTCTATCTCTCGAAATTGGTTCTTAACTTTCTGACTGATAAATACTGGCCATAAGGTCTCCTGTCACCAGACCTGTAGTCGTATGCTACACAGTTTTGGTTCCCTCTGTCTTGTTGCCGTTTATGGTTTGGTGAGATGCCAGTTTTTTTAGTATCCTTTTCCAGGTTTAATGGGCTGGTGAGTTTGTGCCAGCTGGTGCAGCAGTGAATGAGCTGACAACTGGCTGCTTTCATCAGGGTCAGCGATCCAAAGCTGATCAAGACCCTATTCCACCTCCAAGAAGCGGCACTGGGAACAGTTGTCTGGCGAAGAGAATAGAAATGAAGAGAGATGACAAACTCAGTCCCACACAATTGTGTCAGGCCAAAAGGCCCAGATATCACAGCCTTGCTACAAACATACTTTTCAGGATGAATACCAGAAAGGAAGAAAGATAGACCTTTAGTGTGTGTGTCAGTTCTTAAGTTTGTCCTGTCCATGATAAACACCTTTAGTGTGTGTGTCAGTTCTTAAGTTTGTCCTGTCCATGATAAACACCTTTAGTGTGTGTGTCAGTTCTTAAGCTTGTCCTGTCCATGATAAACACCTTTGGTGTGTGTGTGTATCAGTCGTGTTTTTGTTTGTTGTCCCATCTTTTATAAACACCTTTATTGGCCAACACTTGGTGTGTGTCAGTCATTATGTAAAACTATTTAAATATTTCTTGTGCTACTCTTGATATTCAGTTTAATTACAATCACTCACACATGTATGTGAAACAATTGTATAACATGTTATCAAGGACATTGATTGCATCTATCCCCTCGTATACTTACAAACATCAAGCACAGTAGGTCAATGTTTTATTAAATGTCATTAAATCTCTTTCAGGGTAACTACAGAAGGCTGATAAGTGGTTTTGTCACTCTGAAAGAACGAGCACCAATTGTCGGAGGTATTAGCCTTCAGATTTAAGTTATATTGGCACTGTCATTTTTGTACAATTTCAATAAATATCTCATGAATTGATCAAATAAATATCTCATGAATTGATCAAATAAATATCTCATGAATTGATCAAATAATTATCTCATGAATTGATCAAATAAATATCTCATGAATTGATCAAATAATTATCTCGCGAACTAAACGCCATAAGAAGGGTAATGCTACAGTAAATACATCACACTGTGGCATACCAGGAAACAAGAGAGCAGATAGGTTAGCAAAGGAGGGAACAACATGAGAACAAGAAGAAAGAATAATCAATAACTTTCCAGGAAAAGACTCTTTTTTTCCAGCTATAAAGTTAACTAAACAAGAGACAACTATCATTACCTTGATCGAGCAGAGCAGCTGATCTTGTTCTACATTAGAAAAATAAAATTGAATAGTCACGTGCGCAGAGTAAAATTGGCCCCATCATCCACGTGGACAAATGTATCATACAAGACTGTTTTATGTTTTGGCACTGGAACACCGAGACAGACCTACACACAAAACTGTTACATCTTTTGGCACTGGAACACCGAGACAGACCTACACACAAAACTGTTACATCTTTTGGTACTGGAACACCGAGACAGACCAACACACAATATTACATCTTTTGGCACTAGAACACCGAGACAGACCTACACACAAAACTTACATCTTTTGGCACTGGAACACTGAGACAGACCAACACACAAAACTTATGTGTTTTGGCACTAGAACACAGAGACAGACCTACACACAAAACTGTTTGAGAGCTCCACCACAGCAACATTTATCCAGAGAACTTGACTGCACACGTACACATAATTGTTGCACACGTACACATAGTTGTTTGCGAATGTCCACAATGAGTAGGTTACTCTTTTGTGCGCCCTGATAAGGACATTAAGTGGCGGGTTGTAGTTGCTTTCCTCACATCCCGAGCGTGCTGAAGAAGATGGACCGGGGTCCTCCAGGTGGTTGTGCTATGCTTGGTTTTACATCTGTATGTCACTCACTACTACAGGGATCACGCCGATCCCTCACCTCGTTATCCAGGCTGTCATGAAAACAGCTACTAGGAAGCCGAGGTGAGGGTCTTGGTCAGTATGTTTTGCCTGACCCTGACTAACATGTCTGATCAGTATATTTTGCCTGACCAGACGTTAGTCTTCCTCCCCTGTAGATATAATAAAAGATCCTTTATGAACTAGAACAAGACTAAGCAAAAAGACCAGCATCAAATGTTGAACGTGAAATTTTTGAACAATTAGTGCTTTCTAGTACATGCTAATCTTGCAGATTTGTGACTTTCAGTCCATGGCAAGTGCCATTAATCCGTATGATTTTATTCAAAATAAAATTAACCATTAAACAAACTGAGATAAATTTACCATCATAAGACACATAATGAAACTATATTTATGACTTGAAGTATTCATAATAAAGATTATATATTAGTATGAAGATTTTAAATGGCATTGACCTGTCTTTTTTTGTATGTCAAAGTCTGAATCAGTCGTGTATTGAATATCCAGCTGTAATCCAGATGCATGATCAGTGGTCTGATCAAATAATAAATAATTTCTCAGGTCTTGAAATCTAAATTCTAACGAATGTACATCTTTCGCCCATTGATTCACGTGCAGATAAATAATGATTGTCGAAAACTGTGTGCAGAAAATCCTGTCATTGTTGAGATTATTCTATTACCTGGATAATTGTAGCACAGTGCGGTACTTGTGTTACATAATGATTTGGCTGTTACTGGTGTTTGTGCACCACCAGTTCATACTGAATTAAACTGTTGAGTTAATTATGTGTATGGCACTTTGTCATAAACCCTGTGATATTTTCTGCTTGCATTTATTAAAAGTATCTTTCTGGACATCAAATCTCTAGCTGAATTTTGTAGAAGCAATATATATTTACGGATTGCTCGAGTGGTTTATGAGAAAGCTGTGTGTCTGACAGACAAGAATTGGGTCACTGCAACACTAAATGCATGTTTTTCTTTAGTTGCCTTTGAGATATATGGAGATGCAGTGACCATGTTATCTCCTCCCAATTAAGGGATTGCAGGGTTCATTTGGAAATTACTGTCAATCCGGACACGATTCTGGTCACCTTGACATCTTAATTTTACTTTGGTGCCTAGACCAGTGTTGTATTAACTTTCATTCATTTTCTGCATGACCTTTGTGTTTTACCTGGCTCCTAAACATAATTGTCAACCAGTTATCTGATAGTTTTCCTACTAGTGACGTAGTCTTGTGAAACCTTTACATGTTCAGTGTCCTTGTTAATTGACCTCCGTACATTTTTGGTCACATTATAGGTAACTTTGCTGTGTGGGGCGGCCTATTCTCTGCGATTGATTGCACAATGGTCTACATGAGGAAAAAAGAGGACCCTTGGAATTCCATCACCAGTGGTGCCCTTACGGGTGCTATTCTCTCAGTTCGGAGTAAGTCGCCCATACAGTCTTACGTAGTTTAATAGTGGCAGGTTTATTTAGTTAGCCTTGGATGTGGTAGTCCAGGTATGGGACTTTCATTTAAAAAAAAAATACAATACACAAATTTAGGTATCATGATGTGGAAGTTGAACTTAGTTACTGATTTTGTAACATCTTCTTCTCATTGTTTGCAGACTTTGAATTAAAATATGACCACCTGGAGCTTAGCTGTCAGTATCCATTTATATTTGTAGTTGCTTCTACTGATGCAGTTATTGTTAGAACCAGTATGGAGAGTAGTAACAATAGCTAACCGTACGGTCCAGACATTTAGTTACAGATGATAAAAAATCCTACATTTTTATCCTCAGATGGTACAGGGGCAATTATTGGATCTGCCATTATTGGTAAGTATCTATATGAGAAAAAACATTTGTAATGCTCAAGTATTTAGTGTAAGTGTGAACTGTTAATAATACAAATATTAACTCTGGATATGTTAGAATTTCACAATGTTTGCAGAAAAAGGGATGAGAGATTTGAATTATAACAGATTTGTTTTAAAAAAAAATGTGTTAGGGAATAACTTTTAAAATTGTGATAGGCATTGAGACTCCCAAGGGACTCCAAATACTATTCAAATAGTTTATTTCAAAGTAAAAGTTTTTTTCTCCAAGGTTTGGTTCTGTGAGACAAAGTGACTGTTTGCTTTTCTGACTGCTTTTATTGACAGTCAGATAACCATTTAAAGCTGGGTAAACTGGAGCATGATGCAACTAGATAATGCTATATTTCTGTTTTATCACAATGTGACTTCCAGTCTGCCACTTAGTTGCCCATAGAACTAGGAAAACTTCACAGATCCTCAACAATAGCGCTCCAATGGTTGGCCCTTTCACTGCAGAATCACAAGAAACGAGAGAGCTGGTGCTCCAGCAAAAGATGGCAGTTAAAAGGCACAATTTAACCTTCAGCACGCCAGTCATATTTTGAAAAAATTTGACCTAATTAATTTTCTTAATTTCTCGCTATGGTAGTCGTCTTAGAAAATTTATAATTTTTATGTTTGTTTGTCAATAAATATGATTTTCTGGCGTGTAGACACACAATAGCATAACGAACATGTGGGTGTTATTGTCGTTGTTGTGTGTTTGTTAGTTTTTGAGATTCAAAAAGATGAAGTTGAAAATTTATGAAAATCTCGGAAAAAATTTGGACTCGACCGCTAGGCCTAGTCGCTTCGATAGAAAACCATGGAAACCACAACAACGTATCGATACTGTGTTTACAATATCGACACAACTGTTAGTTTCCAATTCAAACGTAGTTCTTTCATTTAAACAAACAAAATAAACAGATCTACTCGATAAAGATCTTTCCCAACAACCTACTTCCCCTTTCGCAAAAGGTCGGCTTGGTCCAAACGGCGTATACAAAATTAAAACTGTTCAGAAGCTATTTGTAATCGCACATACGATACTTTAACCGGCAAAATATCGTGTATATATGGACTATGTATTCAGCAGTAAAAAAAATGGCTGTCGGGAGTGACTCCGTTCAAAAAATAAAAAATTTTTTCCGTACACCGTTTTTGTGTCAAGATGATCTGGACTGAGGGGTGCTGCAGGTTAATTGAGTACCAGAGAGATCAAGAACATCATCAGAAATCAGTTTATACACCAATGGAGAGAAGACTGAAACATCAACTCAAAAACAAACCAACAAACTGCCTTATTTCACATAAAAACTGGTCACTGCCGACTACTAGAACACATATACCAACTAAAGATCTCAGATGAATGCCTATGTAGACCAAGGGGGCCAGAATCCTGAACGCATTCTACATGAATGCCAAATCTATAGGGAAATGAGATACCAGACCTGACCAGAGGGTGCGGAGCTGAGACAAAAACAGTGGGGCAGCAACTCCAACTTAGCGAAGACTACAGACTTCATGGCGACTGTCCTGCACATAAAGCATGACCAAAGATCCAGAATGCAAAGAATAAGTTGCCCCCTTAAACACTATACAGAAACTAAATTTCGAAATGGCCAGTAAAAACAAAATTGGCAATGCATTGGCTGAGAGCATGTTTTCCATCTTACAAGAGGGGCGCATTTCTAGTATTGAAGATCATGAATCAGTGATTGTTAGAAGCATGTCAATCAATGATAAAACTACTTTTCTCTCTTGTAGGTGGGGTTCTGCTTGCTCTTATTGAAGGATGTGGTATAATGTTCACAAGATTTACTGCAGAACAGTTTAACCCAGGTTTGTCAGCGTTATAACCTTCAATTAATTTCCACTTATTTTTTGTATTCGTTTCATGTATGTTCAAATTGTTACCCCTCAATAGCATTACTCCTTTCATTTTCGTCCAAGTCTCTGTCAAGAGTCTAAATCTAATTTATATTCATTTTCCATGTCTAATTCAATTGCCTGGTCAAAGTCTCATCTCTTGAAATCCAAATTGCATCGTTTGGAAAGCCATAACTTTAAACATAAACTGAAAGTGTATTTACCAGTTGATTGTAGAGAACTTTTCATTAAATGAATGCTACTCATGTCTCAGGAAACCCTACATCATCGAGGACTTTATAGGAAACTAAGAAATGAAGCACTTTACTGCTATGTGACAGTGAGCAACAGGCTCTTCTAGAGATTTTAGACAATTCCGAATGTAACTGATGTTTTGTTTGTGACACTTTGGGACTGTAGAGTGTTAAAGCTCTCATGGGTTTTGTAGACCAAAATGTAATGACTGCCGTAATTAGCATATTGGAGGACATACTATTCAGTGCTCCTACGTAAAGTGTGAAATGATGGATCAGTGATGAACCCTTCAAGGGAACCCATATGGTAAGCATAAACATACAACCTGAACAGTTCCAGTGGGATCTTCTTCGAGGACATTGTCAGATTCTAATGTGCGGAGAGGAGGCATTACATGCTGATGATGAGACTGAATCAAGAGGGGACACATTTCTTCTTTGTCGTTCGTTCTCAATCTCCCGTTACCAAGCGCTCAAAAGGACTGCAAAGTAGTACGATATAGTCCTGAGAACAAAATGTGTTTACAGCTTGACTGCGATATTTGCACCTTTTGTCCGACACATCAAACTTCAGCAGGCATTTTTGAGTATTGGGCTAGTCTTCCTTTTTCCACCTCTTCTCTTTAACCAGTCTGTTCTGTTATCCAGGATCACCGCTTGGAGGTGTAGAAGGGTCTTGACAGCTCTGGTTCGTGGCCCGAACGCTAGCAGTCAGGTTTATGTCACTGACCGCTGCAGTTCATGCACTGCTCAGCATCTTGCTCCCGGACACATTTCTGATGGGATTAGTTTGTGGCTAGTGAATTGGAAGTCAGCAGTTGAAAAATATGGCAAGATCAAAGAAAATCTAGTGAGTGGTGGAAAACCAAAGTAAGGCAGCAGAAGTCATGTGGGTGGAAGTGGGTAATCAAAAATAATTTGTGGAGAACATACTCTTCTGAGGTCCTCGATCATTGACTGACAAGCAGTCAGTGACCACCGTTCATGCCTTGACCATCGTTCATGCCTGATGGCATCTTTAAAACTTTCTAGTCCAGGCTAATTTTGCAGATTTCTCTTTCAGTCCTGGTCAAAAATTAAAGAGGCTACCTGATCATTGTCTACACAAGTTCTGAGAGAACAAAAAATAGACTACTAAGGAAAAGCCCCAACCATCTGGCCAGAGAACTCCGCAGAAAACATGCAGACATTCTTGAAGCTGAAGCCAATAAGTGAAGCACTCATTCCAGAACCTTGACACAAAAACAGGACAGGTCCAAAATCATCTTGCCGGTTATAAGGTTAACAAAAAAAAAAGTGAGCAGTCAGCAACGGAACAAAAAAATCCACGTTCTGCAGGAGCTCGAGAGGCAGTACCTTAGCAACTCTTGGACACGTGAACACAGATGGATCGGCTGCGATGAGCAATAAAAGTGAAGGCAGTGGAATCTACATCACACACTCCAATGGCGACATTGAAAATCACTCCATACCAGCAGGAGAGACCTGTACCAATCCCAGAGCTGAAGCGAGAGCTGTTCATACAGCAACTCAGATTCTTATCAGCCAAAACAACTACAAGGAAAACGGTCATTCTAACAGACTCCAGGAGTGTACTCCAAGCCATCGGAAGCTCCAAAACAAGATAAATCTCACATGAAATAAAATACCAACACCGGATTGCTGTCTCAAAAAACAGTGGATTTCGGCCCACTGTGGGATGCTTGGAAACAAGAAAGCAGATGAGTAGTAAAAGCCAGAAGTAGAGGCAAGCAGTCTCGTCATCCACAGAGCTATAAAGAAGCAAAGACACTCATCAAATGATCCATGAGGACAGAATGGAGAGACCAGCACAAAGAATACAAGCCAGAAAATGACAGCATAGACAAACTTGGCAGAGATGGGCAGACAAAGATCTTCAGACTCAGAAAGGCGGGAATTTGTAGACTCCCAGGCCCACCTCCACAAAATGGATCTCAGAGACACCGCTATGTGCAGTTGTGGAGCACCAAAGCAAACACAAGAACATAGGTTTAATGTGATGAAGTCATGCACAGAAAGAATGGGATGCCTCCGTGTTCCTTCTACGCCCTAGTACAGGAAGACATGGGATGCCTCCGTGTTCCTTCTACGTGCCAGTACAGGAAGACCTGAAATACCCCAGTGACAAGTCTCACTAAAGCTGAGGGTTAAGCTAGTGGTCAATGACTAGCAGTAGGACTGCAAGACTAACCAAAAAATAAAGATATGGTTCACATAGCGGACACTTGGCTGTCGATGGTGGCGTGTTAGAGACTTCTTTGTTCAAGATCCTGGCTTATGTTGGTTGGAGTAACCAGTTGTTACTGCTGTCTTGTCTTTAATGTCAAGTACATGTTTATGACTGGCTAGATTTGAGCGTGTGCATTATACTAGCAACTTCATCATGACTAAAATCTACAGCAACCTTCACTTCAAAAGTGCAGATACATGCTTTGATACAGGAATTTTTGTAAGTTGGATGAACTGAAATGATCGTCCTGTGTTTCATATGGTGTGAGCAGAAGACCAGATGAGATTGTGGTAAACCTGGGCCCTTTGTAGTAAGTGCTCTAACTCTGTGCCACTTGAACAGTCGTTGAAATTGTAGTGGTCAACACGTCATGCATACTGATAAATATTTCAGTTCATATTTTAGAGTAAGCGACACGCAGATGAAGTCAAGCATAGAACGACCACCTGGATGACCCCGGTCCACCTTCATCAGCACGCTCGGGATGTGAGAAAAGCTACTGCAACCTGCTCATCAGCACGCTCGGGATGTGAGGAAAGCTACTGCAACCTGCTCATCAGCACGCTCGGGATGTGAGGAAAGCTACTGCAACCTGCTCATCAGCACGCTCGGGATGTGAGGAAAGCTACTGCAACCCGCTCATCAGCACGCTCGGGATGTGAGGAAAGCTACTGCAACCTGCTCATCAGCACGCTCGGGATGTGAGGAAAGCTACTGCAACCCGCTCATCAGCACGCTCGGGATGTGAGGAAAGCTACTGCAACCTGCTCATCAGCACGCTCGGGATGTGAGGAAAGCTACTGCAACCTGCTCATCAGCACGCTCGGGATGTGAGGAAAGCTACTGCAACCCGCTCATCAGCACGCTCGGGATGTGAGGAAAGCTACTGCAACCTGCTCATCAGCACGCTCGGGATGTGAGGAAAGCTACTGCAACCTGCTCATCAGCACGCTCGGGATGTGAGGAAAGCTACTGCAACCCGCTCATCAGCACGCTCGGGATGTGAGGAAAGCTACTGCAACCTGCTCATCAGCACGCTCGGGATGTGAGGAAAGCTACTGCAACCCGCTCATCAGCACGCTCGGATGTGAGGAAAGCTACTGCAACCCGCTCATCAGCACGCTCGGGATGTGAGGAAAGCTACTGCAACCTGCTCATCAGCACGCTCGGGATGTGAGGAAAGCTACTGCAACCTGCTCATCAGCACGCTCGGGATGTGAGGAAAGCTACTGCAACCCGCTCATCAGCACGCTCGGGATGTGAGGAAAGCTACTGCAACCTGCTCATCAGCACGCTCGGGATGTGAGGAAAGCTACTGCAACCCGCTCATCAGCACGCTCGGATGTGAGGAAAGCTACTGCAACCTGACACTTAACATCCTTTTTAGGGTGTGAAAAAAGAGTAAATCTACTCATTGTGGGCATTTGAAAAACCAAGTAAAGATCCTGATTTCACACTTGTGGGGCACACTAGGAGTGATGTGGTCAACATCACACCATTTTGTGATGGGGAAAATCCTGCACCAACTGGGGTGCCGATCCCTGATTGCTTAGCTGTGAAGCCAGTGCACTAACTGCTGATCTACCTCGGATATAGAGACATGGAAATTACCTTTGTGTGGTTCTTGATACACAGAAAGTCTTTATATGATCTGTGAAACAAGGAAATTGTGTTTATGTGGTCCTCGGAGTGGTTGAGTTGGTGCCCCGTCACAGTGCTACAGTAAAAATGATCATTGTATGTTCTATTTGTCACATCCGTAAGTCCTTGTATTTATTTGTGTCACAGCAAATCGTATGATGGAGGAAGATCCTGCACTGACAAACCAACAGATCCCTGCTATTGACTCTATAGGTGACAGAAATCCACTGTTTGGCAATCAACATTCATACCAATAATAAATTGTGATAGTCGTCAACCATATTTAAGTTAACTGCATGTTGATGTACATGTACGGTGTGGACATACTGTAATCCTTGTGTGGTTGTACAAGCACTTCATTCTTCAGGAAGTTTGCCCCTTGAAAGTTTCTGGATTCGTTAATGCAGAAATTAACATGTTTATATCGGGGTTAATATAATGATTTTTTGTAGGTTGGGAACTTTTGCATTACACGTCCAGTTTGGCAATCGTAATCCTTAAGCATGAAGATTATTGTTGCAGCCAAGAACCTTGAGAGTTCTTCTTAGTCACTCCTCTTCTATCACTGGGTGTGTAGAGGTCCTCTTCTATCCCTGGGTGTGTAGAGGTCCTCTTCTATCCCTGGGTGTGTAGAGGTCCTCTTCTATCCCTGGGTGTGTAGAGGTCCTCTTCTATCCCTGGGTGTGTAGAGGTCCTCCTGTACATACTTGCAAAAAAGTGTGCAGACAAGCAGGTGATTGGCTTGTTGTGTTGTACCTTCAAGTTAGGGAGAGTAAGAGAAATAAACATGTATATATATATATGGCAAGTAGTTCACGACTTTGTGTGTTTAGATTAGTGTTCTCTCAATCTCGTGTCTACTGCACACATTGAGGGAATTGTGTGGGTATCGCCATTGCTGGAGTCACCATTAAAGTGGAAAATAGATGACATCCATGCTACGTCACAAATAAAACCTGTCCACAATGTGTGCACGCTTCCCACCATTGAAAAAAACAAGCAAAGCAAAATACAAAAATGTATCTATAAAACACAGAAGCAACTACTGATTGACCAGCAACAAATACAATGGAAGTGAAAGAATATTAGTCTTGTACACAAAGAAAACTTTAACTATCAGGGCCAAACAGATTGAGATGAATGTGACTACTGGTCTCATACAATGGCTGCTGAACATCTATGGTGTCCCATCATACAAGGAATAGAGAGCACATATGTCCATCACCCGTGTCAATCTTGGAGAAGCTGGAGATGGCACTGGTCTCAGGCGGACCACTGCTTTCTTTAGATGTCTGAAAGTGTAGACAAGTTTTGTGGCACTGAGTGTGAGCCAGTACATAAATAAAAAGGATAATTTGAATAAATATAAATGGCACACACTAATTTGTGACTACTTTGTATTCTATAAAACAGCTCCCAGTTATATTGTTCAACTGTAAACTCCTCATAAATAAAATTTGTTTTCAAGTTTGGTAGCACATGTTTAGATGTTTTCAACTGTTGATGGATTAGTTGTTATAAAAGAATAAATATCGGGCATGTCAAGAATGAGACTTTCATAAAAGCCATATTTAATGTGAAGATTAACGGCAAACTGGAAAGATAGGGTGGTAGAGGATCACGAGGTGAAGCAACAATCCCGTCAAATGAATCTGCTTGTATGTCAAAAGGAAGTAGTGCAGATCTATTTAAAAAACAAACAAAACAAATTTTAAGCGAGGACTTGACTTCATCGCATCGGGTTTCCCCCATTTAGCTCGGTCTCTCTGGGCAGATGGGTACCCAATCTGTCGAGAGCATCGCTCAAAGCACGAACTCCGTAGCTCCAGCGATGAACAAGGGATCTCCGGAACATCATGGACCAACCGTCGCAGCTTGAATTCGAAAACCGATCGTCTTAACACGAGGCAAACGGCTTGACCACTTCTCTGCAGAGACCCCTTATCCATTACACTTGCCTTCCTTGTGGAGATGGCACCTGATCTGTGATGTAGCATCTCTTGTGACCTGGGTTTTTGTTTTTGTTACACCTCTGACATAGAAATCAAATAATTTGTTGCAGATTAAAGTGCACAAAAAGCTGCAGTGACATTTGACTTCTTTTGTATCATGTCTTTAACTGTCAGCTCGTAGTTCTTGACTGTGAGCTCGTAGTTCTTGACTGTGAGCTCGTAGTTCTTGACAGCCCAATGTCTCCCAGACAAAAGCATGTCTTTCCTCAGTAAGTTTTTGTCTTAGAGGCATTATATAAATAGGATGGTATGGAATGCCTGAAGGGAGGAAGTTCAGTGTGTTGGTGTCATCACAAATGTAATACGAAGTTTGCTAAATATAGAATAGATTACATGCTGGGTGTCTGACAGTTGTGTGCATGTTCAGTTTTTTTGTTTCCAGAAAATAAAAACATACCACGATTTGTCAGTGAATTATTTCAGATTTATTTATGCAAAATAGGAAACATTAGTTGCTGGTTGTCTTGTAAAATAGTTTTGTGCATGGAACGAACAAAAAAGGAAAGGCTCAATAAATGAATAGGTGAATGTCAGAAGGTACACGCTGAGTTTCTTATTGCACTGAAACAGTCACATCAAACATAACACACAATGTTTACACAAGGAAAGGTTGATTCAAGGACATTCCAACTGTCATAATTCCTTGGCTGATCAGTGGTAACAATATCAACATTTGCTCTGATGTCTTCAATTTATATAGCATAGCAGTGGTAGTTGGTCACTCCTCTAGCATGATGGGCTCTTACAGTCTTCTTGCTTGAGGTATGAGGGAAATGGCTCATAGAACCAACTTCATTGCAATTGGGTGGGCCATCATGTGGGTCAGTTCTTTTCATTGCTGAAAGTGCAGAAGACGAGCAATAACTTAGAACGCCCTGGGTTTGAAATTGGTCCAGTGAATTCGTCAGGTACCCATTATTTGGGTATTCAGTTTGTAGAACAAGCTCACAACCCATTAGTCATGCGCTTCCTTTTCTTGTGGTTTATAGTTTAACATGAACGGGTTGCCTGCCTCATGCCCAAACCTCCACATATCACATGCTCGCAGGTTTACAGTGCATTATTCTTTGCTCCTCTCCACCACTGTAAAACACAGGAATCTTGTTGACTTTGACATGCCATAATGACCAGAAATATTAGCATATAAAAAAACACCTCACACACGGAAACAATAATGGCAGAAACACCTCAGAAGGTTGTATAACTGCATTTCTGCACATTGTTAGAGACTGACTACCACATTTCTGCACATTGTTAGAGGCTGACTGTCAAAGGAGGAACAATTCTCATTGTGTGTACAAGAGACCAACAGTCACTCGCACGCATGTCACCTGGTACTCATTTTGTGTGGGAGCATGTTCTGGGTTGATGAGAGAGCTGGTCAATAACAAGCAAACTTGTTACTTTGCCCATGGGATGTGAGGAATTGTTCAGTGGTGGTTGCTCTCTCATGAAATGACTTAACCATCATATATTTTTGTCTTGAAATGTATTCAGGACAGGAGCCAGTACTCGCCATACTTCTGTCAACATTTCTAATTTTATCTCTGGTAGGGAAGGAAGACTATACCAGACACAACCATCACCTTGGCTTCCTCGTAGCCCTCACTGGAAACGGGCTGTTTTCATGGCAGCCTGGCTAACAAGGTGAAGAATCGACATGAAGCCAAGCATAGCACAACCGCATGGACTACCTTCATCAGGATGTGAGGAAAGCTATGCCACTTAATGTCCTCTTTTAGGGCGCACAAAAAAGAAATTCTTCTTATTGTGGGCATTCAACATCTGTCCTGGTGATACCAAATGACTTCTGAAATATTAAATTCAAACATAATTTTCCTTTAAGCAAACTGGATAAAGACATTGGTAGCACAGAGCTGGTAAACTTGAGTTGTTTTGCTGACAATGATAAAGTAGTGACGTGACTTATTTTACATCTTGTTTTTATGGTTAATAAGACACGAGTACATTCCCTTATCAAATCTAAATGGAGTTTAGCTCAGCTGAGGTTCAACAATTGTCCTTATTCATTGTCCCAGCATTTGTGTGTATGTACATACATACAAGCTTAAATTGTGTGTTACTATGTGTGTACATACATACAAGCTTAAATTGTGTGTTACTATGTGTGTACATACATGCTTAAATTGTGTTACTGTCTACCATATGCAAGATGAATTTATTTTACTTATCCAGTCATCATCAGTATGTCCTTCATAGAACGACGCTCCCATCACAGCCTGTCTGAAAGATACTCTCTCTTGCCAAAACTCCAGCCGTCGCCACATTCCTGGATATCTTGTTCTATCCCTGCCTCTTTTACCTGGCACCATACCTTCCATCACTGTTCTCTCAAGACCATTGTGTCACTTGATGTGGCCAAAATGGAAGTGATAAACCAGTTGTCTATATTTGTCTTTTTCTCCGTCCAGGGTATTCTGAGGATCTTTCTGTAACATTTTGACTCGAAGGATTTGATACTTTGTCTAGAAGTTACTTATTCAGTAGTGAGGTGAAATATGAAATGGTTAATAATTCAAAGTGTTATAGAAGAAACAACTAATATTTGTGCAAGTATCAAAGCAATGATGTTGAGAGATCAGTTATAATTCTTCTTCAATCGTCAATGACAAAAATGGATCCCCTAATATTTAACAAGCATGTAAGACGAGTTATGTGAAGAGCACTTCTATAAACTGATCAACACAACAAGACCAACAAGAGCACTTTTATAAACTGATCACAACAAGAGCACTTCTATAAACTGATCAACACAACAGGACCAACAAGAGCACTTTTATAAACTGATCAACACAACAGGACCAACAAGAGCACTTCTATAAACTGATCAACACAACAATCAATAGTTATCTCAGAAAAACTGATCAACAAGAGCACTTCTATAAACTGATCAACACAACAATCAATAGTTATCTCAGAAAAAAACAAGGATCATCTGCAGCCTGATATATTGAAATATAAACGCATATCAAGAACAGCCCCAGAAATTAGTCATTATCAAACTAGAATATGTTGTCCGATAATTAAGTGTACAATTACCCAAAAAACTTTCTAGTTGTTTTGCAAATCTAAACAGGTTGTGCATGTGGCTAGCAACCTCATCATATATAACATATTGCGATAGAGTCCACCACTGCAGGAGTGGATGCACATATTGTGTTACAGGCTTCCTGTAAAGGTTCAGCTGCAGTGGCTAACCGATGTTTTGTATAATATTCAATAGAGACAGGAACATGATTCTGCTTGTGAATCTATCACAGTTTTCATGTTATTGAAGTGAATGCGACTAAGTGACAAGTTTCAGCAGAGACAGAATCAAACAACATGGCCAGAACATGGTCCCATTGACTACCCTACTATGTTTATGTGCTGCTTGATGGATGGTGAACAATACGTGGGATGACAACGATCACTGGGACAAGTATATGTTAGACTGATCACTGGGACAAGTATATGTTAGACTGATTGCTGGGACAAGTATATGTTAGACTGATTGCTGGGACAAGTATATGTTAGACTGATCACTGGGACAAGTATATGTTAGACTGATTGCTGGGACAAGTATATGTTAGACTGATTGCTGGGACAAGTATATGTTAGACTGATCACTGGGACAAGTATATGTTAGACTGATTGCTGGGACAAGTATATGTTAGACTGATTGCTGGGACAAGTATATGTTAGACTGATCACTGGGACAAGTATATGTTAGACTGATCACTGGGACAAGTATATGTTAGACTGATCGCTGGGACAAGTATATGTTAGACTGATCACTGGGACAAGTATATGTTAGACTGATTGCTGGGACAAGTATATGTTAGACTGATTGCTGGGACAAGTATATGTTAGACTGATTGCTGGGACACGTATATGTTAGACTGATCACTGGGACAAGTATATGTTAGACTGATCGCTGGGACAAGTATATGTTAGACTGATCACTGGGACAAGTATATGTTAGACTGATTGCTGGGACACGTATATGTTAGACTGATCACTGGGACAAGTATACTTGCATGTGTGATGGATGTCACGGCTACTTTGCTTGGTGAATGACATTGTAAGTCTTATGTAGGAACTTGTGTGAAGTCTAGGACTGACAGTATCTTGTGTGATTACATCACTTCTCAGAATAACAATTGACTGTCCTGGGACAGGTACCTCACATGATGCCATCAACAAACCAAACAGTACTTATGTATTATGTCTGCTGTGTGCTCTCTACACTTTAAGCCATGAAACAATATATATCTTCATAAGAGCAGTGGGATACTTATTTGCGTCACCCGTATACTATATGTTTATTAATGAGATTTAAATGCTAGAACAAATAAAAGCTTGCATTAATCAGGAGAGTAGTTTGTTTCCGTAAAAAAATATACTGGACAGGTTAGGGTGTAATGAGTTAATCAGTACCCACTCGTGTAAGTACATAGTCTGTGAGCTCTTAAATTAGTCTCCACTTGTTTAAGTACGGTACGTGTTCAGTTGATATTTCTGAGCATGACATGAAACAATTATATTAAACTGGACATTTATCACCAGTTTTAATAGATTTCTTTAAATGAGCACATTACTTTGACATTAGAGGCCGAAGATGGAGCACAGTGAATACATTGACAGCACCCAGTGACTTAGTTGGCTACTTGCATCGGGGTCGGTGAATGAGAGCTGAACAAAACCCTACTCCACCTCCTCCAATTGGTGGCTATGGAAACAGGCTGCAATAGTGTAGTCTAAGAGACCAGGGAAAGCAATCCCAGTACCTAAAAACCCGCTGAAATTGGATGTTTCAGGCCGAAAAGCACAGATATAGCAGCATGCCTTGTAAACTATGACACAACATCCTTGACAGGACGAGCGCCAAAAAACTTTTTAAAAAAAAAATTAACTTACTGGCATCAATTTGGTGCTTTCTCATTTCGAGTGACTATTATCTCCACTTTGGTGTCTTTTTAAATGACACAAACGGAATCAAGATGCTGAGCTGCAGTGGTCAGCGGCGCAGAGCTGACTGCTAGCGTCAGGGCTGGCGAAACAGAGCTGCCAAGACCCTTCTACACCTCCACGCGGTGATCCTGGATAACCGGCTGGCTGGCTAAGGAGAAGGGATCGAAGAGGGAATGCTAACCCGGTACTCAAAAAATGCTTGCTGAAGTCGGATGTGTTGGACCGAAATGTACAAATATCGCAGTCAAGCTGTAAACTATGACACAACGCATTCCCTTCTCTGGACTACATTCTGCTACTTAAGCTCTTTCAGGGTTTGGTAGCGGGAAATTGAGAACGAACCAAGCCAAGCCAAATGAGACAAACAGAACATTGGCAATACCAAAGTTTGAACCTGGTTTCATTGGATAAGAAGAAATCATGCTATCTGCTTGGCCACCAATTTGTCATATTTTTAATTGTCCTTTATATAATGACTTCGCTTCTTGTGGAACAATTCTCATCTCGTATGCCAACTTGGAACACCATTCATGTTGTGAGTCATGAAATACGGGCTGGCAGATTAGACCAAATGATTCCACTGACAACTGAGTACGTCTTTATACTGGTTTAGAAGACTCTGCAGAGTTTGTATACAACCAGTTTCTTTTACATTACCTTACTCTAAAAGCTATGTGCATACAATTTATTCTTAAATACATTAATTGTCCGTGGTGATGCATTTCAAGTATTCACCACTCTCTGACTAAAAAAATATTTCCTAATATCTAATCTGGACCTCTCTTTAGTCGGCTTGTAGCTATGCCCTCGTGTTATTGTGGGTGGCTGTATTTTAAAAAACTTGTTATAGTCTAATTTATCCATTCCTCTGATCATCTTATAAACCTGTATTAAGTCACCTCAAATTCTTCTCTCTTCTAGACACAGTAGGCTGGTTTTTCTGAGTCTTTCCTGATAACTCTAATTCTGGAATCCCACTATTAGATTTGTCGCTCTTTTTTGTATTCTTTCCAGCATGTTTATATCCCCTCTATTGCACCTGTTAACTGGTTTAGAAGGCTCTACAGAGTTGGTATATAACCAGTTTATTCCACTGCACTCATACAAAAAATAACTGAGCATCCAATCTATTTTTGAATGCATTAACTGACTCTGCCTCCACAACATCCTGTGGCAATACATTCCAAGCACTCACCACTCTTTGACTAAATATTTCCTAATATCTAATCTGGACCTGTCTTTATACAATCTGAAGCTACACCCTCTTGTTCTTGTAGCCGGTTGTACTTTTACAAATTTGGTATAGTCTAATTTGTCCTTTCCATTGATCAATTTATAGACTTATATTACTGTAAGTCACCTCAAATTCTTCTGTTTTAGAGACTGATGTTAACTATCATGCGTCCCTCACAACATCAGAGAAGTTGTACTGTGTCACAGAGCCGTTCCCAGCATCATCAATAGTAGTGATCAACTAAATACATTCAGAAAATTCACATTTACAAGATTAATTTGTAACTCACTCCAGGATTAAATAGGTTGAACAAACATTAATTTGTACATGCACTCTTGGGTGAAAAAAAAAAAAAGTTATGGCTTAACATTACTGCAGGATGGTGCAGTCAGCCTATATCCAACCAACCCTACTCAGTCACCTATTATGATATGCCTGGCAGGTTACAGTGTTGCCCATTCATTTTTCCTTTTCAGGCCCCACTAACATATATAGATATTTTTCAAAGAGACATGTATACAGCAGGATTAGGATCAATCTGTATTACAGAGGAAATGGTTTACAAAAAATTGGAGGGGCGGAAAGTGGATAAATGTCCAGGTCAAGATGGTATTCATCAAAATTGCTGTTTGAAATTAGAGACCAACTAGCAAAACCATTGGCTATATTATGTTCTCAATCAATTGTACAAGGGATTGTTCCACGGGATTGGAAAGATGCAGGAGTGATCCCCTTATTCAAAAAGGGCAAAAAAACAGATTCAGCAAATTATAGATAGACCTGTGAGCTTAACGAGCATAGTCTGTAAATTGTTAGAGTCAATAATCAAAGAAAACATTGTAATGCATTTAGACAAATTTAATCTAATTAGAAATAGTCAGCATGGGTTTACTAGAGGGAGATCGTGCTTAACAAATCTATTAGAATTCATGGATGAGGTTACCAAAATGTTAGATAAAGGGGAGCCAGTGGATGTTATTTATCTAGACTTTGCAAAGGCCTTTGATAGAGTACCTCGTCAAAGATTATTTAGAAAATTAAAATCACATGGAATAGGTGGGGAAGTTGCCAAATGGATTGAAAATTGGTTAACGGGAAGAAGGCAGAGGGTGGGCATAAATAAGGAGTACTCTGAGTGGTGTGAAGTGAAAAGTGGAGTGCCACAGGGCTCGGTTTTGGGACCAATTTTGTTCTTGATATATATAAATGATTTGGACATTGATATTGGATCCATGATTGCAAAATTTGCTGATGACACAAAACTATGCAGTAGTGTCTCATCTAAAGCAGAAGTGGATATAATCATGTCGGATTTAGATAAAATTTGAGAATGGTCTGTAATCTGGCAAATGGAGTTTAATGTAGATAAATGTACAGTCATCCACATGGATAGATCCAATATGGAACATAATTACAGAATGGGAGAGAACAATATTAGAAAGATAGATAAGGAAAGGGACCTAGGGGTTATAATAGATCATACAGGAAAGGTGAGTGAGCAAGTTAAGGTAGCAGTGAAAAAGGCAAATGCAATGTTAGGTATGATAAAAAGAAATATTAAACATAGGAGTAAGGAAGTGATCATCAAACTGTATAAAGCTTTAGTTAGACCTAGATTGGAGTACTGTGTACAGGTGTGGAGTCCTTATCATAGAGGGGATATAGACATGCTGGAAAGAATACAAAAAAAGAGCGACAAAGATGATAGTGGGATTCCAGAATCACAGTTATGAGGAACGACAGAAAAACCGGCCTACTGTGTCTAGAAGAGAGAAGAATTCTTGGTGACTTAATACAGGTGTATAAGATGATCAGAGGAATGGATAAGTTAGACTATAACAAGTTTTTAAAAATACAACCACCAACAAGAACAAGAGGGCACAGCTACAAGTTGACTAAGGAGAGGTCCAGATTAGATATTAGGAAGTATTTTTTTAGCCAGAGTTGTGAATGCTTAGAATGCATTGCCAAGGGAGGTGGTGGAGGCTGGGACGGTCAACGCATTTAAGAATAGATTGGATGCGTACAGCTTCTAGAGCAAGGTGATGCAAATGGAACTGGTTGTATACAGACACTGCAGAGTCTTCTAAACCAGTATAAAGACGTTAAGTTAATACGTTAAGAATCACATGAATTGCAGAAACAAGATCTGTTGGTTATTTTATAAGTTAAACAAACAACAGCTAAAGTGCAGCTTTAAACAAGGTCTAATATGTAACGTTCAATCTTGGATCTAATGTCAAGTAGCAAGCTCAATCGTGGATCTAATGTGAAGTAGCAAATTCAATCTTGGATCTAATGTGCAGCAGCAAATTCAATCTTGGATCTAATGTCAAGTAGCAAGCTCAATCGTGGATCTAATGTCAAGTAGCAAGCTCAATCTTGGATCTAATGTCAAGTAGCAAGCTCAATCTTGGATCTAATGTCAAGTAGCAAGTTTTAATCTTGGATCTAATGTGCAGCAGCAAATTCAATCTTGGATCTAATGTCAAGTAGCAAGCTCAATCGTGGATCTAATGTCAAGTAGCAAGCTCAATCTTGGATCTAATGTCAAGTAGCAAGCTCAATCTTGGATCTAATGTCAAGTAGCAAGTTTTAATCTTGGATCTAATGTGCAGCAGCAAATTCAATCTTGGATCTAATGTCAAGTAACTACTCCAAGTTCAACAACAGCAACATGATAACAGATAAATTAGACTATAACAAGTTTTAAAAAATACAACCACCTACAAAAACAAGAGGGCATACAAACTAACTAAAGAGAGGTCCAGATTAGATATTAGGAAATATTTTTTTAGTCAGAGAGTGCTGAATGCATTGCCACAGGAGGTAGTGACAATTAATCCATTTTAGAATAGATTGGATACGCATAGCTTTTAGAGCAAGGTAATGTAAATAAAACTGGTTGTATACAGACTGCAGAGTCTTCTAAACCAGTATAAAGATGTTACATTAGTTATAATCCCTAGATACTGTGATCAAATATTTCTGACACACACCTAAACAAAAAACCTGCAGATATTTGCTGACATCAAACATTCAATATTCAACACAAGGTAGCATTAACAAATTAACTGAAGATGTACATCATTGTAGAGGTGCTTGTAAAATATAGAACAAGTCTCCAAAATATTTTAAGTTAAAAAAACAGTAAATATAATGTCCTGGCCAGCTATTTGTAACAACATGTTGAATTGTATAATAGGTCAATGTCAGGCCTGTGTAGATGATTGTTATCCTAAGTGGTTACGGTTAAGATAAAAAGATTGGAATGACGACGTAATCGATCCTCTTCTACCATATAGGGGAGAGATGTTTTTCTTCTGACAGTTTCTAAAGGATGGAGTAGTTGGTTCCGTGCTCAACGAACATTAGTCACCTCTTACAACATGTCTGCCAGGTTACAGTGTTACTATTCTTTGTTCCTGTTATGGGACTTGATGAACAAGTCAGGAAATACCAATGTAAAATCCTATCACATTCAACGTGAAAATATTCAAGAAAATTAGAGTTTAAGGAGAGCTTCTGTAACCCGCTACCAGAGACAATTTGTCAACGACTCAAGATATTAGAAGCTTCTACAACAAAAACTGTAATAAATAGAAACAATCAATCGGGTTCTGGTAAAAGTCACAGCCATCAGTTTCATCAACAACAATACATCTGGTCGTGTCGCACTCAACAAAACAAACAAGCTGAGACAAATCAGCTGATCAAACACAACAATCGTATTCAAGAAAACCAGACATGACTAACCAACCCATCACCATAAAGATAACTAATCCATCGCCATGGAGATAACTAATCCATCGCCATGGAGAACCAAGCCATCGCCATAGAGATAACTAATCCATCATCAAGGAGATAACTAGGTGTGAGAAATTGTTCCCAGTAAATAGTGTACACTCAAATAATGAAGTGCCCAATCTGCGACGCGGGGGGGGGGGCCTGCTGCTGCTGCCATTTGTATTTGTATGGAACGTACTTAGTTTGAGCTTGTTGGCTACACTCCCCCCCCCCCCCCCCCCCCCCCCCCCCCCTAGTTAAGCAGCCCAACACCAACAGCTTGCTGACTCTAAGGTAAACTGCATATTTGTTATCAGTGTCACGCTTGGTCCTGTATGAAGGAACAGAAGATGAAGATGACAATGTGAACTGAAAGGCCAGAAGAAAGCCTCCAATGTTTCCAGGAAAGAGAGAATGGGAAATGGGACCGAGATACTGAGCAGTACATGAGCTGCAGCGATCAGCAACTCAAAGCTGACTGCTAGCGTCAGGCCCAGCGGCCCTTAGTTGCCAAGACCCTTCTACACCTCCACGTGGTAATCCTGGATAACAGGCTGCAACAGAGCAGACTGGACAAGGAGAAGGGATCAAAGAAGGAAGGCTAACCCAGTACTCAAAAATGCCTGCTAATGATGGATGTGTTTGACCAAAAGTTGCAAATATCGCAGTCAAGTTGTAAACTAAGACAACATCA
This sequence comes from Ariolimax columbianus, assembly GCA_036924085.1. NCBI lineage: Eukaryota > Metazoa > Mollusca > Gastropoda > Stylommatophora > Arionidae > Ariolimax > Ariolimax columbianus. The sequence continues at coordinate 2,176,644 of JAVGWX010000009.1, forward strand.
TGCTGGCAAAGCCCTTTTCTTTTGAAGAAGAATTAGAATGAGAAATGATAACACTAGAATGAAAAATGAAAACACCAGAATGAGAAATGATAACACCAGAATGAGAAATGATAACACCAACAATTTTGTGGAAACTACTTTTTGTAATGATTATATAGCAAGACATAAGAAGGTTTGTTCATCCCATGAGGATGGAACCAAAGCAACTACCACTGTGTGTGCATATAACATTAGAAGGTTACAGGGCACGACAATGACCATGTGGCAGATGGGTAGATGACATAAAATACATAAATCCTACAACACATTTGGTCCAGCAGTGCAACTGAGCAGAATCAACACAAGTGTGAATTTTCTATGTTTATTTTCTTTGTGGCTGCTAGGAAATACTTAATGCCCCCATATCTAACAGTGATTGTCGGTGGAGCACCAAGTTCAGGTGGAGCACCTGTCATTCACACACAATACAATGATCAGCTTGACAGACCATTGTCAAACTCAAACAACACACACAGTCTGTCTGGTACAGCTGCTCCTTGCCAAGCACAGGGGGAGTGACAATATTCAGACTGAGAATAAACTCAGACTGAGAACAGACTCAGACTGAAAGATCTGTTCAACAAGAGAAAATCAGATGTGTGAGGAAAACAAACAAGCAGCAGAACATGTTCTTCTTATGTCACTCCCTAGATATCAGAGTCAAGAATGAGCGCATCCAATCAGTAGACAGCTTCACGTACCTTGGCAGCATTCTCTCCGGGGAAACTACTATTGGCTCTGAGTAATAGAATCTCCAAGTTCAGTGCTGCCTTTGGGAGGCTGTGCAACAGCATTTGGAATAGTAGAGGTCTTAGGCTTGACACAAAACTCAAAGACTACTGAGCCGTAGTGCTCCCCACTCTTCTGTACGCCAGTGAGACGTGGATTGTGTACAGCAGATATGCTAGGAAAAATCACTTCCATACAAGCTGCCTCCATTTTATCGACAGAACACTACACAAGGAGCGTACTATAGCTGGTATATATGTAATAAGATACACCTATTTGATAATGTGTCACATTGTAGTTGTGGTCGAACTCTAAGCTTATTCCCGACAACGCGCGAGTGCAAAATTGCTGGGCCGTGCAGCGAAATGCACACCTACTCTCGAGGCACCTTGCTGACACTTAGACCGGAGGTGTGTAGGGGTCACTCATTACCACTGGAGGTGACAAGACGTCATGCCTACCTTGGAGTCCTTGTCAGTGAGAGACCCAAACAAACATACGAAAAGGAAAGGGGCAGGAGATGTGGTAAAAGAAAAACTTGGAAGCCAAGAACCGGGAAAGCTTTTTTAGATTTGCCCTGCCCTGCTCAAGCCTAGCCAGCTAAGCAGGAAACTCATCATCAGGCTACCACGACAGCAAATGTGCTGAGCATTGTGGACCCATAGCTAGATAGAGGTACAGAGTGACAGTATGTCCCTCTACAACAAAACTGAGGACAAACTGTATGGGGATGAGAGAAGCCTGAGATGGAACGACAGAGAAGAACAACAGAAACCACCAACGTACATTCAACACTACACATCCACCCATTTTCTGTGTAGTTTGTTGTATTCTGAACTAACAAATCTGTTGTCTCATCTGTGTTACATGTAATCTCTAGCAGAAATCTAAAGCTGGATACATCAAAATATGCAAATGATAACAATAGCCAGAAATAATTATGGACAACAAAATTCATAACATTCCAGAAGTAACAGTTACAAAAACAAAAAAAGTTAATATCAACATCCAAATTTAATAATTTAAAAAGCCCATCCCATCACAACTAACAGCTAAGAAAGAACCGATTCATCTCACCAGAACAGCTAACAAATATTTCATGGCACGAATGTCTTTCTAATGACATTTAATCAAATCATGAATTTGTAGCACAGAAATTCAAGAACTGATCCCATTCATGGCTACAGAGCAAACAGCTAACAGCAACAACAACATATTTATGACTGAACTAGCAGATGAAGAACCTCTGTTATTGTTTCTACCCTCATCACTTCTATGAACATCGTAGGTCCCTGCCCGTCCAGTCTCCACTTGGCCCGTGTCAGCCGCACATATGGGAGGCTCCAGGCCTACCAGCACTGTTTTCACTATATCTGCTGCTTGACTTGAGCATTTGCTGCTTAGTACTTTCTCCGCACAATTAATGACCACATGGTAGAATCTGGAAGTAGAAACACAATGGGTAAGCTCTCATTCCAGTTACCAGCTACACAATAATAACTTTCAATTCAGCCCATATCAGGGCTAAACCTATGCTCCCACACCATCATCATGGTTGTGGCCCACTGAAGAAAGTGGACCTGGCTCCTCGGTGTCGCAGCCCAGATACACAGTGACATCTGTGCTCATATAGTGTACAATTAAACGTTCCGTTCATTTTATTGGGAGACAAAAAGACTGTCTGTAAAGGATGTAAGGGAATGCTTCCTGTTTATGTAAGGGAATGCTTCCTGTTTATGTAAGGGAATGCTTCCTGTTTATGTAAGGGAATGCTTCCTGTTTCTGTAAGAGAATGCTTCCTGTTTATGTAAGAGAATGCTTACTGTTTATGTAAGGGAATGCTTCCTGTTTATGTTAAGGAATGCTTCCTGTTTATGCAAGAGAATGCTTCCTGTTTATGTAAGGGAATGCTTCCTGTTTATGTAAGGGAATGCTTCCTGTTTATGTAAGGGAATGCTTCCTGTTTATGTAAGGGAATGCTTCCTGTTTATGTAAGAGAATGCTTCCTGTTTATGTAAGAGAATGCTTCCTGTTTATGTAAGGGAATGCTTCCTGTTTCTGTAAGAGAATGCTTCCTGTTTATGTAAGAGAATGCTTCCTGTTTATGTAAGGAAATGCTTCCTGTTTCTGTAAGGGAATGCTTCCTGTTTCTGTAAGGGAATGCTTCCTGTTTATGTAAGAGAATGCTTCCTGTTTATGTAAGGGAATGCTTCCTGTTTATGCAAGAGAATGCTTCCTGTTTATGTAAGGGAATGCTTCCTGTTTATGTAAGAGAATGCTTCCTGTTTATGTAAGGGAATGCTTCCTGTTTATGTAAGAGAATGCTTCCTGTTTATGTAAGGCAATGCTTACTGTTTATGTAAGGGAATGCTTCCTGTTTATGTAAGGGAATGCTTCCTGTTTATGTAAGAGAATGCTTCCTGTTTATGTAAGGGAATGCTTCCTGTTTATGTAAGGGAATGCTTCCTGTTTCTGTAAGGAAATGCTTCCTGTTTATGTAAGGCAATGCTTCCTGTTTCTGTAAGAGAATGCTTACTGTTTATGTTAGAAGTGTTTGTTGCATAAAGTGTTGCATTACTGGCTCGATACATTGTTCTCAAAGATGCTCAAACATTGCCGATGAAGCCTGACCTGGTCCTCTTGTTCAGATTGCAACAGAAACATTTGTGCGACTGGTGAAGATTTGAGCTGACAGGTGAGTAATGATAGAATTTGATCTAAATCCGACCTCAATATATCCACTTCTGCTTTAGATGAGACACTACTGCATAGTTTTGTGTCATCAGCAAATTTTACAACCATGGATCCCATATCAATGTCCAAATCATTTATATACATCAGGAACAAAATTGGTCCCAAAACCGAGCCCTGTGGCACACCACTTTTCACTTCACTCCACTCAGAGTACTCCTTATTTATGCCCACCCTCTGCCTTCTTCTCGTTAACCAATTTTTCAATCTATTTGGCAACTTCCCCACCTATTCCATGTGATTTTAACTTTCTAAATAATCTTTGACGAGGTACTCTATCAAAGGCCTTTGCAAAATCTAGATAAATAACATCCACTGGCTCCCCTTATCTATCATTTTAGTAACCTCCTTCATGAATTCTAATAGATTTGTTAAGCATGATCTCCCTCTAGTAAACCCATGCTGAATATTTCTAATTAGATTAAATTTGTCTAAATGCATTACAATGTTCTCTTTAATTATTGACTCTAACAATTTACAGACTATGCTCGTTAAACTCACTGGTCTATAATTTGCTGGATCTGATTTTTGTCCCTTTTTGAATAATGGGATCATCTTTCCAATCCCGTGGAATAATCCATTTTGCAAGTGATTGAGAACATAATATAGCCAATGGTTTTGCTAGTTGGTCTCTAATTTCAAACAGCAATTTTGGATGAATACCATCTTGACCTGGACATTTATCCACTTTCAACCCCTCCAATTAAAAAAAACCCATTTCCTCTGTAATACAAATTGATCTTAATCCCGCTGTATCCATGTCTCTTTGAAAAATATATCTATAGGCTCTGGGATCTTGAAGCAGTCCTCTTTTGTGTAGACTGTGCCAAAGTACTGATTGAGCAGATTAGCTGCCTCCCTATTCTCACTTATTATTTTCCCTGTACTGTCTATGAGAGGGCCTACTTTGTCTTTCGTTCTTTGTTTATTTCTAACATAAGAGAAGAAGTTTTTACTGTCAGTCTTGATCCTCTGAGCAAGTTTTTTTTCCCGTCTATTTTTGCTGTTCTATTCACTTTCTATGTTCTGCTTATCCAAATATTTTAAATATGTTTCTTTCAATTGATCTGCCTCTATATATTTTTTTCCATGCCTTATTTTTAGCTCTTCTACATTTAACTACAAATCTAGTTACTCACTTTTTACGCTTGGGGTTTAGCTCTCTACATGGAACATATCAATAGTAGACGTTTCAACTGTGAGTGCATACAAATAATGTGAGACCAGCCACTGGAAACTTACATGCACTGAAACCTCATTAAGACATCCATGTTGTCTGTAGCTCTGGACTGAGTCTCGTAGTTTCTTCTGGCCTCGAGGGCACATATATCTTGGTCTTTGTGATAGCGGGCAATACACTCAGCATTGGCTGTGTAAACTGAGGGTGACAACAAAAGTCAAAGACTTGTTATTTTATGTTATACAGAGTAGACATCAATGCATTCTAGGTAAACTCATAGGTGTTCAGTCTTTTTAAGCGAATGATGAAGAGTATGGATACTGTACCTTGTTGGTTGTCACATCCTGTACAGAAATGCTCCACCTGGTGTGAAAGCATCACCAAAGGTGCTCAGATCACAGAGCAAAACTCCATTGTGGAGTCTCAGATAAAGAGTCTCCCAAATGACAATGCATGATGACTCGATACCTCACACGTGTGCCCTGGGTACAGCAGAGTCTGCCATGTCAGGATTGGTCTTTACATTCATATGAGAACACATCTAACAGCACAAATCTAATTGTGTTGCCACCTTCACTTGTGACTATTAACTCGTTGGTTGTACACACTGCTGCCCTGTTACACAAGCCATGTTTGATGTGAAATTCCTCAATCATCAGTTCATCAACTGTAACTATCCAAAAGATGGTCATTGATTTGAATATGTCCCCTCTGATCATATTTAACGTCCCCACAATGGATGCATTCAAAACCAAAATGTCAGCTCTTTCATTGCCCTCAACATGAGCATGACCAGGACTGTAGATCCACATAAGGCCTTAAATCTCTGATCTCTCTCCTTTATTTCCTCCTGTCTGAGTTTCTCTTCTCTGCACCTTCCGAAGTACGGATTGAGAGTTACTCACATCCACTGCCCTGATTAATGAAGCCTCAGATAGCACCACCTCAAAGGTGGAGTTGCTGCCTCATCTCTAACTAGAGGTTGTTGTTATGTATGTCTAGTTCTGCGATCACAGTGACCTACTTCCCACATTAGTTGAGAGGTCACAGCGACAGTAGATTCATCAGTACGTGTGACAGTGCCCCTATCTTCAGTAGCATCACTTGCAGCAGCCATAGACTACAGTTAGCAATGATTCTCAAAGATGGGGATGGATGGAACAGCATAGAGGTCATGTGCTAGACTGTGATCATTCGTGACATTGAATTGAGTAAAATACGTTAGAAGGCACATTAGATATGGATACATTAGATATGGATACATTAGATATGGATACATTTTATATGGATATGTTAAAGGACACATTAGATATGGATACATTAGATATGGATACATTTTATATGGATACATTTTATATGGATATGTTAAAGGACACATTAGATATGGATAAGTTAGAGGGTACATTAGATATGGATACATTAGATATGGATACATTTTATATGGATATGTTAAAGGACACATTAGATATGGATAAGTTAGAGGGTACATTAGATATGGATACATTAGAGGACACATTAGATATGGATACATTAGAGGACACATTAGATATGGATTGGTTAGAGGACACATTAAATATGGATAGGTTAGAGGACACATTAGATATTGATACATTAGAGGACACATTAGATATGGATACATTAGAGGACACATTAGATATGGATAGGTTAGAGGACACATTAGAGATGGATTGGTTATAGGATACATTAGAGATGGATAAAAGAGAGGACACATTAGAGATGGTAGATCCAAGTGTTAATCAACTGCTCTCACCTCGCACATTTGTACAAAAGTAATAGACACTCCTCCTGGCTTTCTCAATGTCAATCATCTTGCGGAGAAAGTGGGCAGCATCCGTGGTATCATTCTTGCACCCCTCCATGACCCTCTCAATGCAGTTGATAGCTGTCAGCAGATCTCCGTTTCTGTGAGTCACAAGATATGCTACCAGTTCAAACATGCAAGCCATCTCTACAGCCATGTTTTCTTATGAACAATAGAGCTGAACAGTGACAAGATGGCGGTGGCTACAGATATTTTTTGTTTGTTTTTGCGTTCGCCTTATTTCTCTAATCCCCAAGGCGGTGTGCATTGCACTGCGTTTTTATTTTGCGCCTGTCGGCCCAGTGCATCCGACTTCAGCATGCATTTTATGTAAGGGTCTGCTTCCTCCTGCATTTTCTAAGGGTTTGCTTCCCCGGGGTAACGGCCGGTGCTGTGATGGGGATCGAACCCAGCACCTTATGGTTGTGAGCCGTGTCACATAACCACTAGGCCACGCCGTCCCCTGGCTACAGATATGATCATGGCACTATGGATGCAATGAAATATTGCAAATGGTGAATGATGGTGATGGATCACTGATGACTAAGGTTTTCATGAAGTCGTCAAAGCATATTAATGAAGACAGTTTAGATGACTGACAGTAGCCATTTCAAGATGACGATGATCAAAATGATGTTAAGATAGCATAAATTTGTTTCTTCTTCTGATAATTTGAAAACCAAATTAGTCCTATTAATTTGTTTCTTCTTCTGATAATTTGAAAACCAAATTAGTCCTATTAATTTGTTTCTTCTTCTGATAATTTGAAAACCAAATTAGTCCTATTAATTTGTTTCTTCTTCTGATAATTTGAAAACCAAATTAGTCCTATTAATTTGTTTCTTCTTCTGATAATTTGAAAACCAAATTAGTCCTATTGTACTCCTGTATAATGTATGGAGGGTTGTTTCTAGAGCTTTCTTTTATTCTTGTATTAGACAAAAATATAAATGTTGATATGGATGTGTTTTTGCTGGTTTCAATTAGAATGCAGTTGATGGATGTATCATAGCTTGATTTAGCTAGGATGTGTAGGTGTTTTTGCTGGTTTAGCCAAAGATAATTCATTGTTTCCTTGGTTTATTTCAGATAATGTGGATGTGTTTTTGCTTTGTTTTAATTCAGATAATGTGGATGTATTTTGCTTTGTTTTAGTTCAGACAACGTAGATGTGTTTTTGTTTTGTTTTAGTTCAGATATTGTGGATATATATTTGCTTGTAGTTCCGATAATAATTAAATCAGGTGTACGACAGGGTTGCCTCCTTTCCTGTTCATCCTGGCAGTGCAATGAATTATGAAAGTAACAACAAATGAGAGAAATGGAATCCAGTGGACGTTGGATAAACAGCTGGAGGACCTGGATTTTGTGGATGATATAGCCCTTCTGTCCCAAAGCCAAATGCAAAGGAAACTGGATAGACTGGATTATACCTCTAAACAAATCGGTTTGAAGATCCATGAGGAAAAGACAAAAATAATTAGGGTCAATGCAGCAAACACAGAACCAATCAAGGCTGAGAGGAACGCCACTGGAAGAGGTAGAGGTATTTATATACCAAGAAAGTATCATCAACAAGGAAGGAGGGATAGATGAGGATATAAAAACAAGGATACAAAAAGCAAGAGTTGCATTCGGAATGTTGAAACCAAGATGGAACTCCACGGACATAAAACAAAGGATTTTACATTCAAATGTCAAGCCAGTCCTGGTGTATGGAGTGGAAACCTGGAGGATGACCAAAGGCAGTGACAGAAGACTGCAGGGTTTTGTCGACAGATGTCTGAGAAAGATTCTTGGTATAAAATGGTTTGACAAAGTTACAAACGACAGACTGTGGGAGAGAAAGGGACAAGGTAAATTGGAACATAAAATCTTATGAAGAAAGTGGAGATGGATGGGTCATACATTAAGAAAGTCCCAGGCTAGTATCACCAGGCAATCCCTGTCATGGAACCCCCAGGGAAGGACAGGCACAGGCAGAGCAAGGAATACACGGAGACGAGATCTGGAGAAGGAAGTAAAGAAAACAGGGAAAAGCTGGAAGGAAGTGGAAAAGATGGCACAGGACAGAGCTGCTTGGCGAGGGTTGGTTGATGGCCTATGCACCCCTGGGTGATAGAAAGCGAGAGAGAGAGTTCAGATAATGTGGATGTGTTTTTGCTTGTAGTTCAGATATTGTGGAAATATTTTTTTTTTCAGTTAAAAATAACGACCAATCTAATTGACAAGGATGAATATATAACCTTCTTGAAGAAGATATTGAATGCTTAACGAGCTAGATACATGACCAAATGGGAAACCGAACATACTGGCTACACAAAAAACGATGCCTATTACCAGCTGAACAGAAGAGAGCAGGTCGTGGTCTTCAGACTTCGCACTGGCCACAATAGACTGAGGTACCACCTATTCAACAAATTGAAGATAGGTGGCACTGACGAATGCCCGTGTGGTACCGGGAAAATGACCGCTGAGCATTTGCTGCAAAACGGCCCGACATACGAGGATCAGAGAGAGCAGATGTGGCCATCACCGGTGGCAACACAAGACAAGCTCTATGGCAGTGTCGATAGCCTCAGGATGACCGCCGCTTTTTTCGAAAAAATAATGGTCGATGTCTGACAGCGTAAGAAGAAGATATTGAATGCTTAACAATGATTGAATGCTTACCCACAAGCACGTACAGCTGAGTCCGCATCTCCCTGGCTGATGAAATTGTTTGGAGAATTCTCAGAAAGAGATCCACTTTTCAGCGCCGCTGTGCATATTGTGGCTCTGTGTATAGCAGCATTCGTACAGGATCCTCTAACAGATCCCGCAGCTAGGAGACAAGGACAGAGTTTAATACAGATTATAATTATGTCATGGGGAGGAAGACTAACGTCTAGTCAGGCAAAATATACTGATCAGACATGTTAGTCAGGGTCAGGCAAATTATACTGATCAGACATGTTAGTCAGGGTCAGGCAAAATATACTGGTCAGACATGTTAGTCAGGGTCAGGCAAAATATACTGGTCAGACATGTTAGGCAGTGTCAGGCAAAATATACTGGTCAGACATGTTAGTCAGGGTCAGGCAAAATATACTGATCAGACATGTTAGTCAGGGTCAGGCAAAATATACTGGTCAGACATGTTAGGCAGTGTCAGGCAAAATATACTGGTCAGACATGTTTGTCAGGGTCAGGCAAAATATACTGATCAGACATGTTAGTCAGTGTCAGGCAAAACATACTGATCAGACAGACATGTTAGGCAGGGTCAGGCAAAATATACTGATCAGACATGTTAGTCAGTGTCAGGCAAAACATACTGATCAGACAGACATGTTAGGCAGGGTCAGGCAAAATGTACTGATCAGACATGTTAGTCAGGGTCAGGCAAAATATACTGGTCAGACATGTTAGGCAGTGTCAGGCAAAATATACTGGTCAGACATGTTAGTCAGGGTCAGGCAAAATATACTGATCAGACATGTTAGTCAGTGTCAGGCAAGATATACTGATCAGACATGTTAGTCAGTGTCAGGCAAAATATACTGATCAGACATGTTAGTCAGTGTCAGGCAAGATATACTGATCAGACATGTTAGTCAGTGTCAGGCAAGATATACTGATCAGACATGTTAGTCAGGGTCAGGCAACATTTACTGATCAGACATGTTAGTCAGGGGAAGCAAAGCATACTGGTCAGACATGTTAGTCAGGGTCAGGTGAAACATACTGGTCTAGACCCTCACCTCGGCTTCCTCTGAGCCCTCCCCTGAAACGGGCTGTTTTTGTGGCAGCCTGGCTAATGAGGTGAGGGTTCGAGGGATCCCCGTAGTAGTGAGCGACACGCAGATGAAGCCAAGCATAGCACAACATCCTGGAGGATCTAGGTACACCTTCATCAGCACGCTCAGGATGTGAGGAAAGCTACTGGAACCCACTACTTAACGTCCTTTTCAGGGCGCACAAAAGAATAAACGTACTCATTGTGGGCATTCACAAACAACAATAATAATCATGTCGCAGTACACATAGTCCCACATCAGATACTGCCATCAGGGATGAGGTGTTAGTATTAATGATCTGTCCTGCTGTGCCCTTTTGGATGGCATTTTGGGTCTAAGTTGTCTCTCCTGGGCCTGAATGATGAACTGTTAGTGTTAATTATCTGTCCTACTGTGCCCTTTTGGGTGTCATGGGAAGCCCAAGTTGTCTCTCCTAGGTCACATAGACTTTAAAGTTAGACACTTGATTGTATGAGAGAGGTCTAAACTTGTGGGATGTTTGTGGGGTGACTAGTAGTAAAGACAGTCTTATAGGATACACTGGTTGTGGATTCCATGTGAGCAGTCCTATGCCTCACAGTTCTGTATTTCCTAAAGGAAATAGACACACACACAGCTGGTAGACACACATACAGCTGGTAGACACATATACAGCTGGTAGACACACATACAGCTGGTAGACACACATACAGCTGGTAGACACACATACAGCGACAGAACAGAATATAGACCAATGAAGATGTTACAGCTGTAATCTTATGATCCACTGGAGACACACATGCAGCTGGTAGACACACATACAGCTGGTAGATACACATACAGCTGGTAGACACACATACAGCTGGTAGACACACATACAGCGACAGAACAGAATATAGACCAATGAAGATGTTACAGCTGTAATCTTATGATCCACTGGAGACACACATGCAGCTGGTAGACACACATACAGCTGGTAGACACACATGCAGCTGGTAGACACACATGCAGCTGGTAGACACACATGCAGCTGGTAGACACACATACAGGATTTCATGAGTGATTGCCTGTATTTGAGAGGGGAACAAGTTGGTTTGTTAGTTATTATTGGACAGATCAGATAATATTTGTTGTAGGGTTTGTTGAAGTTTGTTGTATGTTGGGGTGTGTTGCATGTTGAAGTTTGTTGTATGTTGGAGTTTCTGGTCTGTTGGGGTTTGTTGAATGTTGGGGTTTGTTGAATGTAGAGGTTTCTTGTTTGATGTATGTTGGGGTTTGTTGCATGTTGGGGTTTGTTGTATGTTGGAGTTTGTTGTATGTTGGAGTTTCGAGCAGGGAGTACCCCAAGGGGGAGTACTGTCACCCACACTCTTCCTGGTATATATAAACGATATTACAGAGAATATACCAAGAAGAGTCCATAGCTCAATGTTTGCAGACGATCTGGCTATGTGGACCTCTGAAAAAAATCTCACCATAGCAAGAAATCGGATGCAGACGGCCCTAACATCGCTGGAAGAGTGGGCGAACTCATGGCTGGTCAAAATAAACGAGGAGAAAACCACGTGCACAATATTCTCGCTTTCATTAAAACCCCAAAGTACCAAATTAAGTCTAAATGGCAAATTCCTGCAGCCAAACGACAACCCAACCTATCTGGGAGTCACATTTGATCGGCGCATGACATGGACAAGTCAGATTGAGAGAAACCGAATGAAAGCCAGAGAAAGAATGGCAATCATGAGGAAACTTGCTGGCACAAGCTGTGGAGCAGACGAAGGCATACTAAAGAAACTGTACACTGGAAGAGTGAGACCAGTTCTCGAGTATGGCATTGCGGCATGGACAACAGCAGCGAAGGCGAACTTCGATAAAGTTAACAAACTTCAAAACCAAGCCATGAGAATTATAACAGGTGGCATGAAGTCAACGCCAATTGTAGAACTTGAAAAGATTACAAAACTGCAATCCATGACCGATAGAAGAGACTGCAGAGCCCAGCTGCAGTCAGAGAAACTCCGAAGACTGACCGACCATCCAATGCACCAGAGACTAAACAATTTGGGAAATGGGAAACTAAAGCGGAGAAACTTTGCAGAAATAGCCAAAGCAAAGATGCACGAAGATCCCATAAACGCACTAACAACACCAAAACCCATCACTACTGTACGAAAACCTACTTGGAGGCAAGATATATTTCCAGAGGTGGTAGAAAATATACCAGGTATTGCAAAAAAAAACTGCCAGACTGAAAAAGAAAGGAGAGATACTACCCTAAGCTTCATAACGAAAAGCTACCCAAGTATGGACTGGACCCATGCATACACCGACGGTTCTGTAACAAACACAACACAGAACGGAGGGGCAGGAGCATTCCTGAACCTACCAAATGGCAGAAAAATAACACTGTCATTCGCTACTGGTAAGTACACAAGCAATTTCAGAGCGGAGGCAGAGGCACTGAGGGCGGCAGTGGAAGAAATGGTGACACACAGTGAAAATGAGAGCCATATAGTCCTGCTGACAGATGCTCTCGCCGTAGTCACAGCGCTAAAAAGCCAGAAAAACACTGAGCTTAATGACTTAAGAGCAGCACTATGCAAAATGTGCCAGCAGTCCGCACCAAAAAGGGTAGTGGTACAGTGGGTCCCATCACACTGCAACATCCAAGGCAACGAGGAGGCAGACAGACTGGCAAAAGAAGGTGCAAGACTACCACAAGCAGATACCAGTATGACGTACGAAGAGTCAAAACGGCTTATCAAAGCCAGATACATGACCAAATGGGAAACCGAACATACTGGTTACACCAAAAACGATGCCTATTACCAGTTGAACCGAAGAGAGCAGGTCGTTGTCTTCAGACTTCGCACTGGCCACAATAGACTGAGGTACCACCTATTCAACAAATTGAAGATAGGGTGTACCGACGAATGCCCGTGCGGGACTGGTAAAATGACCGCTGAACATCTGCTGCAGAACTGCCCGACATACGAGGATCAGAGAGAGCAGATGTGGCCATTACCAGTGGAACTGCAAGACAAGCTCTATGGCAGTGGCGACAGCCTCAGGATGACCGCCGCTTTTTTCGAAAAAATAATGGTTACTGTCTGACTGCGTACGCAGAAGAAGAAGAAGAAGTATGCTGGAGTTTGTTGTATGTATGGGTTTGTTGAATGTTGGGATTTGTTGTATGTTGGGGTTTGTTGAATGTTGGGATTTCTTGTTTGTTGTATGTTGGGGTTTGTTGTATGGTGTATGTTGGAGTTTGTTGTATGTTGGGGTTTCTTGTATGTTGCGGTTTGTTGTGTTTTGATATCTGAATGTGTTTCGTATATTTGAATATAAAGTGTGAAAGCTGCTTGTGTCGAGGACCCCTGATTTATGTCACATCCTCCCTCTTGAGACCCCCTGATTTATGTCCCATCCTCCCTCTTGAGACCCCCTGATTTATGTCCCATCCTCCCTCTTGAGACCCCCTGATTTATGTCCCATCCTCCCTCTTGAGACCCCCTGATTTATGTCCCATCCTCCCTCTTGAGAACCCCTAATTTATGTCCCATCCTCCCTCTTGAGACCCCCTGATTTATGTCACATCCTACCTCTTGAGACCCCCTGATTTATGTCACATCCTCCCTCTTGAGACCCCCTGATTTATGTCACATCCTCCCTCTTGAGACCCCCTGATTTATGTCACATCCTCCCTCTTGAGACCCCCTGATTTATGTCACATCCTCCCTCTTGAGACCCCCTGATTTATGTCACATCCTCCCTCTTGAGACCCCCTGATTTATGTCACATCCTCCCTCTTGAGACCCCCTGATTTATGTCACATCCTCCCTCTTGAGACCTCCTGATTTATGTCACATAGACGTCAGCACTCAGATAAAAGTCTATCCTTCCTCCCTCAACTTAGTATTGTACGTCCTATAGCGTCTGAGTCGTAGACCGCTCTCTACTAACGGCAAATGCACCGTTCAGTAAATGGGTACCTGACTTGCTGTTAGCATGGAAAGGCAGCGAGGAAGGGAACTGGCCACCACACCTCATGAAAATTGTATGTCTAGTTCAATGACGTTTCTAAGCACTCCCTCCCCAACAGCAGTGCCTGCTACGGGACTAACTTTCATATAAGATAACTGCCGTTGGGGAGGAAGTGTTTGATAATTTACAGTAACAGGTCCCAGCTTCAGTCAAGCCGAGTAATCAGTTCTGGTCTCAACTACGGCGTCTTCACTAATTGGATGCCCATTTACAGCTTGGTAAGCTCAAACAGGGTGACTAGGGAGCGCACCCTGTTGCTTTACCACGATAAGCAAATGGTTTAACAGGTCCACCACTAGGACGTCCAAGTCAAGGCAGTCCATCTTTTTGTGTGAGGTGGTGGTGACTAGTTTCACATCAGACAATAACAACTGGTTGACTAGCTTGCTACCTTCCTTGACAGTTCCACATCAGACAATACCATCTGGTTGACGTGCTTGCTACATTCCTTGACAGTTCCACATCAGACAATACCATCTGGATGACGTGCTTGCTACCTTCCTCGCTGGCCTGTCTTCCCTAACAGTAAAGGTCACGAACTATGTGCATTAGTCGTAATACGCGAACACTCTATCGACTCTGCCACACAAACACACCAAGCACATGCCACTTGTAGTCGACAGGCTGCTGTGGAATGGCTGGTGATTGAAGATGGGCCACACATTGTGCCTGGTCTCTTCACAACAATTTCTGGCAAGTTCACGGACCAACATCATCATCATGTAGCATGTCTGCTGTAGAACGTCGCTCTCATCACGGCCAGCCGATATGAATGTCGGTCTGGTCTGCAGTCAATGTTCCCGCCTGATCCATGTTTAGAGTATCCAACTTCACTTATTGAATGTCGGTCTGCAGTCAATGTTCCCGCCTGATCCATGTTTAGAGTATCCAACTTCACTTATGGAATGTTGGTCTGCAGTCAATGTTCCCGCCTGATCCATGTTTAGAGTATCCAACTTCACTTATTGAATGTCGGTCTGCAGTCAATGTTCCCGCCTGATCCATGTTTAGAGTATCCAACTTCACTTATGGAATGTTGGTCTGCAGTCAATGTTCCCGCCTGATCCATGTTTAGAGTATCCAACTTCACTTATTGAATGTCGGTCTGCAGTCAATGTTCCCGCCTGATCCATGTTTAGAGTATCCAACTTCACTTATGGAATGATCAATTATCCAGCAGACGTGTAGGTTTTATCGTCAAGGTCCACCAGGAGTAGAATCATCACCATCACGTGCCCTACTACAACCATCACTCACGTGACCAGTCCAGATACTCTTCGTTGTTCTGTCCAGTTTAAAAAACCATTACAGAGTTTCTTATTTGTCTTCCTCTGTTCCTGATCTTTCCAGTTGCCATAATGTATTCTCTTTTTCAGGATCTGTCCAGAATTAATTGCTTATCTGTAAGCATAACAAATAACAACAGTATTAAAAAAAGGAATCGCCCTACATGGAAGAAAAACATCTCAACCAATTCAAGGCAGCGATCGCAAAGACAATCGGATCTGAAGCAATCAGAAAATATTCAAACAGACAAGAAAGACAAATAAAGGCCAGTCCTCAATCATACTACAGTATCGGGCAACGAACAACGCGCTGCAGGAAAGACACGAGTTATTAACCCTTTACACCCTAACCTGCCCATTGTATGTTCTTTGGAAACCGAAACACTACTACTATGTTCAATGCAACTGTTCATTGCTTGTTCTGTGCTTCGGATATCATTTACATCGCATAAGCAAACAAATGGTATATTAATAAGGCAAAGAAGTATCTCCCTGCGCTTATGAATATGTATTTCCTATTTTAAGGCTTAGGGTGTAAAGGGTTAAGGGCGAGTCCTAATGTTCACGGACAAAATGTTTTATATAGATGCGTCCCATGAAAGCCCACTCAGAGAGGAGGCCAACTCGGAACATAGACCTACCGTAGCCATATAATACAGTGTGGAGAGGAAGGCTGCGCGGTCACACGTACACGCGGTCGGTCACACGTATGTTGGCTGCCTTCATGCACGCACTGGTCTGGAGATCAGAGGACACAGCTCTAGGTAATTATATAAAGTGGAAGAGAAGAGAGGTTGGGGAGAACTACCCGTTAATGGATTGGAACAATGTCCCGCAAGGACGATAAATTGCGAGAAAGGTCAGACACATGGAGGGTTGAGGGAGAGATTTAGGACAAGTGCACATTATATATATATCATGTAGTGTAACAGGGGTGTGTACTCGCACCAACTCTTGTTGGGTGTTAGGTTTCTGCCATGCTGACTGATGTTTTCAGAGATGGGGACATATGGGTCGACATCAGATATCGTATTGGTGGGAAATTGTTGAACCTTAGCTAGAAGACTTCAAGCAACTATCACGGCAAAGTGACACACCATCAGAGAGCTTCTGTTTGCTGATGAATGTGGCCTCATTGCTGAGCAAAAAGCGTGTATGTAGTTTGCTGCCAATCATCTGGCACTCTTCTTTCTGTCAGTGCTTTTGTAAAGATTGTAGGTACTTCAGTCGTGTCACATGGTTCAGTTGTTATGCCGTCCATGCCTGCTTAATTATTTCTGAAGCGATTTATCATAGCATTTCTATTTCTTGAATCAATACAATCAGGTTCCAGATGATCCTTGTTTCTGGAGATAGCGAGTGTTTCTGTGTGCCTGTTGCGTGAACAGTTCGTGGAATTACTCTTTCCATCCTTGTTGTCTTACGTGCTAATTAGATATTGGGGATCCATTATGTCTTTAATTACTGAGGTCAGAAATAGATATCGTTGCAAAACTCCATGTCTTCTTGCTTTTATTGGTAACATCTCGTGTTTAACTTTCGCATATGGAAGTAATTTTTTTTTTTTCCATGATAGTTCTTTAGCAAGTTTGATTACTCGTTTGGTACTTCGTCTTGTTATTTGGTCAGTAATATAATCTTCTTTCGCCTAGGACGTTGGTCATTACTTGCAGTTTCTTTTTAGTCTGTATTTCATTCTTTAAATTCAACTTTCCACAAAGCTGTTTTTGTCCTCCTTCTTTGCTTTGAAGTTTTTCTGTTCTACATTTCTCACTGGGTGTATCCACCAGTCATGACTGTTTTAAAGTTGGTACATTCACAGTTTATGTCTTCTGTTTCTCTAAAAAGTGTTTTTTTAAATCTGACATTTTATGACATATTTTATTTCTGATAGTTTCTTCGCCTTAAAAAAAAAAACGATTTGTGACGATTGCTTTTCTAATTTATTCTGTGACTTTGTTTGTGTCATTGCCTCTGATTGAGTAAAAAAGACAAAGGCCGCCGTCCATCGAAGACGATGATGGCTTAATTAATTTTGCTTGCGTTTTTTTTTAGTAAGGATTAACTGCGCTACTTTTTATCCTCACTCTCTCGTCTTGAGCCACCCGACCCCAGTGGCAAGTCAAAGACAAGACGACTAGGAGGCGACTACGATATGCAGGGGACTCCGCATCAAGCACCCGTGAAAAAGACGGGGGAGTCCGGAGTCGAACCCACACCACCTGATCACGAGGCGGACGGCTTAACCACTTCGCCACAGAATATTCTGAGTATCCAGTATCTATACAGATGTTGTTTGCGTCATTGCCTCTAGAGTATCCAGTATCTATACAGATGTTGTTTGCGTCATTGCCTCTAGAGTATCCAGTATCTATACAGATGTTGTTTGCGTCATTGCCTCTAGAGTATCCAGTATCTATACAGATGTTGTTTGCGTCATTGCCTCTAGAGTATCCAGTATCTATACAGATGTTGTTTGCGTCATTGCCTCTAGAGTATCCAGTATCTATACAGATGTTGTTTGCGTCATTGCCTCTAGAGTATCCAGTATCTATACAGATGTTGTTTGCGTCATTGCCTCTAGAGTATCCAGTATCTATACAGATGTTGGGAGATTATTTTGGAGTAATATTTGTTTTCTGTCTCTTGTTAATATGTGATCAAGTGGTGATGTAATGTTTGGTTTATTTCCCCTGTACCTTGTTTTGAAATCATTTTCCCGGTGTTGTGAGACGGTGGATGTTATTATTAGACCTTCCTCAGTACAGACATTTATATGCTTAATTCCATTACCGGGTCGGGTCTAATGAGGCGCCAACTGGATATAAACTGTTTTCATATGATGGTCTGTTTCCCCACGTTCTTCAATTCTTCCTCTTCTGCGTCCGTTTTCAGTCTCCCACTAGCAAGCCCTGAACAGGGTTTTGCAAGTAGCCGGATATAGTCCAGAGAACAGAATGCGTTGTGTCGCTAGTTTACAGCTTGACTGTGATATTTGCACCTTTCGGTCCGACACTTCCGTCTTCGGCAGGACTTCAATTCCAATCGCCCATTACAATCAGATCAACATTCCCATCGATAACGTCTTTATCTCTCCTATCTTCCTCGCTGTTTGTGTCGTTGTATGGAGCGTAGACCTGTGATCATTGTTCTTCTCATTGCATGGGGTGTAGACCTTTGATCATTGTTGTTGTCATTGTATGGGGTGTAGACCTTTGATCATTGTTCTTCTCATTGTATGGGGTGTAGACCTTTGATCATTGTTGTTGTCATTGTATGGGGTGTTGACCTTTGATCATCGATAACGTCTTTATCTCTCCTATCTTCCTCGCTGTTTGTGTCGTTGTATGGGGCGTAGACCTTTGATCATTGTTGTTGTCATTGTTTGGGGCGTAGACCTTTGATCACTGTTGTTGTTTTCATACTCTGAATTGGTTGTATACATGCTAGTCTTTCACTGATGTATTTTGTTTCTACAGTGGACGTTGCTATCTATGGATGTACAGGACAACCTACATCATGTTTGATTCTTTGTGTCGACACTGCCTAATAGCATGATCAAAACATAGTTTCCATGGGTCGCTTGAAGTTCTGTCCATTTTGTCTTCTGTGTGTTAGTCTTATCTTAACTTAATGTCTTTATACTGGTTTAGAAGACTCTGCAGAGTCTGTATACAACCAGTTTCATTTACATTACCTTGCTCTAAAAGCTATGCGCATCAAATCTATTCTTAAATGTATTAATTGTACCTGCGTCCACTACTTCCTGTGGCAATGCATTTCCCGCATTCATCACTTTCTGGCTTAAAAATATTTCCTAATATCTAATCTGGACTTTTCTTTAGTTAATTTGTAGCGCTATTCTCTCTTGTTTTTGTGGGTGGTTGTATTTTGAAAAAAAAGCTTGTTAGTCTAATTTTTCCTTTCCTTTGATTATCTTATAAACCTGTATTGTCACCACGAATTCTCTTTTCTGGGCACTGTAGGCCGGTTTTTCTGAGTCTTTCCTCATAGCTGTAATTCTGGAATCCCACTATCAGCTTTGTCGCTCTTTTTTGTATTCTTTCCAGCATGTTTATATCTCCTCTATGATAAGGACTCCACACCTGTACACAGTACTCCAATCTAGGTCTAACTAAAGCTTTATAAAGTTTGACTATCACTTCCTTGCTCCTATGTTTAATATTTCTTTTTATCATACCTAACATTGCATTTGCATTTTTTACTGCTACCCGAACTTGCTCACTCACCTTTCCTGTATGATCTATTATAATCCCTAGGTCCCTTTCCTTTTCTATTTATTCTAATATTGTTCTCGCCCATTCTGTAATTATGTTCCATCTTGGATCTACCCACGTGAATGACTGTACATTTATTTACATTAAACTCCATTTGCCAGATTACAGACCATTCTCTAATTTTAACTAAATCCGACCTCAATATATCTACATCAGCTTTAGGTGAGACACTACTGCATAGTTTTGTGTCATCAGCGAATTTTTCAACCATGGATCCAACATCAATGTTCAAATCGGTTATATATATCAAGAACGAAATTGGTCCCAAAACCGAGCCCTGTGGCACACCACTTTTCACTTCACACCACTCAGAGTACTCCTCATTTATGCCCACTCTCTGCCTTCTTTCATTTAACCAATTTTCAATCAATTTGGCAACTTCCCCACCTATTCCATGTGATTTTAACTTTCTAAATAATCTTTGATGAGGTACCTTTGCAAAATAAAAATAAATAACGTCCACTGGCTCCCCTTTATCTATCATTTTAGTAACCTCCTCCATGAATTCTAATAGATTTGTTGAGCACGATCTCCCTCTAGTAAAACCATGCTGGCTATTTCTAATTAGATTAAACTTGTCTAAATGCATTACAATGTTTTCTTTGATTATTGACTCTAACAATTTACAGACTATGCTTGTTAAACTCACCGGTCTATAATTTGCTAGATCAAATTTTTTCCCCCTTTTTTAATAATGGGATCACTCCTGCATATTTCCAATCCTGTGGAACAATCCATTTTGCAAGTGATTGAGGACATAATATAGCCAATGGTTTTCCTAGTTTGTCTCTAATTTGAAACATCAATATTGGATGAATACCATCTTGATCTGGACATTTATCCATTTTCAACTCGTCCAATTAAAAAAAAAAAAATTTCCTATGTAATACATATTTATCTTAATCCCGCTGTATCCATCTTATAATCCTGTCTTAGCTTCTATCAAAAATGCAACCAGTTCCGGCTTGGTTTCACAAGCCCCCCCCCCCCCCCCCCCCCAAATATCATGTCTGCATTTTAAATACGTGTCCCTTTCCTGGTCGTTCATGGTAGTTGAGTGTTTCCAGTTGGTGAGGCCAGTCCGTTCACACCCCTTTAACGGTTGTGTAGCATTAGTTTACTGTTTGTCGGATTGCTAGGCTTATTTCAGCCCTATTCGTGTGGCTCGCTAAGCCAATAACACAGGTGTCATATCTCCATTCATGTCGGCTCGCTAAACCAATGACACAGGTGTCATATCTCCATTCATGTCGGCTCGCTAAACCAATAACACAGGTGTCATATCTCCATTCATGTCGGCTCGCTAAACCAATATCACAGGTGTCATATCTCCATTCATGTCGGCTCGCTAAACCAATAACACAGGTGTCATATCTCCATTCATGTCGGCTCGCTAAACCAATCACAGAGGTACCATATCTCCATTCATGTCGGCTCGCTAGACCAATAACACAGGTGCTATATCTTCATTCATGTCGGCTCGCTAGATCAATCACAGAGGTGCCATATCTCCATTCATGTCGGCTCGCTAGACCAATAACACAGGTGCTATATCTCCATTCATGTCGGCTCGCTAAACCAATCACAGAGGTGCCATATCTCCATTCATGTCGGCTCGCGAGACCAATCACAGAGGTGTCACATCTCCATTCATGTCGGCTCGCGAGACCAATCACAGAGGTGCCATATCTCCATTCATGTCGGCTCGCTAGACCAATCACACAGGTGCCATATCTCCATTCATGTCGGCTCGCTAGATCAATCACAGAGGCGCCATATCTCCATTTGCCAGTGCGTTTGTGGCAAACCCTTACTTCACGCCGTTTCCACCTCCTACGACAAGAACGTGGGTAGGAGGTGAGGACATGCCCAAGGACGTGGGTAAGAGGTGAGGACATGCCCAAGGACGTGGGTAGGAGGAGAGGAAAACATGCCCAAAGAACGCATGGGACACCCTAAGGATTGGCACGATCAAAAGCCACAAACAGTTCATGATGAAATCCATTCTCATTTTGGCTCAACAATCCTCGGTGAATGAAGCGGTTCAGCTCAACGAGAATGTGTCCATGAATGTGTCATGGGGATCAAGACGCTGAGCAGCGCATGAGCTGCAGTGGTCAGCTAGTGTCGGGGCCAGCGAACCAGAGCTGCCAAGACCCTTGTACACCTCCACGCGGTGATCCTGAATAACAGGCTGCAGCAGGGCAGACTGGCTAAGGAGAAGGGATCGAAGAGGGAATGCTAACCCGGTACTCAAAAAATGCTTGCTGAAGTCGGATGTGTTGGACTGAAAGGTGCAAATATCGCAGTCAAGCTGTAAACTACGACACAACGCATTCCGTTCTCTGGACTACATTCTGCTACTTAAGCCCTTTCAGGGTTTGGTAGTGGGAGATTGAGAACGAACGAAGTCATGCCAAGCCAGCCAATGTGTCGGACGCGTTAGTATCACCGTGCCGCTAGCGTTGTCACAACTGACCATTTTGAAAATGCTGCTTATTGAATGTGGATTCTTCTTCTTCGTTCTCAAATAATCGCATGTTCCCTTCCTGTACATACTTTGTTGTCTGTCTTAGGCTTCTATTGAAAGCATACAGTTTATTCTTCAGCTTGGTTAGATAGCATCATACCGTCACTCTGCTTCTCTCATGGAGGCGACACGCTTGGAGAACATACTCCAGTGATAGGCTGCTATCTTCACAAGATCTCTGTGTCCAACTGTCTAATGTGCCCAAGAGATTGTATCTGAGTCTGCGAGGGTCGGCTCACAGCCTGAACGTTGTCAGTCATGTGTATTTTGACTAGTACTAACCGGCGTACTGTGTAGGACTCGTCTACCACTTGCAAGCACTGTCTGGACTATGGGCTCGCCCTGTGGTTCGCAACATAAGTGCCATCGCATTATGGGATGCCAGATTATAACAATGACAGGACACTACACTGCAGAGGAATAAATCGAAATGTTTTCCAAACTGACACACGGCGATAATAACAAAGAAAAGAACGAGTTGATGTTACATTCAAATAGATCATAGTCTTTTAGCACGTCAGCAATTTCAATGTCAACTTTTGATCCAGTGGCATTAGGGCTTTCGTTCTGCTGTCGTCCTTCCTCGCTCATTCTCAAACTCCTGCTACCAAGCCCTGAAGGGCTTTACAAGTAGCAGGATGTTGTACAGAGAATGGAATGCGTTGTAGATCATAGCTTGACTGCGATATTTGCACCTTTCGGTTCGACACATCAGACTTCAGCAGGCATTTGTTAGTACCGGGTTAGCATTCCCTCTCTGATCCTTTCTCCTCAGCCAGTCTGCCCTGTTGCAACCTGTTATCCAAGATAACCGCGAAGAGGTGTAGAAGGGTCTTTGCAGCTATGGGTCGCTGGCCCTGACGTTAACAGTCAGCTATGGTTCGCTGACCCTGACGTTAACAGTCAGCTATGGTTCGCTGGCCCTGACGTTAACAGTCAGCTATGGGTCGCTGGTCCTGACGTTAACAGCCAGCTATGGGTCGCTGGCCCTGACGTTAGCAGTGAGCTATGGGTAGCTGGTCCTGACGTTAACAGTCAGCTATGGGTCGCTGGTCCTGACGTTAACAGCCAGCTATGGGTCGCTGGCCCTGACGTTAGCAGTGAGCTATGGGTAGCTGGTCCTGACGTTAGCAGTCAGCTATGGGTCGCTGGTCCTGACGTTAACAGTCAGCTATGGTTCGCTGGCCCTGACGTTAACAGTCAGCTATGGTTCGCTGACCCTGACGTTAACAGTCAGCTATGGTTCGCTGACCCTGACGTTAACAGTCAGCTATGGTTCGCTGGCCCTGACGTTAACAGTCAGCTATGGGTCGCTGGTCCTGACGTTAACAGCCAGCTATGGGTCGCTGGCCCTGACGTTAGCAGTGAGCTATGGGTAGCTGGTCCTGACGTTAACAGTCAGCTATGGTTCGCTGGCCCTGACGTTAACAGTCAGCTATGGTTCGCTGACCCTGACGTTAACAGTCAGCTATGGTTCGCTGACCCTGACGTTAACAGTCAGCTATGGTTCGCTGGTCCTGACGTTAACAGCCAGCTATGGGTCGCTGGCCCTGACGTTAGCAGTGAGCTATGGGTAGCTGGTCCTGACGTTAACAGTCAGCTATGGGTCGCTGGTCCTGACGTTAACAGCCAGCTATGGGTCGCTGGCCCTGACGTTAGCAGTGAGCTATGGGTAGCTGGTCCTGACGTTAGCAGTCAGCTATGGGTCGCTGGTCCTGACGTTAACAGTCAGCTATGGTTCGCTGGCCCTGACGTTAACAGTCAGCTATGGTTCGCTGACCCTGACGTTAACAGTCAGCTATGGTTCGCTGGCCCTGACGTTAGCAGTCAGCTATGGGTCGCTGGTCCTGACGTTAACAGCCAGCTATGGGTCGCTGGCCCTGACGTTAGCAGTGAGCTATGGGTCGCTGGTCCTGACGTTAGCAGTGAGCTATGGGTCGCTGACCACTGCAGCTCACGCACTGCTGCAGCACCTTATTCCAGTCCTTCTGTCCGTGTAATGGTATCTGTATGTTCCTTGTTAGTTTTCTCCCATACAAAGTGTTCCATTTATCTGGCCCTAGAAAGAGGAGCATTTCCCTGACATTGTTTAGCGTCTGATACTTAACGAGTTGACGATCAACGGATTTGGCTGCACACACCGCTGGAACTCTGAAATGTTGTGGATGAGTTCTGCCCAGGTGATTTAGTGGCAGATAATGCGTCTGTGACGTGCCAATTGTGTTCTCGTCTCTCCACTGGGTTTATTTCCTGTCTTCACGTGTCCTCTCTGGTCTCTCCACGGAGTTTATTTCCTGTCTTCACATGTTCTCTTTGGTCTCTCCACTGGGGTTTATTTCCTGTCTTCACGTGTCCTCTCTGGTCTCTCCACAGGGGTTTATTTCCTGTCTTCACGTGTCCTCTCTGGTCTCTCCACTGGGTTTATTTCCTGTCTTCACGTGTCCTCTCTGGTCTCTCCACGGGGTTTATTTCCTGTCTTCACGTGTCCTCTCTGGTCTCTCCACGGGGGTTTATTTACTGTCTTCATATGTCCTCTCTGGTCTCTCCACGGGGGTTTATTTACTGTCTTCATATGTCTTCTCTGTCTCTCCACGAGTCCTCTCTGGTCTCTCCACGGGAGTTTATTTCCTGTCTTCATATGTCCTCTCTGGTCTCTCCACGGGGGTTCAACTCCTGTCTTCACGTGTCCTCTCTGGTCTCTCCACATGGCTGTATCTCCTGTCTTCACATGTTCCCTTGTCTATTAACCTATTTTCACTTGGTTCCTGGTTCATTAACTGTTCTTTACTTGTGCCCTGGTTCATTAACTTGACTTCAAGTGACCCATGGTTCATTAATTTACTTCAAGCGACCCCTGGTTCACTAACATGTCTCATGTCTACGATATGAGAACCCCGGTCTACAAGAGTGTTAGGCTTGAATAGGGAACTACCACAGTATAAGAACCGCTGCAGCTACCGAGTACCTGACTAGTTGACGATGAAGAGGAACCAGCAGATCTAATCACTGTAAACATCTACCTGACGTTAAGACGAGACAAGAGGCGCAGAAGACCCCATACGTTGCAGAACTGAGAGGTGGAAGGGACATTTGGCGACCAGACGAGCGAGAACAGAAAGATAGGACAGAACAAATAGCTAGATCGAATTGTATCAACTCAAAGGGACAAAGAACTGTGAAGGGAACATTTTGCTAGAACTTATCACGTGATAGAACCTAGGGTTATTTTAGTGCAAGAGAAATAAATACATTTGCTAATTGGACGAAACTCTTGAGAGTCATTATAGTTTGACAAGTGTTGATAAACGATAGAAAACCGTTCACATGCCTGGTATTATTAATATAATGTGTATGTTGTTTATTAAATAAACATTCATTTGTTTTTGCTGTTATTAAAATAATTGTTAGTGTTTTAATTAGAGTTGTGTGTTAAGGAGTGACAGTTGTAAGGTGGAAAGTTAAGCGGTGGTGAGTCTGTAACACCTGCCAGTTTACTGATTATTATTGTGTCTTTTCCATCCATACCTCTGTTTCCCAGACTTCTAATGAGTTTCTCGTGTTAGACTATCAAAGGACTTGTTGTAGTCGATAATGTACACATAAATGTGTTTTTTTCTGCACTTATATATATTGTCCTACTATAGTCCTTAAACATTGACTATTAACTCAAACGTCACA
Source organism: Ariolimax columbianus (assembly GCA_036924085.1). Classification (NCBI taxonomy): domain Eukaryota; kingdom Metazoa; phylum Mollusca; class Gastropoda; order Stylommatophora; family Arionidae; genus Ariolimax; species Ariolimax columbianus. Next base: position 2,202,759 of record JAVGWX010000009.1, read on the forward strand.
GATACTGCACTTTCAGTAAAACGTCACAGACACAGCACTTTCAGTAAAATGTCACAGACACAGCACTTTCAGTAAAATGTCACAGATACTGCACTTTCAGTAACATGTCACAGATACTGCACTTTCAGTAAAATGTCACAGACACAGCACTTTCAGTAAAATGTCACAGATACTGCACTTTCAGTAACATGTCACAGATACTGCACTTTCAGTAAAATGTCACAGACACAGCCCTTTCAGTAAAATGTCACAGACACTGCACTTTCAGTAAAATGTCACAGACACAGCACTTTCAGTAAAATGTCACAGACACTGCACTTTCAGTAAAATGTTACAGACACTGCACTTTCAGTAAAATGTCACAGACACAGCACTTTCAGTAAAATGTCACAGACACAGCACTTTCAGTAAAATGTCACAGACACTGCACTTTCAGTAAAATGTCACAGACACTGCACTTTCAGTAAAATGTCACAGACACAGCACTTTCAGTAAAATGTCACAGACACAGCACTTTCAGTAAAATGTCACAGACACTGCACTTTCAGTAAAATGTTACAGACACAGCACTTTCAGTAAAATGTCACAGACACTGCACTTTCAGTAAAATGTCACAGACACAGCACTTTCAGTAAAATGTCACAGACACAGCACTTTCAGTAAAATGTCACAGACACTGCACTTTCAACAAAACACCTTAAACAATGCACACTCAGCAAAAACACCCATTACCTACTGCGCTATATCGAGCACGCATAGTTCCGAGACAAACTATGCAGGGTAACAGAGAAAACAGAATTACATACACACATACACACCATGCAGGGTAACAGAGAAAACAGAATTACATACACACATACACACCATGCAGGGTAACAGAGAAAATAGAATTACATACATACATGCACACATACAAACCATGCAGGGTAACAGAGAAAACAGAATTACATACACACATACACATCATGCAGGGTAACAGAGAAAACATAATTACATACACACCATGCAGGGTAACAGAGAAAACAGAATTACACACACACCATGCAGGGTAACAGAGAAAACAGAATTACATACACACATACATGCACACATACACACCATGCAGGGTAACAGAGAAAACAGAATTACATACACACATACACACCATGCAGGGTAACAGAGAAAACAGAATTACATACACACATACATGCACACATACACACCATGCAGGGTAACAGAGAAAACAGAATTACATACACACATACACATCATGCAGGGTAACAGAGAAAACATAATTATATACACACATACACACCATGCAGGGTAACAAAGAAAACAGAATTACATACACACCATGCAGGGTAACAGAGAAAACAGAATTACATACACACATACATGCACACATACACACCATGCAGGGTAACAGAGAAAACAGAATTACATACACACATACATGCACACATACACACCATGCAGGGTAACAGAGAAAACAGAATTACATACACACATATACACCATGCAGGGTAACAGAGAAAACAGAATTACATACACACATACACACCATGCAGGGTAACAGAGAAAACAGAATTACATACACACATACATGCACACATACACACCATGCAGGGTAACAGAGAAAACAGAATTACATACATACATACACACATACAAACCATGCAGGGTAACAGAGAAAAACAGAATTACATACATACATACAAACCATGCAGGGTAACAGAGAAAACATAATTACATACATACATACATACACACATACATGCAGGGTAACAGAGAAAACATAATTACATACATACATACACACATACATACAGGCACACATACAAACCATGCAGGGTAACAGAGAAAACAGGATTACATACACAGAATCTGAGTGCAGTAATGTCCAATCTTCGTCTATAAACAATTTAAGTTTTTCATTTTGAACTGGCGCGCATCACGCACGCACACACACACAGAATAAGAGAGAGAGAGAGAGAGAGAGAGTGGTTCACGCTCCATAAGAAGTAAACACAAGTGTATCCAGATAAGCTTGGCTGCACTTACTCAAGGCGATACTCGAATGATGTCAAGCTCTCACAACATACACTTGTGGTAAATCGCTGCGATCATAGAATGTTGGTACGCCCGTTCAGATATTAGCGGTGCTGTCCTAACTCAACATGGCTATTTTCTTGGCGTACACCGGTCGCATCATCCCCTTTCTGCGCGTTCACTTCTTATGACGAGGTTAAAACCGGAAACGACTGAAGTGGAATCAAAACAAGACAGAAAAAAAAACTCGGTCTCATGGAAAGGACGAAGAAGGCTTCAAAAGCCGGAAGGTGGAAGAATTCTCCATTTGGATTTCAGACCACCTGACTGTGGAGGAAAGAGTAAGAAAAAATGATGAACAATACGCTACAGATATCGCTACAGCAACCACACGAAGTACTTAGGTGCAACTTTCTATTATGGTGGTGGCCTTATGTTTAGTAAGGAGATCGACGGAGAAGGCGAGGGGCAACCTCGCCTCGAATTCTGTTCTGTCTTTCCGGTCCTGTGTGACCTTGGCGGATGCCAGGTGTGTAGCTCATATGGAACAACTCGTAACTCGCCATGTTTTTGGTACAGGGTCTTGAGCTATTTTCGCAAGCCCGTGTGAGGCAAGAGTTCTCTCATTCATGGGAATGGTTTGTGTGTGTGAGACTGAGACGAGAATAGCACCACTGCCACACTGATAGTGTCGTAAGAGACAGAGGCGACTCACTGTGTGGCCCAGCTATCTATGAGACGAGAATAGCACCACTGCCACACTGATAGTGTCGTAAGAGACAGAGGCGACTCACTGTGGTCCAGCTATCTATGAGACGAGAATAGCACCACTGCCACACTGATAGTGTCGTAAGAGACAGAGGCGACTCACTTTGGCCCAGATATCCATGAGAGACGAGAATAGCACCACTGCCACACTGATAGTGTCGTAAGAGACAGAGGCGACTCACTGTGTGGCCCAGCTATCTATGAGACGAGAATAGCACCACTGCCACACTGATAGTGTCGTAAGAGACAGAGGCGACTCACTGTGTGGCCCAGCTATCTATGAGACGAGAATAGCACCACTGCCACACTGATAGTGTCGTAAGAGACAGAGGCGACTCACTGTGTGGCCCAGCTATCTATGAGACGAGAATAGAACCACTGCCACACTGATAGTGTCGTAAGAGACAGAGGCGACTCACTGTGGCCCAGCTATCTATGAGACGAGAACGAAAACTCATTACGGCGTGTGTTTCCATTGATAGGGTCTGCAGGGTTGAAGAATAAATGTCGCTGTCCACTGCAATGACCTCACAGTGTGCAGACTCGGCTTTTATGTCACCCCCGCCCTTCCCCCTTCCTACATGTATAACAAAACCTATACCGTAGCGAGGTATTGAGGCCACACCACGCCGCCTTGTTCGGGAGACTGGGAGGGTTCGAGCCGGACCCAACCATTCACACAGGCGAGGAGACTACTGATCATTTTGCCAGCTTAATGGAAGTCAAAGAAAACTAGAAATAAGAGCTCATATTTGGCACAGAAATAACCAGAGTCGCGTTCCTGGGGGATGAGAGAAAGACAAGAACATAAACATGACTTGTTCTTCCTTCCAACTGGCTTCCGGTAGGAAACCAGGTTCAGATACATGCGCGCGCACACACGAGCGAGAATGTATTTTTGTCGGATCACACAGACCAGCTGTGGGTGTGGTGGCTTGTACAACTCATCGTCCGAGAAAGTGTTACATGAGGGGTCCGAGAGAGCGTTACATGAGGGGTCTGAGAGAGCGTTACATGAGGGGTCTGAGAGAGCATTACATGAGGGGTCTGAGAGAGCGTTACATGAGGGGGTTGAGAGAGCGTTACATGAGGGGTCTGAGAGTGCGTTACATGAGGGGTCTGAGAGAGCGTTACATGAGGGGTCCGAGAGAGCGTTACATGAGGGGTCTGAGAGTGCGTTACATGAGGGGTCTGAGAGAGCGTTACATGAGGGGTCTGAGAGAGCGTTACATGAGGGGGTTGAGAGAGCGTTACATGAGGGGTCTGTGAGAGCGTTACATGAGGGGTCTGAGAGAGCGTTACATGAGGGGTCTGAGAGAGCGTTACATGAGGGGTCTGTGAGAGCGTTACATGAGGGGTCTGAGAGAGCGTTACATGAGGGGGTTGAGAGAGCGTTACATGAGGGGTCTGTGAGAGCGTTACATGAGGGGTCTGAGAGAGCGTTACATGAGGGGTCTGAGAGAGTGTTACATGAGGGGGTTGAGAGAGAGTTACATGAGGGGTCTGAGAGAGCGTTACATGAGGGGTCTGAGAGAGCGTTACATGAGGTGTCTGAGAGAGCATTACATGAGGGGTCTGAGAGAGTGTTACATGAGGGGGTTGAGAGAGCGTTACATGAGGGGTCTGAGAGAGCGTTACATGAGGGGTCTGAGAGAGTGTTACATGAGGGGTCTGAGAGAGCGTTACATGAGGGGTCTGAGAGAGCGTTACATGAGGGGGTTGAGAGAGCGTTACATGAGGGGTCTGAGAGAGCATTACATGAGGGGGTTGAGAGAGCGTTACATGAGGGGGTTGAGAGAGCGTTACATGAGGGGGTTGAGAGAGTGTTACATGAGGGGTCTGAGAGAGCGTTACATGAGGGGGTTGAGAGAGCATTACATGAGGGGGTTGAGAGAGCGTTACATGAGGGGGTTGAGAGAGTGTTACATGAGGGGGTTGAGAGAGCGTTACATGAGGGGGTTGAGAGAGCGTTACATGAGGGGGTTGAGAGAGCGTTACATGAGGGGTCTGAGAGAGCGTTACATGAGGGGGTTGAGAGAGCGTTACATGAGGGGGTTGAGAGAGCATTACATGAGGGGGTTGAGAGAGCGTTACATGAGGGGGTTGAGAGAGCGTTACATGAGGGGTCTGAGAGAGCGTTACATGAGGGGGTTGAGAGAGTGTTACATGAGGGGGTTGAGAGAGCGTTACATGAGGGGGTTGAGAGAGTGTTACATGAGGGGGTTGAGATAGTGTTACATGAGGGGGTTGAGAGAGCGTTACATGAGGGGGTTGAGAGAGCGTTACATGAGGGGGTTGAGAGAGCGTTACATGACGGGTCTGAGAGAGCGTTACATGAGGGGTCTGAGAGAGCGTTACATGAGGGGGTTGAGAGAGTGTTACATGAGGGGGTTGAGAGAGTGTTACATGAGGGGGTTGAGAGAGCATTACATGAGGGGGTTGAAAGACTATTACATGACGAGGTTGAGAGAGCGTTACATGAGGGAGTTGAGAGAGCGTTACATGAGGGAGTTGAGAGAGCGTTACATGATGGGGTTGAGAGAGCGTTGGGGTTGAGAGAGCGTTACATGACTGGGGTTCAGAGAGTGTTACATGACTGGGTTGACAGAGTGTTACATGACTGGGTTGACAGAGTCTTACATGACTGGGTTGAGAGAGCGTTACATGACCGGATTGAGAGAGCGGTACATGACTGGGTTGAGAGAGCGTTGGGGTTGAGAGAGTGTTACATGACTGGGTTGAGAGAGCGTTACATGAGGGGGTTGAGAGAGTGTTACATGACTGGGTTGAGAGAGCGTTGGAGTTGAGAGAGTGTTACATGACTGGTCTGAGAGAGTGTTACATGACTGAGTTGAGAGAGTGTTACATGACTGGGTTGAGAGAGTGTTACATGACGGGGTTGAGAGAGCGTTACACTACTGGGTTGAGAGAGCGTTACATGACAGGGTTCAGAGAGCGTTACATGATGGGGTTGAGAGAGCGTTACATGACGGGGTTGAGAGAGCGTTACATGATGGGATTGAGAGAGTGTTACATGACGGGGTTGAGAGAGCGTTACATGACTGGGTTGAGAGATCGTTTTATGACAGGGTTGAGAGAGCGTTATATGACTGGGTTGAGAGATCGTTATATGACTGGGTTGAGAGAGTGTTATATGACTGGGTTGAGAGATCATTATATGACTGGGTTGAGAGAGTGTTATATGACTGGGTTGAGAGAGCGTATATGACTGGGTTGAGAGAGTGTTATATGACTGGGTTGAGAGAGTGTTATATGACTGGGTTGAGAGAGCGTTATATGACTGGGTTGAGAGAGTGTTATATGACTGGGTTGAGAGATCGTTATATGACAGGGTTGAGAGTTGACACATGGTGACCTGAACAGCTTGTACGACACTCTCAAATAGCTTAGTATGGCACTACTGAACAGATTAATCAGACCAGTTTGTAGTCGAGGTTTAAAATAAACATGCCAGTGTAAACAGTCTGCGTATTCTAGACTTCCAACATTACAAAGTATAGGATCAACATTACAAAGTATAGGATCAACATTACAAAGTATAGGATCAACATTACAAAGTATAGGATCAACATTACAAAGTATAGGACCAACATTACAAAGTATAGGACCAACATTACAAAGTATAGGACCAACATTACAAAGTATAGGACCAACATTACAAAGTATAGGACCAACATTACAAAGTATAGGACCAACATTACAAAGTATAGGACCAACATTACAAAGTATAGGACCAACACGGTTGGGGGTTCCTTAATGAAAGCCTGGGCCAAAGCAGGCAGTGTTCGCTTTTGCTGTTAGGATTTCTGTTTGACTTGAACTGGCTGCTAGCCTCATACCCATCCATCTTTATCCGTCTTCCACTGCACGCTTGGCCTGGGTATGCAGTGAGCCTATACCCACATCCCCAGTCAGGGACCACGGCACTCCCACAGAAGCCACACAGGCAAGTGGAAAAACATTTCCTTTGGTCCTTTATCAATGACTGGCTAATCGATCAGTGCCAATCAGGCTCAGGCCTGGTGGGGTCTGTAAGTTCAGCAACAAGCTCCCCAGCTTCCCCTGACCTCCAGCTACCCAGTTCTGGTTCCTGATTGGTGTGTTCACTTCTATGGTATGTCTCAAAGGCTGGGCATGAAGGCCATTGTTTCATAGTACGACCGCCTCTTTCAATCAACCTTGCTGTAAATGGGTACCCGTTGAAGTCGGCAAAATGTAGGTAGCGCAGCTGGAGCTACGTAGTTCGCGCTCTGTCGTAGGCCCTTATATCAATGAAAGGGACTTCCATCAATGAACGGGACTTCCATCAATGAACGGGACTCCCATCAATCAACGGGACTTCCATCAATGAACGGGACTTCCATCAATGAACGGGACTTCCATCAATCAACGGGACTCCCATCAATCAACGGGACTTCCATCAATCAACGGGACTTCCATCAATGAAAGGGACTTCCATCAATCAACGGGACTTCCATCAATGAACGGGACTTCCATCAATCAACGGGACTTCCATCAATCAACGGGACTCCCATCAATCAACGGGACTTCCATCAATCAACGGGACTTCCATCAATCAACGGGACTTCCATCAATCAACGGGACTCCCATCAATGAACGGGACTTCCATCAATGAACGGGACTTCCATCAATGAACGGGACTTCCATCAATGAACGGGACTTCCATCAATCAACGGGACTTCCATCAATGAACGGGACTTCCATCAATCAACGGGACTTCCATCAATCAACGGGACTTCCATCAAAGAACGGGACTTCCATCAATCAACGGGACTTCCATCAATCAACGGGACTTCCATCAATCAACGGGACTTCCATCAATCAACGGGACTTCCATCAATGAACGGGACTTCCATCAATGAACGGGACTTCCATCAATCAACGGGACTTCCATCAATGAACGGGACTTCCATCAATGAACGGGACTTCCATCAATGAACGGGACTTCCATCAATGAACGGGACTTCCATCAATCAACGGGACTTCCATCAATCAACGGGACTTCCATCAATGAACGGGACTTCCATCAATCAACGGGACTTCCATCAAAGAACGGGACTTCCATCAATCAACGGGACTTCCATCAATCAACGGGACTTCCATCAATCAACGGGACTTCCATCAATGAACGGGACTTCCATCAATCAACGGGACTTCCATCAATGAACGGGACTTCCATCAATCAACGGGACTTCCATCAAAGAACGGGACTTCCATCAATGAACGGGACTTCCATCAATCAACGGGACTTCCATCAATCAACGGGACTTCCATCAAAGAACGAGACTTCCATCAATCAACGGGACTTCCATCAATCAACGGGACTTCCATCAATCAACGGGACTTCCATCAATCAACGGGACTTCCATCAATGAACGGGACTTCCATCAATGAACGGGACTTCCATCAATCAACGGGACTTCCATCAATGAACGGGACTTCCATCAATGAACGGGACTTCCATCAATGAACGGGACTTCCATCAATGAACGGGACTTCCATCAATCAACGGGACTTCCATCAATCAACGGGACTTCCATCAATCAACGGGACTTCCATCAATCAACGGGACTTCCATCAAAGAACGGGACTTCCATCAATCAACGGGACTTCCATCAATCAACGGGACTTCCATCAATCAACGGGACTTCCATCAATGAACGGGACTTCCATCAATCAACGGGACTTCCATCAATGAACGGGACTTCCATCAATCAACGGGACTTCCATCAAAGAACGGGACTTCCATCAATGAACGGGACTTCCATCAATCAACGGGACTTCCATCAATGAACGGGACTTCCATCAATGAACGGGACTTCCATCAATGAACGGGACTTCCATCAATGAACGGGACTTCCATCAATCAACGGGACTTCCATCAATCAACGGGACTTCCATCAAAGAACGGGACTTCCATCAATGAACGGGACTTCCATCAATCAACGGGACTTCCATCAATCAACGGGACTTCCATCAAAGAACGGGACTTCCATCAATCAACGGGACTTCCATCAATCAACGGGACTTCCATCAAAGAACGGGACTTCCATCAATGAACGGGACTTCCATCAATCAACGGGACTTCCATCAATCAACGGGACTTCCATCAAAGAACGGGACTTCCATCAATCAACGGGACTTCCATCAAAGAACGGGACTTCCATCAATGAAAGAGACTGCGTACATATATAGGTGGGGTGGTAGGTACAATGAAGTTGGCTCCTTGAGTCATTTAACATTTCTCAAGCGAGGTACTACGACGGCAGAGTCAATAAGGATACTATAGATTAAGCTGACCATACAGTCACTCGCCGGCATTGCCGTCGGCAACTAAGTGTTAGACACTATGTCTTTTCTCTGTGATGCAGGGATGGACAGTTTCCTTCCTAGTCGCCCTGTCTTCATTGAGTGTAACACATTGATCCGTTAACAGCTGGGAAGACAACCGTAACGAGACCGGGATTCGATCCATAGCCCTTCGCCACGAGAGACAAGAACTCAACCTGCTTTGCCATTTAGATGCCGTAAAAGATGTCTTTCCATCTGAGCAGCATGTTAAAGACATTTGCGCACACCAGAGTACACATACTCTCAGACAACCCGAACACACCTGCACGTCTTAACGTCTACTCACCTGCTGTCATTGATATAAAAACGAAATACAACATGGCGCTCCTGATCCTGCAGAAAATATTAGACATCCGGTTCCTTTAGACTGGGCTGCATTCGTATTGAACAGCTTCCACGCTCTCACACTTTAATGTCCTGCCAGTCAATATATAACGGTCATTTCCTCTCTCACACAATAAACAGGGGCAAGGCGAGAGACAGCTTGGTCTGAGACATTCGTCCTCCTATTACGTGCTTCCTCTTCCTCTCGTGGTTCCCGTGAAAACGAGCTAGTCCCTCACTTATTCCAGTATTGTACGTGTGATGTTGCCCTGGAGCATCCGGTCAATCTGAGCGGGCCAGGCCAGGTCTGAGCGAACGACAAACTCCGTCTATTGTCTCAGACAGACTCGAACTCCTGCAGTGGTTTCTATATATTCCAGCTGGTATTTCTCGGCATAATGGCAGATGTTGCAGCGAACTTCAGTCCGCTTTCAATTGTTGGAGATGGAAAACAGTTTTCACAACGTGATCCACATTGACCAACAGCTGTGTTAGGTCAGTAGAGACGAGCCCGGATGGTTCCTGTCACCAGACCTGTAACAGATGGAGAGAAAGTATTGTTTGAATCAAGTAGCAAATATACAAGACAGGTACAGCAAACTGGGGGTTGGTAAGCCTGGTCAAGAATCATTCCGCCACTGTAAGCTTCCAAGTATGCTTTCTTGCGCCTTAATTCACCCCAGAGTTCCCTGGGTTCCCATCATATGTATTTTACAGCTGATGATTGTAGCGGGACATTCCATTTTGGGTTAAGGAGAGGGCAGGTCGATATAATTTTATTTTAAATAAATAACAAAAAATTTAGATATTAGAAATTTCCTGGCAGTCTTCTTCTTCTCTTGTCGTCTAACTTTCTTCCGGGTTGTAAACCAGTGTCGTCTCACTTTCTTCCGGGTTGTAAACCAGTGTCGTCTAACTTTCTTCCGGGTTGTAAACCAGTGTCGTCTCACTTTCTTCCGGGCTGTAGCCCAGTGTCGTCTCACTTTCTACCAGATTGTAGCCCAGTGTCGTCTCACTTTCTACCGGGTTGTAAACCAGTGTCATCTCACTTTCTACCGGGTTGTAGCCCAGTGTCATCTCACTTTCTACTGGGTTGTAGCCCAGTGTCATCTCACTTTCTACCGGGTTGTAGCCCAGTGTCATCTCACTTTCTACCGGGTTGTAGCACAGTGTCGTCTCACTTTCTACCAGATTGTAGCCCAGTGTCGTCTCACTTTCTACCGGGTTGTAAACCAGTGTCATCTCACTTTCTACCGGGTTGTAAACCAGTGTCATCTCACTTTCTACCGGGTTGTAGCCCAGTGTCATCTCACTTTCTACCGGGTTGTAGCCCAGTGTCGTCTCACTCCCTACCGGATTTTAGCCCAGTGTCGTCTCACTCCCTACCGGATTTTAGCCCAGTGTCGTCTCACTCTCTACCGGGTTGTAGCCCAGTGTCGTCTCACTTTCTACCGGGTTGTAGCCCAGTGTCATCTCACTTTCTACCGAGTTGTTGCCCAGTATCGTCTCACTTTCTACCTGGTTGTAGCCCAGTGTCGTCTCACTTTCTACCTGGTTGTAGCCCAGTGTCGTCTCACTTTCTACCGGGTTGTAGCCCAGTGTCATATCACTTTCTACCGGGTTGTAGCCCAGTATCGTCTCACTTTCTACCGGGTTGTAAACCAGTGTCGTCTCACTTTCTACCGGGTTGTAGCCCAGTGTCGTCTCACATTCTTCCGGGTTGTAGCCCAGTGTCGTCTCACTTTCTACCGGGTGGTAAACCAGTGTCGTCTCACTTTCTACCGGGTTGTAAACCAGTGTCGTCTCACTTTCTACCAGGTTGTAGCCCAGTGTCGTCTCACATTCTTCCGGGTTGTAGCCCAGTGTCGTCTCACTTTCTACCGGGTGGTAAACCAGTGTCGTCTCACTTTCTACCGGGTGGTAAACCAGTGTCGTCTCACTTTCTACCGGGTTGTAGCCCAGTGTCGTCTCACTTTCTACCGGGTGGTAAACCAGTGTCGTCTCACTTTATACCGGGTGGTAAACCAGTGTCGTCTCACTTTCTACCGGGTTGTAGTCCAGCGTCGTCTCACTTTCTTCCGGGTTGTAGCCCAGTGTCGTGGTATGTATTTGTCTCTCGCCTCTCTCGTAGCTCGAGTAACATCCCCCCTCCCCCATTTTACGGCAGGTCTCTTACCTTTTCCTCGGTCTACCTCCTAGCCCTTCTTGCCGATGTTCTCCTGTAGAATGTTACATGAACAATGGGGTCTGGTTGTATTCTCATTATGTGGTCAAAACCAATTCATTCTCTATTGCTCTTTGTACTGTAGGCAGGGAATTGTTCCAACCTTCTCCTGAATACTCGCATTTGTGATTCTGTCTCATGGTGTTGTTAGTGACCTTTCGTAGGCACCACATCTGGCAGGTGGCTAACTTTCGTTCCTTGGCCTTATTCATTGCCCGTGTCTGGCACTGGTAGCACAGAGCTGGGATGAAGATACTATTTATTATCGGCTTTTTTGACTGGCAGTCAGACTGAAATAATTGGACGACCAAACACCACCATTTTAATTGAGGTGGCTAGAATTGAAGAATATCGGTAAGAATGGATGTGACAACGGACAAGCATTTACTTTGATGGATCGACGCCACGTGAACTCGCACATGTGGTAGGGTCAACAAAGTTGACTGAGTCATTTACAGTTTTGTGATTCAATAAAGGTTTGCTGGCAACGCCATTATATGCGCGATTTTAACAGATCAGAGAAAAAGTGGAATATTCTGTCATTACCCCCAAATCCAGTGGTAAAAATATTTTGTGTTGTATGGGATGACTAGACACAAGTACCCAAGCATGTTGAAGAAGGCAGTTAAAGAGAGTTGAGCATGCAGCCAGCAACCTCATTATGAAAAAAAACCCAGTTTTGGAACTGCCACTACACATACTCGCATGCAAGCTTTCTGTCAATGGACCAGCTTCAGTGGTGGCTCAACAATGTACTTGGAGCCAGATGGCGAATAAATGAACCAGTGTCATATTAAAGAAGCAATTCACTACAGGCGGATCGATGAACCAGTATCATATTAAAGAAGCAATTCACTACAGGCGAATCGATGAACCAGTGTCATATTAAAGAAGCAATTCACTACAGGCGAATCAATGAACCAGTGTCATATTAAAGAAGCAATTCACTACAGGCGAATCGATGAACCAGTGTCATATTAACGAAGCAATTCACTACAGGCGAATCAATGAACCGGCATCAGACTAATAGAAGCAATTCACTACAGGCAAATCAATGAACCGGTGTCAGATTAATAGAAGCGATTCAGTCAAAACGAATCAATCATTAGCTGACAAATTAAAGCAATTCAGTACATGAAAATGAAACAATAAACGCCTGGGTGAAACACTCAGTTCAGACTTAAAAGATGGTCACATCCATCCTAGACAGTTCTACTTCTTCTTCTTCTTCTTCGTACGCAGTCAGACAGTAACCATTATTTTTTCGAAAAAAGCGGCGGTCATCCTGAGGCTGTCGCCACTGCCATAGAGCTTGTCTTGCAGTTCCACTGGTAATGGCCACATCTGCTCTCTCTGATCCTCGTATGTCGGGCAGTTCTGCAGCAGATGTTCAGCGGTCATTTTACCAGTACCGAACGGGCATTCGTCGGTACCACCTATCTTCAATTTGTTGAATAGGTGGTACCTCAGTCTATTGTGGCCAGTGCGAAGTCTGAAGACAACGACCTGCTCTCTTCGGTTCAACTGGTAATAGGCATCGTTTTTGGTGTAACCAGTATGTTCGGTTTCCCATTTGGTCATGTATCTGGCTTTGATAAGCCGTTTTGACTCTTCGTACGTCATACTGGTATCTGTTTGTGGTAGTCTTGCACGTTCTTTTGCCAGTCAGACAGTTCTACTGAACGAACAGCGTTTGCTACTCTGATAATAGCTATTGGATACTTCAACATCGCTTACGATGGCGTTGTGTAAGTTATTAACAGCTACTTACTGACCTACTACGAGAAGTTACACAGGCTAACACAAACTTTAGATCAAGGAATTTTATTACACTGGCTAACACAAACTTTAGATCAAGGAATTTTGTTACACGGGCTAACACAAACTTTAGATCAAGGAATTTTATTACACTGGCTAACACAAAATTTAGATCAAGGAATGTTATTACACTGGCTAACACAAACTTTAGATCAAGGAATTTTGTTACACGGGCTAACACAAACTTTTGATCAAGGAATTTTGAAGGAAAGACGCACCATTCCAAGATTGTATATCAACTTTGCTCCAAACCTTTTCTAGCATGTCATACCCCAAACACACCATTCTAAGATTGTATGATATCACCTTTACCCCCAACCCTTTCTAGCATGCCAGACCACCATTCTCAGATTGTTTGATATCACCTTTACCCCCAACCCTTTCTAGCATGCCAGACCACCATTCTAAGATTGTTTGATATCACCTTTACCCCCACCATTTCTAGCATGCTAGACCACCAACACACCATTCTCAGATTGTTTGATATCACCTTTACCCCCAACCCTTTCTAGCATGCCAGACCACCATTCTCAGATTGTTTGATATCACCTTTACCCCCAACCCTTTCTAGCATGCCAGACCACCATTCTCAGATTGTTTGACCTTTACCCCCAACCCTTTCTAGCATGCCAGACCACCAAGTTTATGAGGGCCATATATGTCGTTTTCTTCTTGTTTTTGTTGGTCGGTGGCCCTCAAATAATAATTTATATTTCCCACGAGCTTGGCAGTCTGGCTCATGTGTTTCCCGTCACAATATAGCTGATCGTGTAACAAGGATGCAGGATGTTATTTGAAACAAGCAAGGAACACAAAATGTTGGCCCTCATCTCTGGATGATGATATAAAATCCCGGAACTGACAGTGAACCCTTGCACCTGTTTGAGCAAAGAGTTATTTCCCTTAAGTCAAGATAGTAGTAGTTATTCCCTTAAGTCAAGATATTAGTAGTTATTCCCTTAAGTCAAGATAGTAGTCAAACACAGAGAAGTGCTACAAGACCTTCATACACAAATCTTGGACTGGATAATAAAAAGGTATACTTAAAAAAAAAAAAAGGTTTTTTTTATGTAACGGAGGTACCAAAGTAGGAATGCTGTCATGGATGAAGTATTAGAGACTTCATTGTAATATATCTGTATGTGTAGGGGTAGTGTGACAGTTCATTTCATCGCTGCGTTTTTCCTATCTAACATTATTTCATGTTCCCATTTACAACTGGGTAGATTATAACTTTCTAAAATGACACTGCAACGGTGTGCTATTTTATTAATCGCCATAATGTAGGCACGCTCGTCTTGAGATGAAGGCATGCCGTCCTGGTATCTAACAGCATAACAATTATTCCATAGATAAGGAAACTAATCACGGTGTATGAGGCCGACCTGCATACGCATATACCCATACCCCATCGAAACTAATCAGCCAGGTGATAGAAGAGACTGATACAGCGCGCGATTCTAGAACTGGCAGTGCAAGCTTACATGTACGGGATGCCCAGCTATGCTACCAGGCAGGTGCTGCCCAAATAGCGTTGTGATAACCTGGCGTACGCTACGTCGCTGTGTATTATATATGATGTGTGTAGCTGTGGTAAGGTGTAACCTTCCTAGAAGGTTCAAAACAAGCTTTCCTTTCTTTGGTAGTTCAAAGAAAGTTGAGGCCAATGAATTGAAGGCAGACATAAGTCATTGGTCGAAGTGCGGACGGAGAACAGGATATAAGAACGAGGGTAAGAGAATTAGGGATAGAGCAGAGACGACTACAGTGCAGTGGTAGGATATAGACCAGAGCAGAAGCTAGGATAGACCACATAACGTAGCCAGTCAGTAACTAGAATAGAGAGATAGAAATAGAGAAGATACCGAAGCAGACTAGCACCGAGAGGGAACCAGAGACCACGCACCAAAAAGCATCTGACTGTGTGTGTTGTTCTGTTTGAGTCGACGCTGACACCTGTCACACGTGACGCCTACTTCCAAATCCTTGAGTGGCATTCGTCTACATACTCGCCAGAGGGAGACGTGTTACTTCAAACACGAGGCTGTCATCCCGGGCAACACGTCCTAACATAGGTGTTACCCTTGGCCTGACAACTACAGCAACAGCACCACCGTCGTATGCCGTAGACACAAGAACCCCGGTCTACAAGAGCGTTAAGCTTGAGTAGGGAACTACCACAGTGCAAGAACCTCTGCAATAATCCAGTTCCTGACTAGACGTCGAAGAAGAGGAACTAGCAGATCTAATCACTTTAATCATCTTCCTGACGTTAAGACGAGACAAGAGGCTTAGAAGACCCCTACGCTGCAGAAGCTGAGAGGTGGGACATAAGGCCAACCGACGAGCGAGAACAGAATGATAGGACAGAGAACAATTAGCTAGATCGAATTGTATCAACTCAAAGGAATAAAGAATTGTTAATGGAGCATTATCTAAAATTGATCACATGATAGAACCTAGGGTTATTTTAGTGCAAGAGAAATACATTTGCTAATTGCACGAAGCTCTTGAGAGTCATTATAGTTAGATACGTGTTGATAAACGATAGAAAACGGTTCACATGCCTGGTATTATTAATGTGTATGCTGTTTATTAAATAAAACACTCATTTGTTTTGGCTGTTGTTTAAAATAATTGTTATTGTTTTAATTAAAGTTGCGAGTTAAGGAAGAAAGTTAAGTGGTGATTGAGTGAGCCTGTAACATCAGGATTGTTGTGTTGGTGATGTATAAGGTGTTGGTGATTGTTGTGTTGGTGATTGTTGGGGTGGAGCTGTATAAGGTGTTGGTGATTGTTGGGGTGGAGCTGTATGAGGTGTTGGTGATTGTTGTGTTGGTGATGTATAAGGTGTTGGTGATTGTTGGGGTGGAGCTGTATAAGGTGTTGGTGATTGTTGGGGTGGAGCTGTATGAGGTGTTGGTGATTGTTGGGGTGGAGCTGTATGAGGTGTTGGTGATTGTTGTGTTGGTGATGTATAAGGTGTTGGTGATTGTTGTGTTGGTGATTGTTGGGGTGGTGATGTATAAGGTGTTGGTGATTGTTGTGTTGGTGATTGTTGGGGTGGTGATGTATAAGGTGTTGGTGATTGTTGGGGTGGAGCTGTATAAGGTGTTGGTGATTGTTGGGGTGGAGCTGTATGAGGTGTTGGTGATTGTTGGGGTGGAGCTGTATAAGGTGTTGGTGATTGTTGGGGTGGAGCTGTATAAGGTGTTGGTGATTGTTGGGGTGGAGCTGTATGAGGTGTTGGTGATTGTTGGGGTGGAGCTGTATAAGGTGTTGGTGATTGTTGGGGTGGAGCTGTATGAGGTGTTAGTGATTGTTGGGGTGGAGCTGTATAAGGTGTTGGTGATTGTTGGGGTGGAGCTGTATGAGGTGTTAGTGATTGTTGGGGTGGAGCTGTATGACGTGTTGGTGATTGTTGGGGTGGAGCTGTATGAGGTGTTGGTGATTGTTGGGGTTGAGCTGTATGAGGTGTTGGTGATTGTTGGGGTGGAGCTGTATGACGTGTTGGTGATTGTTGGGGTGGAGCTGTATGACGTGTTGGTGATTGTTGGGGTGGAGCTGTATGAGGTGTTGGTGATTGTTGGGGTGGAGCTGTATGACGTGTTGGTGATTGTTGGGGTGGAGCTGTATGAGGTGTTGGTGATTGTTGGGGTGGAGCTGTATGAGGTGTTGGTGATTGTTGGGGTGGAGCTGTATGACGTGTTGGTGATTGTTGGGGTGGAGCTGTATGACGTGTTGGTGATTGTTGGGGTGGAGCTGTATGAGGTGTTGGTGATTGTTGGGGTGGAGCTGTATAAGGTGTTGGTGATTGTTGGGGTGGAGCTGTATGAGGTGTTGGTGATTGTTGGGGTGGAGCTGTATGAGGTGTTGGTGATTGTTGGGGTGGAGCTGTATAAGGTGTTGGTGATTGTTGGGGTGGAGCTGTATGAGGTGTTGGTGATTGTTGGGGTGGAGCTGTATGACGTGTTGGTGATTGTTGGGGTGGAGCTGTATGAGGTGTTGGTGATTGTTGGGGTGGAGCTGTATGAGGTGTTGGTGATTGTTGGGGTGGAGCTGTATGACGTGTTGGTGATTGTTGGGGTGGAGCTGTATGAGGTGTTGGTGATTGTTGGGGTGGAGCTGTATGAGGTGTTGGTGATTGTTGGGGTGGAGCTGTATGAGGTGTTGGTGATTGTTGGGGTGGAGCTGTATGAGGTGTTGGTGATTGTTGGGGTGGAGCTGTATGAGGTGTTGGTGATTGTTGGGGTGGAGCTGTATGAGGTGTTGGTGATTGTTGTGGTGGAGCTGTATGAGGTGTTGGTGATTGTTGGGGTGGAGCTGTATGAGGTGTTGGTGATTGTTGGGGTGGAGCTGTATGAGGTGTTGGTGATTGTTGGGGTGGAGCTGTATGAGGTGTTGGTGATTGTTGGGGTGGAGCTGTATGAGGTGTTGGTGATTGTTGGGGTGGAGCTGTATGACGTGTTGGTGATTGTTGGGGTGGAGCTGTATGAGGTGTTGGTGATTGTTGGGGTGGAGCTGTATGAGGTGTTGGTGATTGTTGGGGTGGAGCTGTATGAGGTGTTGGTGATTGTTGGGGTGGAGCTGTATGAGGTGTTGGTGATTGTTGGGGTGGAGCTGTATAAGGTGTTGGTGATTGTTGGGGTGGAGCTGTATGAGGTGTTGGTGATTGTTGTGGTGGAGCTGTATGAGGTGTTGGTGATTGTTGGGGTGGAGCTGTATAAGGTGTTGGTGATTGTTGGGGTGGAGCTGTATGACGTGTTAGTGATTGTTGGGGTGGAGCTGTATGAGGTGTTGGTGATTGTTGGGGTGGAGCTGTATAAGGTGTTGGTGATTGTTGGGGTGGAGCTGCATGGTGTGTTAGTGATTGTTGGGGTGGAGCTGTATGACGTGTTGGTGATTGTTGGGGTGGAGCTGTATGACGTGTTGGTGATTGTTGGGGTGGAGCTGTATGACGTGTTGGTGATTGTTGGGGTGGAGCTGTATGACGTGTTGGTGATTGTTGGGGTGGAGCTGTATAAGGTGTTAGTGATAGTTGGGGTGGAGCTGTATAAGGTGTTAGTGATTGTTGGGGTGGAGCTGTATAAGGTGTTTGTGATTGTTGGGGTACCTGGTAATGACTTGTCTCATTCTGTGGCGAGTCCTAGACATGAGAGCAGGACGTATATCACTTATCTAGGATAACCCAGGCCCGCTGCTTCAATGCACCGATCATGATGGTAAACGTGCTCTAATATAACCAAACATTCCCGGTACGCGGTTGAATGGGGTAAGCCCACTCACAAACAACAACGAAATGAGACCGGAGGGGGGAGAGCACGCATTGAATGGGATGGCTGTAGTCGCCACAGAAACGTTCAGCTAGCTGAATGTTTCAGGGTCTGCGAATCAGAGCCGATGAAGACCATATTCTGTTTACGAGTGATGGCCCTAGAAACAGACTGCACACGTGCAGTTTGACTGGGAGATGAGGGATAAAAGAGGGTAGATAAGCCCATTCCTAAAATATGCCGTGCTGATACCGTAGGTGTCGGGCCGAAAGGCTCAGATATCACAGTTAAACAATACACAAGGTAAAACATACTATCCATGACGAAACCAGCAGAACAAGCCTGAATGAGGTTCAGCTGTTCTCTCTCCTAGGTGTACAATTGCTATAGCTGTATTTGTGTCAAATCAAAATACGCATGTGGACAAAAGAAACATACTTCCGCTTACGAAATACCACAGGTCGGGAAATCTGTGCACTTGGCCCATGCAATATGGTAGTAATGGGGTCACTCTGACACACGTGAGGTGGTTACACGTGAAGCCACGGTACAGAAGTGGTCTAGTGTGCCACAAACCAGTGTACAACACAGTGGCGGTTAAACATCCCCCCTCACCCTCCTTATTCTGTTTCCTGAAATGAAACAGTTGAAACGGTCTAAAGCTGGCTCTGGAACAGCGACAAACACAGTTGAATACACTGTCATGCCGATTAGTTATACATGTATATATGAAAGCCAGCTTTATGCTAGCGGCGAGACTCTGCCGATTCATGGAGGCGTTGGCGGGAAATCTCTTCGTGGTCGTCTTTGATGTTTTGACGGCAGAGCGAGCTGAGGGCACTGAAAGCTGTATTGGTGGTTGGAGAGCGAGTCATTTTGCGTCTAGCTTTCAGCAATGCTCGTGTAGCTTGTGAAATTATGTTTTATGTGTGGTGCCGGGAGTCTGGAGGTTTTAGGGGTGCATTTTTGAAAATGAGGGTGGTGTAGTCGACATCGATGTCGGTGAATGCTGCAAGGTTGGCACTATCTGCAAGGTTGGCACTAACTGTCAGGGTGACACTATCTGCAAGGTTGGCACTATCTGCAAGGTTGGCACTGGCACTATCTGCAAGGTTGGCACTAACTGCCAGGGTGACACTATCTGCAAGGTTGGCACTATCTGCAAGGTTGGCACTAACTGCCAGGGTGACACTATCTGCAAGGTTGGCACTATCTGCAAGGTTGGCACTACCTGCAAGGTTGGCACTATCTGCAAGGTTGGCACTATCTGCAAGGTTGGCACTATCTGCAAGGTTGGCACTACCTGCAAGGTTGGCACTGGCACTATCTGCAAGGTTGGCACTATCTGCAAGGTTGGCACTATCTGCAAGGTTGGCACTATCTGCAAGGTTGGCACTACCTGCAAGGTTGGCACTAACTGCCAGGGTGACACTATCTGCAAGGTTGGCACTATCTGCAAGGTTGGCACTATCTGCAAGGTTGGCACTAACTGCCAGGGTGACACTATCTGCAAGGTTGGCACTAACTGCCAGGGTGACACTATCTGCAAGGTTGGCACTATCTGCAAGGTTGGCACTAACTGCCAGGGTGACACTATCTGCAAGGTTGGCACTACCTGCAAGGTTGGCACTGGCACTATCTGCAAGGTTGGCACTATCTGCAAGGTTGGCACTATCTGCAAGGTTGGCACTAACTACCAGGGTGACACTATCTGCAAGGTTGGCACTATCTGCAAGGTTGGCACTACCTGCAAGGTTGGCACTATCTGCAAGGTTGGCACTGGCACTATCTCCAAGTTTGGCACTATCTGCAAGGTTGAGACTATCTGCAAGGTTGGCACTGGCACTATCTCCAAGGTTGGCACTATCTGCAAGGGTGACACTATCTGCAAGGTTGAGACTATCTGCAAGGTTGACACTATCTGCAAGGTTGGCACTGGCACTATCTGCAAGGTTGGCACTGGCACTATCTGCAAGGTTGACACTATCTCCAAGGTTGGCACTATCTGCAAGGTTGGCACTACCTGCAAGGTTGGCACTATCTGCAAGGTTGGCACTATCTGCAAGGTTGGCACTGGCACTATCTGCAAGGTTGGCACTGGCACTATCTGCAAGGTTGGCACTATCTGCAAGGTTGAGACTATCTCCAAGGTTGGCACTGGCACTACCTGCAAGGTTGGCACTGGCACTACCTGCAAGGTTGGCACTATCTGCAAGGTTGGCACTGGCACTATATGCAAGGTTGGCGTTGGCACTACCTGCAAGGTTGGCACTACCTGCAAGGTTGGCACTACCTGCAAGGTTGGCACTATCTGCAAGGTTGGCACTATCTGCAAGGTTGGCACTATCTGCAAGGTTGGCACTATCTGCAACAGTGGCAGCTTACATGGGGTGGAGAATTGGCTCTGGGCCCCTGTGTGAATGATGGCTCTGCAGCTTTGCATAACGGATGTTGAAGAGAAAGTGGTAGCGGAGAAGAAGATGGTCGCTGCCTGTGCAACAATGTGACACATCTACTCTAACACTGGCTCCCAAACACTGTGACGGTCCTGGTCGAACGATTCTCAAACAGCAAACCCACCTTATGTTCAAGAATCCCTGTGTTCAATGATTGTTCAAATCAATTGGATTCTTTTATTGAAGAAGCAGATCAAATAAAAGTTACAAAAAAATAAATTCACGTACAAATACAATCTTCTTCCTCTGCCTCGTTCGTCTTCAGACCTCAACTTAAATGACTCTAACGAAGGCAGCAGTCGACTCAAGGCTCTGTACACTTCCGTACATCTTCTCGTGGAAGGACACTGGCTGTTACGAAATGCTACTTCTTTTGTCGATATACAGTGGACAGGACTGCAAAATACGCTCTGCCTTAATAAGGGCTGTCCTGCAGGCATACAGGTCGGTAGTGCCAACCTTGAACTTGTTGTACAGATGGCATCTAGGTCTGTTGTGACCTGTGCGTAGCCGGAGAATTATCACCTGGTCTCGCCTGGAGAGTTGATGGTAGGCATCGTTTTCTATGTGGCCAGGGTGGTCTTTTTATCCATTTTGAACTGTACGTTGCCCTGATGGACTGCTTTAGTCTCATTGTATGTGATTTCTGTATCACTCTGCTGCAGGAT
Organism: Ariolimax columbianus; assembly: GCA_036924085.1. Lineage (NCBI taxonomy): Eukaryota > Metazoa > Mollusca > Gastropoda > Stylommatophora > Arionidae > Ariolimax > Ariolimax columbianus. The sequence goes on from JAVGWX010000009.1 coordinate 2,224,711, forward strand.
TCCTCCCTCTCTAGCGAGTCTGTCCGCCTCCTCGTTGCCTGGAATGTTGCCGTGGGCTGGTACCTACTAGACTATGCTTATTTTGAAGCACTGGGGCTGGTACCCACTGGACTATGCTTATTTTGAAGCACTGGGGCTGGTACCCACTGGACTATGCTTATTTTGAAGCACTGGGGCTGGTACCCACTGGACTATGCTTATTTTGACGCACTGGGGCTGGTACCCACTGGACTATGCTTATTTTGAAGCACTGGGGCTGGTACCCGCTGGACTATGCTTATTTTGAAGCACTGGTACAGGTGTTTGAGCGAGTCTGCCAGAGCACATAGTTCCTTTTGTACAAATAATATCATAACTATATTAGTAGCACACCATCGAAACTGTCTATACGGCGCGATTTTGTGCAAATCGTGCAGATGTTATTCCCTGAAACTAAAGTAATCCAGGTTAGCTCGCTGTGTCTAATAAAAAGGTCAGCTCTGTATCTATTTCAATGAAACTACCTGTGCTCTACAATCACTGTTGTTTCTTGGACTCTTCTTTACATCTGTTCTAGGACTTCATTTGAGATCTGCTCTCCAACTGTTCATTTAATATATGTTCTTTGATATAACTCTCTGGTTCTCGACCTCTTGTTCACAGCAGCTGTTTGTTTTCTGCCCCTAGACTGGTTCTCTCTCTCTGTCTTTCAAATGAGTTCTCTCTCCTTCTCATGGATGTGATCTTCTTCTGTGTTGCTCTGATTCACTTGATGCGTTCTTCTGTGCCGAATCTCAACTCGCAGGTTCTAGTTTCTTGCTATCAGTTCTGTGCTCATCAGCTCTGTGTTCTCAAATCAGTTATTCTGTGTTATGTCTCAACTCTGGTTCACAAATCAATTTTTGGACTCTGCTTCTAATATCTTCTTCTTCAGCGTTCGCCCCGAACAGGACGTCTGTGATGCCGTAGTTTACAGCGAGGCTGCGATATCTGTACCTTTAGTTTCTGCGATAGTTTCCTCAGGTTCTGTTTTTAAAACAGAATGTGATTATTTTGCTACAGCCCACCTGAAAATCGCCCACTAGTTGGCGGTAGAGGCCAGGTTGAAGAGCACTGCCATCAACAGTAGCACCTTACTGACTATACCATAACCAGACAGAGTGAGAGACAAGACGCAATAGTCTGTTTCTTCTACTTAGGCGTTCCTCTCGACCCATTCGGTTTCAGCTGGCTTTGTTAGGACACCTGGTTTGCCTTCCCACTCCGATTGCTATTCCCTTAGCCAGATTTCGCTAGTAAATCCTGTTTACAGAATTGAATAGGTTTTGGTCAACTCTGGTTCGCTGACTCTGATGCAATCAGCCAAATATAAGTCGCTGGCTGCTGTCAGTTTATTCACTGCTGCATATTTGGTCTCAGAGAGGGAGATTTCTTCTTCGTACGCTGTCAGACGTCAACTTGAATTTGTTCGAAGAAAGCAGCGGCCATCCTGAGGCTGTCGACACTGCCATAGAGCTTGTCTAGTGTTGGCACTGGTGATGGCCACATGTGCTTTCTCTGGTCCTCGTATGTTGGGCAACTTTGCAGCAGATGTTCAGGGGTAATTTTCCACTAAGGCTATATGTGGTGTCGAATGCTGGACAGGTTACAGGACGGTCGTTTCACAATTCAACATCCGCACGTTAGTTTTTCTTCTCATTATCTTCTGTGTTCGTCTTGACAAGGACGTTGGGACGTGTCCTTATGGTGACATGACCTCTGAAGTGACTCAACATTTCAAAAATCGACCGGATCAAAATGCTGAGCAGCGCATGAGCTGCAGTGGTCAGCGCATGAGCTGCAGTGGTCAGCGACACATAGCTGACTGCTAGCGTCAGCGCCAGCGAACCAGAGCTGCCAATACCCTTCTACACCTCCACGCGGTGATCCTGGATAACAGGCTGCAGCAGAGCAGACTGGTTAAGGAGAATGGATCGAAGAGGGAATACTAACCCGGTACTAAAAAAATGCTTGCTGAAGTCGGATGTGTTGGACCGAAAGGTGCAAATATCGCAGTCAAGCTGTAAACTCCGACACAACGCATTCCGTTCTTTTGAAATACATTCTGCTACTTAAGCCCTTTCATGGTTTGGTAGCGGGAGATTGAGAACGAAGGGAAGCCAAGCCCAAAATCGAGCAGCCGTGTACTCAGAAACAGCTTTGCAAGGGATCTGGACTGCAGGCTGAGCAGTTGTCTGACTACAGTAGAGAAACATTTGACCCCTCTGAAAAACACGGCGTGCTGGAGTGCTTCTCAGACATATAACACAACCTGGCCTGGCTGGTTTGAGTAGAACTATTAAGATATTCAGTCCATGATCACTGAAAAATATCGCTTGTACCGAAAACTCACCAAAATGAATCCTCAAATTAACTTAACGTTTTTATTCTGGTTTAGAAGACTTTGCAGAGTCTGTATACAACCAGTTGCATTTACATTTCATTGCTCTAAAAGTTATGTGCATTCAATCTATTCTTAAATGCATTAATTGTCCCTGCCTCCACTACTTCATGTGGCAATGCATTTCCAAGCATGTCTCTGTCTAAAGAAAATTCATAATATCTAATCTGGACCTCTTTTTAGTTAATTTGTAGCTATGCTCTCTTGTTCTTGTAGGTGGCTGTATTTTGGAGAAAAAAAACACATTGTTATAGTCTAATTAATCCTTTCCTTTGGTTATCTTATAACCAACCCTGTATTAAGTAACCTCGAATTCTTCTCTTCTAGACACAGTTTTTCTTTCTTCATAACTGAAATTCTGGAATCCCACTATCAGTTTTGTCGCTTTAAAAAAAATCCTTCCCAGCATGTTTACATCCCCTCTACGATAAGGACACCACACCTGTACACAGAACTCCAATCTAGGTCTAACTAAAGCTTTATACAGTTTGATTATCACTTATTTGCTCCTATGTTTTATATTTATTTTCTTCATACCTAACATTGCATTTACCTTTTCCACTGCTACCTGCACTTGCTCACTCACCTTACCTGTATTACTTACTTAGTCGCTCCTCTTCTACCTTGAGGTGTAGAGGTACCTTACCTGTATGATCTAATATAACCTCTATGTCCCTTTCCTTTTTCTATCATTCTAATATTGTTCTCGCCCAAAAGACCACCTTTACCAACATGATCAAATTTCGAGAAAGGATGAGTTACAACAAAAAGATGAGGCCCTCGTACAATGACGTGTCTGGTACCTCCAACCCCGACAGTAGTCTATCGCATCTCGTACTTTCCGAAAGATTATTCTGCTAGTTCCGACACTTTATCTCTCACCCTATATATATTTCTCTCCCCCCCCCCCCCCAAACCTGTGTGTGTGTGTGTGTGTGTGTGGCGAGACGAATAGTTACCAAGCCACAGTTGTGTCATTATCTTAATGTTACACACGCGATGCGTCCTTTCATCTGATGGGGTCAGTAGGTACAGTGATAACAAATCACAGAAGACCACAGTCATATCACATATGCGTTCTCGCAAAGGTTATGCTGCAGACACTGAAGGGAAAGAAGGCATACCTACGGGCTACGCTGAATAATAGGAAGATTTGCTACTAATAGTTCGCACAAATGTTATAACTCGACTGACGTCTATATTCTGTAGCTGCAAGTTGAGCGCCAGAAGGGATATATCAATCGATAACTACTTGGGAGATCTTACATGCGTTGCTTATGAGGAGATCATTTCACGAATGTACAATATTGACACATGAGCTATACATTGTCTGAAAGCTTGGAATGTTGTTTCGGGGTTGTGTCATTTGTCAAAACGTGGTCACCAAGCTTAGAATGTTGTTTCGGGATTGTGTCATTTGTCAAAACGTGGTCACCAAGCTTAGAATGTTGTTTCGGGATTGTGTCATTTGTCAAAACGTGGTCACCAAGCTTTGAATGTTGTTTCGGGGTTGTGTCATTTGTCAAATCGTGGTCACCAAGCTTAGAATGTTGTTTCGGGGTTGTGTCATTTGTCAACACGTGGTCACGATCCATGCCCACACGCCAACGTCGGACAAGTTGTTGCATCCCGCCGAGGAAACAATCAGACGTCTTCTCCAGAAACCAGGTAAGAACAGCTGATTGCACCTACTCGTCAGAATTGTAACGATGCCCCTTGAGGTATTCCTTCAGGTTCGGAATGAGGAAGAAGTCACAAAGTGCCAGATGGAGACTACAACGAGTGCCGTAAAATGTTGAAATGTCGTCCAACTGGAGACGCTCAAATGCAGTGACTGTTTGTCGACTCGTATGTAGGTGAACATTGTCGTGCTAAAGAATTGCATGCTTGCCCACACGAACACGCAGCAATCGTGATCCAAGTTTCCACATATCGAACGGACTTGACGGGATCAAGATGCCGAGCAGCGCATGAGCTGCAGTGGTCAGCGACCCATAGTTGACTGCTAGCGTCAGGGCCAGCGAACCATAGCTGCCAAGACCCTTCTACACCTCCACGCGGTGATCCTGGATAACAGTCTGCAGAAGGGCAGACTGGATAAGGAGAAGGGATCGAAGAGGGAATGCTAACCCGGTACTCAAAAAATGCTTGCTGAAGTCGGATGTGTTGGACCGAAAGGTGCAAATATCGCAGGCAAGCTATAAACTACAACACAACGCATTCCGTTCTCTGGACTACATTCTGCTACTTACCCTTTCAAGGTTTGGTAGTGGGAGATTGAGAACGAACGAAGAAGAAGAAGAAGAAGAAGAAGAGGAAGAAGAAGAAGAAGAAGAAGAAGAAGAAGAAGAAGAAGAAGAAGAAGAAGAAGAAGAACGGACTAGACGAAATTGCAGTGCTACAAAAATTAAGTGAAATACACCCTCGCAGCCACAAAAGATGGTCAACGTCACTTTTACGGACGAGAAGATAACCTCGAATTTTTGTTTGCTGTGGTAGGTGATTTCTTATGTCTGTACTCAATATACGGACGCTTGTTTTCTGGGACATAATAATCTACCCATGACTCGTCGCCAGTGACAATTCGGCGGATAAAGGCATCGCCTTCCTGTTCCTATCTTGTCAGAAGTTCGTGAAACCTGCTGTCTGCACTTTCATATACAATAATCAGTATGCGATAGACCAATCTCGCACACTTTCCTATACACAAGCAGGCCATAGATAATGTGATGGACTCGCTCAATCGAAATAATACGCGTTGGGTTGATATGTTTCTGCTTGACACAGCGATTGGCATGAATCAGTTCGTCCACACAAGATTGGGGCTGTACGTCCTCAGCTGTGATAGGGCGTCCACACGAGCTTGGGGCTGTACATCCACAGCTGTGATAGGTCGTCCGCTGCGAGCTTGGGGCTGTACATCCACAGCTGTGATAGGGCGTCCGCTGCGAGCTTGGGACTGTACATCCACAGCTGTGATAGGGGGTCCGCTGTGAGCTTGGGTCTGTACATCCACAGCTGTGATAGGGCGTCCACACGAGCTTGGGGCTGTACATCCACAGCTGTGATAGGTCGTCCACACGAGCTTGGGGCTGTACATCCACAGCTGTGATAGGTCGTCCACACGAGCTTGGGTCTGTACATCCACAGCTGTGATAGGGCGTCCACACGAGCTTGGGGCTGTACATCCACAGCTGTGATAGGGCGTCCGCTGCGAGCTTGGGTCTGTGCATCCACAGCTGTGATAGGGCGTCCACACGAGCTTGGGGCTGTACATCCACAGCTGTGATAGGTCGTCCACACGAGCTTGGGTCTGTACATCCACAGCTGTGATAGGTCGTCCACACGAGCTTGGGTCTGTACATCCACAGCTGTGATAGGTCGTCCACACGAGCTTGGGGCTGTACATCCACAGCTGTGATAGGTGGTCCGCTGCGAGCTTGGGTCTGTACATCCACAGCTGTGATAGGGCGTCTACACGAGCTTGGAGCTGTAAATCCACAGCTGTGATAGGTAGTCCGCTGCGAGCTTGGGGCTGTACATCCACAGCTGTGATAGGGGGTCCGCTGCGAGCTTGGGGCTGTACATCCACAGCTGTGATAGGGCGTCCACACGAGCTTGGGGCTGTACATCCACAGCTTTTATAGGTCACCCGCTGCGTTCTTGGGGCTGTACATCCACAGCTGTGATAGGGGTCCGCTGCGAGCTTGCGGCTGTACATCCACAGCTGTGATAGGGCGTCCACACGAGCTTGGGGCTGTACATCCACAGCTGTGATAGGTCGTCAGCTGCGTGCTTGGGGCTGTATATCCACAGCTGTGATAGGTTATCCGCTGCGAGCCTTGTCATGTAGGTTCGTCGTGGCTGGATTGTCGTCTTTTACAGCCCGTGTCCACCTCCTGACAGTACCACGTCCACACAGGCGTCACCACTGCCATTCTTCGATGCATGTCGATGGGCAAACAACCTTTCACCATCAGGTCGGGAATTCAATCACAGCATGCTGCTTCAACCGCATTTCAATGTAAGCCGCCATTTTACTATCTTCTGTGCGTATGCCTCATGTTCCCGACGCATGTCACTCACTACATGCCATTATAAGTCACTTCATTATAGATTATTCTCACATAGGTACCACGTGGCTTTAAGTACAGTGATCATAGTTATGGCACTGGATGTACCACTTTTCAAATGACCCTCGGGGATCGAGATGATTAGCAGCGCATGGGCTGCAGTGGTCAGCGACTCATAGCTGACTGCTAGCGCCAGGGTCAGCGACTCATAGCTGACTGCTAGCGTCAGGGTCAGCGACTCATAGCTGACTGCTAGCGTCAGCGACTCATAGCTGACTGCTAGCGTCAGCGACTCATAGCTGACTGCTAGCGTCAGGGTCAGCGACACAGAGCTGACTGCTAGCGTCAGGGTCAGCGACTCATAGCTGACTGCTAGCGTCAGGGTCAGCGACTCATAGCTGACTGCTAGCGTCAGCGACTCATAGCTGACTGCTAGCGTCAGGGTCAGCGACTAATAGCTGACTGCTAGCGTCAGGGCCAGCGAACCAGAGCTGACTGCTAGCGTCAGGGTTAGCGAACCACAGCTGACTGCTAGCGACAGGGACTCATAGCTGACTGCTAGCGTCAGGGTCAGCGACTCATAGCTGACTGCTAGCGCCAGGGCCAGCGAACCAGAGCTGAGCAGCGCATAGGCTGCAGTGGTCAGCGACTCTTAACGTTACAAACTTAACGTCTTTATACTGGTTTAGAAGATCCTGCAGAGTCTGTATACAACCAGTTACATCACCTTGCTCTAAAATCTATGCGCATCCAGTTTATTCTTAAACGCATTAACTGTCCCTGCCTCCACCACCTCCCCTGGCAATGCATTCCAAGCAGACACCACTCTGCTGACCACTCATAGCTGACTGCTAGCGTCAGGGCCAGCGAACCAGAGCTGACTGCTAGCGTCAGGGTCAGCGACTCATAGCTGACTGTTAGCGTCAGGGCCAGCGAACCAGAGCTGACTGCTAGCGTCAGGGTCAGCGACTCATAGCTGACTGCTAGCGTCAGGGCCAGCGAACCAGAGCTGACTGCTAGCGTCAGGGTCAGTGACCCATAGCTGACTGCTAGAGTCAGGGCCAGCGAACCAGAGCTGAGCAGCGCATGAGCTGCAGTGGTCAGTGACCCATAGCTGACTGCTAGCGCCAGGGCCAGCGAACCAGAGCTGCCAAGACCCTTCTACACCTCCACGCGGTGATCCTGGATAACAGGCTGCAGCAGGGCAGACTGGCTAAGGAGAAGGGATCAAAGAGGGAATGCTAACCCGGTACTCAATAAATGTTTGCTGAAGTCGGATGTGTTGGACCGAAAGGTGCAAATATCGCAGTCAAGCTGTAAACTACGACACAACGCATTCCGTTCTCTGGACTACATTCTGCTACCTAAGCCCTTTCAGTGTTTGGTAGTGGGAGTTTGAGAATGAACGAAGCCAAGCCAAATGACCCTTGTATATGAATTCTTACGGTTCTCGACTGGCTCCTGTTTCTCTGTAGTGGTAAGCGCCCGACTGACGAACACACACCAAACGGGCCTTGCACTGATAACACGATGGGATAAGTATATGGATGTTAGTTCAAATTATGTTGAAAAATAAGGACAATGTAAGTGCAATAATAAATGGTTTTCAAGCTTGTATGATTTAGTTTGTTTCTAACAGCCATGTGTGACCTATTTATTGACTTACCCTTGTAGAAACTTATGGATCAGAACATATGTCCCAAGTCATCGGTTATACTACCAAAGAAGAATTCAGTTTATCTGGCCAAGAACAGCGGACATTAGATGCCGTCTAGACGTGCATACACCACAGAATGAGTGGCCCTGAACACAACCTACCCTGGGTATTTGGAGGCAGCGAGGAAAGGGGACTACGCTCATAAACAGCTGAGACCCAGCACAAGGTCATCTCTAACGCTCCGTCCATCACAGCTATAAGACTACTCTTAACTTGAATATTCTTCTCCTTCTCTCTCTCTCTCTCTCTCTCTCTATCACTGGCACATCCTCATGTGTATAGTTCTGCCTGCCCACGGCACTATCTCTCTCCCTCCCTCTCTCTCTCATTGGCACATCCTCATGTGTATAGTTCTGCCTGCCCACGGCACTATCTCTCTCCCTCTCTCTATCATTGGCACATCCTCATGTGTATAGTTCTGCCTGCCCACGGCACTATCTCTCTCTCTCTCTCTCTCTGTCCCATCCTCAAGTGTATAGTTCTGCCTGCCCATGGCAAACTCTCGATCTTGTATAAGCGTATCCCGGATGCCCTCCTGCGATCTTACTGCTTGCCCATCCATTGTCCACGAATCAATCCCATGCCTACATGATTGATTCAGTGTGATAATGAAGGGCTCCAGGAGCAACGAATGATTACATCGGATCTGTTCATTTACTAGAGTCTGTATTGTTTGCTTGGGCTATTTTTATCTAACTTGATAGGCAGCTCACTTTCAATCTAAGATGCCAGAGCCCCCTGGTGGATGGCGGTAGCTAGGGGTCTAGGTGCAGTGAGCGTGATTTACAATTCCAACGTACATAATTTAGATCACAATATGAATGACAAGACAGACCAAGGTGTCGAATATTTTTTTCATGGTATTACACCTTCTTCTTCTTCGGCGTTCGTTCTCAATCTCCCGCTACCAAGCCCTGAACAGGGCTTAACAAGTAGCAGAATGTAGTCCGGAGAACAGAATGCGTGTCACTAGCTGACAGCTTGACTGCGATATTTGCACCTTTCGGCCCGACACATTTGTCTTCGCCAGAGCACTTTCAGCAATGAAAGGAACGGAGCACACAGGGAGGGGTACAATGAAGTCGATTATGTGAGTCATCTTCTATTGAGAACCAAGATAATTGCTCTAGTTAAAATATATAACAGAAACTGGAGAGTCAATAGGAATAACGTCTGACTCACAGAATAATGTCTCACTCACATAATAACGTCTGACTATCAGAATAACGTCTCACTCACAGTGGTTAGCGCGCTGGCTTCGCATCTGAGTGGTCCTGGGTTCATTCCCCAGTTGAGGCGGTAATGTTTTTTTTCCAGACCGCAATGGCTCCCGGGTCGACCCAGCCTTAAATGGGTACCGGTTCAGTCCGGGAAGTAAAAGCGGCGAGGGAGAGGAGATGGCTACCGCCCTCATATAGCCGAGCCTTTGAAATGTGAGATCGCTAACACCTCACACCCCTACGGCAGTAATGCTATGGGATTCTTTACTTTACTTTTACACCAAAAAAAACACATCACGGTTATGGAGGATTAAGTTTCAGCCCAAACAGTTTTCAGCATTTGTATGTTTCTGCCATTATGAAGGTTTTTTGTTAGGAACATGGAGGTCTATATAAACTACCTTCTGTTCCTCTAGTCTAGCCTTCAGGGAAGGAGAACCTGCAGAGAAGAGGCCTAGAGACCGATATAAGAAAAACGGACTGTAGCTGGAAATAACTGGTACAATCTGCACAAAATAGAAATGCTTGACAACGATTGGTTTGTGGCATATGGACAAGATGATAAGGGCGAATAAGAAAGGAAGTGTGGATATGATTTATTGTACTTTGGGAGCAGAAGATGAAAGAGAGCAGGAAATGAAAGAAAACGGCGACAGAGATAAAAACAAAACAAAAGGGGCTGAGCCGAGGGAGAGCCATTATAAGAACAAAAAACAAGATAAAACGTATCGAGTTGAAAGCCGCAGAGAATAGAGAAGGTTGGGGGGTGTTTCTCTGATTTTAGAAATGGAAATACAAGCTGTAAAACTGTTTGAGAAAAAGAAGAAAATAAGCAGACGATGGGTCAGGCAAACTACTGGATGAATGCAGTGTGGTATACATTCCCTGTTTAAGGTGTGCTCAAACTGTATCCAATTACAATCCCAGATTACGGCACTTCATAAAGAGGCATGTCGATATGAACCCATTTCAGACTGTGTCCGAGCATAGAAAAGTTCTGCTCATCCCAGACTTCATCTCTGTTTCTATTAGTAGGTGGCCAAGGCAAATTCATTAATCAATGTATCTTGAAATTAAGATGACAAAGGTTAATAGCGTAATCAAGAACTTATTTGTTTAAAAAGTCTTCTTAATTTCATTATAGTGGTTAAGTCAAGATTCATCAGAGTAAGTATACAACTAGTAACTTCTACTTCTTGTACGATCTTTCCCGTAACCCCAAGAGGTTGTAGTGACTTCTCTCATCATGAGAGCGATGTGGCTTGGCCACCGTGCTAATCTCTGCCGAGTAATGTGTTAGTCCATTATCGGTCTGTGTGTACATTTCTTAGTCACACCAAAACCGGTACTGCTAGCAAACAGGGCGAAGGGCCCAAATACCGTGAAGTATATTAATGTATATATACACACGGACGCTCCTAAAGTCATGCCTCCTATTTTATTATATCAGAAGTGGATTTAGGTAGTATGGTAGTAAAGTTTTAACCTTCTCGCCAATATCCGTAAAATTTTGTTTCCGTCCGACAGGTGGCAGTAGAGAAGCAGTCTGACGACACAATGGCGTCTGTCATGGAAATGCGTTATAAACAGAGCTGTATTATTGAATTCCTCCAATGCGGAAATAGAAAGTTGCACCAACGACATTCATCGACGCTTGCTGAACGTTTACGGAGAACAAGCAGTGGATGTTAGCACAGTGAGACGGCGGGTTGTACGTTTCAGCAGTGGCGAAAGCGACAGGTGTGTGTTTATATATTTGTCTAGAGGCATTATTACCACACAAAAAAACACGTAAGTCTTGTGCCTCCAAAGCTTTGTTTGGGTGTGGAATAGCAATGTGGTTTGTATGACAGATGGATTTAAAAAAACAAAACGAACAGGCTTATTGTTAAAAAAGGATAAGCAATGAGATGGGTAATTGACCACCCCATCGCATAACAAGATTATGTTTAGTACAATAACCGCTTCATCTCCGATAGCAGTGTCTGCCATTGGATAACATTTCTCCCATTTTAGAGCATAAACTACATTGTGCTGTCGTAAAGTTAGCTGTTTTCCTATTGTGAAATGTACATGGACAAGATCATCATCCCTTGTGAAATCAGTCAATAGCAGATTAGACTATGATTTTAAAGGTAGTGTCGGCAAATAGTAGATGCCGTTGGTGATCAAGTGTTAGACAACACTGTCTGTAAATGTGTACGTGTTACATACCATTAAAAACAATCAACCAAAGCGCATTGACAATTCTTATAAGATCATGACGCTACCCTAGTCTCAGCTGTAGGCTTTTCACCCAAGTTCAATCCCAAGATGGTGGAGGATTTTTTTCCGATGGTCAACCCAGCCACAGAAATTGAGTACCAGAAAAAGATCTGCGAAAGTAAAGGGGACCGTCTTGATACTGACCCCATGATCTATTATGTGCCGTGGGTCATCAAATAATATGGGCCTAACACGATGGTGTGAAACTGGATCTTTATTTGTATTTAATATATGCAAGGTTTACCTGAGGTTTTATAAAAATTCCAGCTGTGGAACCGCCACACTGACCCGGGGAGGACTGTGGACGTCGTCCTAGCGACGGACTACATATCTAGCATCACCAAAAGGCATAAACGGAGAAGGAGACAAGAAGAACACGGATTCCTCATCATCATGTAGCATGTCCTTTGTAGAACGTCGCTCCTATCACAGTCTGTCTGAAAGAAACTCGTTCCCTTTCCAAAACACCAGCCTCTGCCACAGTCATACTCAGGCATTCCTGGATATCTTGGTGCCATCGTCTTCTTGGTCTACCCCTTCCTCTTTTGCCTGGCACCATACCTTCCATCACCATTCTCTCAAGACCATTGTGTCTCTTGATGTGACCAAAGTACTTGCATTTTCTAGCCAAAATACGGATTCCTCAAAGATGAAAAAAAGGTTGACAAAGGAAAGTGTAGGTATTCCATGTGAGTCTTCAAGAAGCCGTCACTGCCCGACCAAATTAGTGCGGTCTGTGGCTGGCAGGTTCATCGATTGCAGGCTATTATCTTGCACGTGATCACTTATTGATTTAAGTGTATTCCCCTTCTGTGCTAGAGCCGAAAGCGGCGACCTGCTAAGCATGTCATCTAAGTTGGGTTGAACATGAGGCCGTATACCCCATCCCGCAGAATATATTAGCCACAAGAAAAAGGGAAACATAAACATTGACACCCCAAAGAAGAGACAGTTGTTACTAACTTGATCAATCCACCGGAGCAGGTGATCTTGAAGCGCACGAGAAAAAGACCTAGCAGATTGAATAGCCACTTACACAGACTTAAATTAGCCCTATCACTCGTGTGTACGTGCGGACAACCAGCACACATAGCTGAACATATCCCACAGGACCGTTTTATGCCTAGGCAGTTGCGTACTGAGGGCTGGCCCACGGAGACAACCAACACACAGTCATTTAGGCCCCTTAAAGAACTCTCCACCACAACAACTTTTTTCCAGAGAACTAAACTTTAGGCGTAGACATAATACAAACATGACGAACGAGACGATCTATAACTCAGGGGGATCGAGGAGTGACTAAATCAGCGAGTATATCCCCACTCCACTAGTGTGCTTTCCGAGCTAAGAAGGCAGCTCTTTCCTTGCCAAGAAAACCAGTGGTAGACCCCCGAATCATGCGAGGTCTCTATGTATGCTATTCACTCTTTATATGTGAGGAGTGTTCAAATGAGACCGGACCTAACTGCACCAAGTGAACACGCGCATGATGACGTCACTTCTGATGTAAACAGCACATACGTTGGTATGCGCATATTGTTGCACCAGAAGATGCCATCGCCAAAATTCATGCATCAATTCGGATGTATATACGCCTGACCTGGTCTCAGAAGATCTTTCGTTAACTCACGTCCTTCTTTAAACATCGTTGGTCAGTTCTTCACTGCTGTCTTTGAAGCGCCTTTGTCACCATACACTGCCTGCATTCTGCGATGAATGTCAACTGGTCGACATCCTTCAGCTGTTAGAAACTGAATCACTGCTCGCTGATCAACTGGACGGATTCCGTATCATACCCGCCATGTTAACGGTCTGCCGAGGAAACTATGAATCGGAGGATAATATGACATTTTGCAAACCTGACGGTTGGTATGTGCTGTTAACATCCGAAGTGACGTCATTATGCGCATCGTACGTTATGTTCACTTGGTGCAGTGAGGTCCGGTTTCATTTGAACACGCCTCGAATCTACCCCTTATGTAAATACCGAATCGAAACATGATAGTATAACACGGCGGCTGCCCTGTGTACCAAGCTATCAGCCGAAGCATCTGCCTCAGTTCTCCTACTGGACCCTATTGCACACACACACGTGCATCGCTTAGGCTTGCATTTCCACTGATTGGGTCGTCGGGGTGAATATATATATAGAGCTGAGGTAAAAAGCCCGATTGTCCTTGCAGTCGCCGCGCATCGCATAAGCTAACATTTTATTTTACTTCCCCATAAATAAAAACCTATACCGTACCGAGGTTTCAAAGTCGCGGCCCCTTGTTCAGGAAGCCGGTACTCTGGCCACCTGACATCTGGTGCTCATCATGGACATATCACTCACTACCGAGTATAAAATCGTGTATATTTGCCAGTATGTAAACATAGAGGAGGAGCGAGTGCTCTACCTTCTAACGTCAAGGACATACGTTTATAACGTTGGTAAGGCACAACTGTTTCGTGTTCTTTTAATAGAAGGTAATGAGTTTCCGGTCTAAAGGCTGCTTCCAGCTTCCGTCCAGTAGTTTGTATAATTCCATCTGCCTTCATTGCCTGATGTGGATTCATATTGCTATATCTATGCCGGTCGCCAATAGTGGATCATATTTGGATAAGTTTGTACACAATATTTGTCATTGTGTTGTATTATTCACTTCTATGGAATCCAATACATATTTTTATTAATAGTATCAATAACATCCATGCAGTCATTGACATCAATATCGTTCTTTCATCATGTTTTCAGCTCTCGAGCGGGTTCGCACAATATGTTATGTCATAACGGCAATCAATATCAATTTTGGAAATGTATTGAGCATCGGAATCCTCAACTGTCTTCATTATTCAGTGTGATAGTTATTTCGTACGTGACTTTTCTTCCTGCTCAACGTTCTACGTCATCCATTCAAGCCGGTTTGTGTTGTCTACGTCATTGACTATTGTAGCCGACTGAGACCTAGTCAACTATCCCCTTGTCGTCAACATTACAAGCATGTTCTCTACACAACCCGTTATCATGCAGATATCATGGTCTATTAAATCTATGAAAATCATACATCAACATCAATAATACACATCGGAAGGAGCAGCCATTTTCTAGAGTGGAGGCAGACGTAGTGGAATGCAGCCGGGCTGAACTTAGGAAACCATCGTCCCTGATCAGTACTGGCTCTCTGATCAGGAAAGAGCTGGTCAAGGACAAGCCCAAATCCATCAGACCAGACTCCTACAGCGTCAGCATGACTGCGCGGTGGTGACTTCGGGGGCATGGACATCCCAATCGTCCGCTGGTCCTTTTGGACCAAAATACACGACTGGTAGTCTACAGACTCTTCTGGGGTAGCTGTGGTCAGGCACTTGTCTCCCAAAGCGATTAACACAAACGGTGGATTTTCGAATCCCACAATTATCATAGCGTCCTCTGGTCTAACGGGAGGTGGCTGCAGCATGACAGACTGGCCAAGGAGAAGGGATCGAAGAGGGAATGCTAACCCAGTACTAAAAAAATGCTTCCTGAAGTCGGATGTGTTGGACCGAAAGGTGCAAATATCGCAGTCAAGTTGTAAACTACGACACAACGAATTACGTTCTCTAGACTACATTCTGCTAGTTAGGCCCGTGTCAGGGTTTGGTAGCGCGAGATTGAGAACGATCGAAGCCAAGCCAAGCCATACTAAATGAAAAACTATCGTATTGAGTGTGCGAGGACTACAGGGAAATTCGGCCTTTATTCCTCAGCGCTATAAATCGCCCAGGGATACCTCCCCAATGGAAACGACCATCACAATGATAGCCCGCAGGTTGTATACCACATTGTTTAGACAATTACAGCTGACTTGCAGCGGAGGACACATGCCTTGGAGATGAGATGTTTCAGAAAACTTCTAAACGTCACCTACACAGATCGAGTTACAAACGAGGAAATACGAGAAAGAATTACAACAGTAATAGGGCCTTTTGAAGATCGCTTGGCAACTGTCAAAAGAAGGAAACTCGCTTGGTACGGTCACGTATCGAGATCAAATGGTCTTGCAAATACAATCCTCCACGGAAAGGTGCATGGTAGACGACGAAGAGGCCATCTCAAAAATAGGTAGGAGGACAACATATGATTGGACCATTCTCCGACCAGAGGAGACACAGGCAGCGGCCGCTGACAGATTGGGATTGCGTGGGGTTGTCTTCATGTGTGCCCCAACCACCTCACCGGTTATGTGTTGGCCTGATACCTACCACGTGTACCAACAAATGTACACTATACACAGCTTTGTCAGCCAAGAACATATTGGATAGATATACAACAACTAATAGCTAGCATGGTACACGACCGACCAGACAACAGCTATTGTCAACGTGCACTACGTCATCAACTGCTATGCAGAATGATCCCGAAGCTTGTATTAAAGTATCAAGCACGGATTCTCATCAGACGAAGGATGGCAGGATAGATGAATGGAAAAGATTGCTATAAGTGGATAAAATTGCTATAAGTGGCTAAAGTTGCTTTAAGTGGTTACGATTTATATAAGCACGGTAGCAAAGATTGTTTTAAGTGTGGGTTCCTAACTTTCCCACAGGTTGTGTACACGTTTTCCATATTTTGTTCAACTGATTGATTATTATATCCGGGTATGTCATTTTTAAAAATGTTTTATTTTAGTTGTTCAAAAAATACAAATATTCTGAGAGTTAGTTGGCCATCGCTAACGATGATGGCCACATGAAAATACTGTTTTGTTTTGATGGTATAACTTGCGCTGTAGGTTGGATTATAGTGATGAAGAGGTCATCAACCTCACTCTCTGGTCCTGAGTTACCTTGGACCAGTGGCAAGGTATGTCAAGACGACTGGAGGGAACTCAAGCCCGGCCTCCCTTGAGACGAGTGACATGCGGGACTCAATTGGCCACCGTTTCAGTCCATCGCGTTGAGTGAGAAAGTACATTTACTCAATATAATTCAGCCCTCGTTGAGGATAAAGATGGTAAACGGCGCCCTGGTATTACCTGTCTGTCTGAAAGAAGCAGTTCTCTCCAAAATGAGGCCGGAAGCCTAAATAACAAGGACCTATGTGAAGCTAATGTAAAGTATATGGTAGACACTTGTACACTGTGCACGTATACAAACTCTCGTCTCTCAAGTCTTCATCTTCCTCGTTGTTGTTAGAAGCTATATCTTCGTCAGCGGGCTACGAGCGTTATTCTTGTATCCCAAAGTGTGCTGAGAGGAAGTGGACCTGGGCCCTCCTAGCTGTAGTGCAATGTGGGACTTCTTAGCATGTTCACTACTATGGGGGTCACAGTGTCGATCCCCACCTCGCTGTTGAGACTGCTGCAACATGAGAACGACCTGAATGTCTGGTGAGGATCTTGATCAGACTGTTTAACCTGATTGACATTAGCAGCAGACCTACTTGCTGGGTTGTATACTTTCTTATGGGTTATTCATACAAGATGTCCAAATGAAGAAAGGGGAGGAGGTATTTCAGTAGAAAGTGGACATCCACTCACATTCAAATCTATCAAGACATTACAGATCTGACATCAGTTGAAATAAACAATTAATTCAAGATCATCACTGATAGGATTATTCTTCCGTGATCCCATTTCTACATTTGTTTATAAAGCTGTAACATTATTGTATTTGCTTTGACAAAACTTTCATTTTTGGTGGATTGGTTTAATATTTAAAATAATAACTGTGCCGGCTTAGTGGGTGTCTTAAGAAATCCACGGTATTATTATATGCATAGTTTTTTTGCATATTAGCATATCTTTAGTGTTTCACTGGCAACAAGATATTAAGTTAAAACTGTTTCAATTCTACTCAGTACTGAGTTAAGACTTGCCATGTACAATATTTAGTAACTGTTGTTTTACATCATTAAATAAAGTTATCCGTCTACAAATAATGTATTCTGTAAAACTAAACTGTGTCCTCTTTTATTTCTTTGCGTTCAGGATATTTTGGTCATGCTATATCTGCAGGCCAGTCGTCATGATGAAGTCTGTAGTCTTCACCAGATCGGAGCGGCTACCCCACAGCTTTTGTCTCAGGTCCACATCCTATGGCCAGGTCTGGTATCTCATTTCCCTATAGATTGGGCATTCCTGTAGAATGTGTTCAAGGTTGAGGCCTCCTGTTCCACATGGGCATTCATCTGTGTGTGAGATCTTCAGTCGGTATACATGTTCTAGTAGTCTGCAGTGTCCAGTTCTCAGGCGAAATAAGGTAGTTTGTTGGTTCCTTTTGAGTTGGTGAATTGGGTCTGGTGTACTACTTATGTTTCTGTCTTCTTTCCATTGGTGTATATACTGATTTCTGATTATGTTCTTGATCTCTCTGTATGGTACTAAGCATAGGTAAGTGGCTATATAACAGCTGGGCATGTGTGTTTGATCAAGGCCATGTGAAGTGGACGTCCACAAGGGGGGGGGGGGGGGGGTGTTAATAAAAAGTGGACATGGGTAGGGGAGGGTTTGGGGTTTTAAAATGTCAGAATTGTGTGGACATTTTTATGGATGACTTCTTGTAGCATTCACTGACGACGGTTTGGCCAGCAACAGACGAGCGGCGGTTTGGACCTACCAAGGCCCTATAACCTCAAGAGATATGTTTGATGGTAGCACAGGTAACAGAATGTCTTCCATGTCAAACAGATTGAACATTATGGGCCAGATGAAGTGAGAAGCTAGCTTGCTACCCTGTAGGCAGAATGAGGACAGTCTAGTACAAAGAAAGACAAACCTGACAAAATGTAGTTTTGAAATTTGAATTCTGAACCATAGTAAAAGTAACTAAAGATAATGTTCACACGCCATATTGTGGCGTATGGTGTTGGGACCAAACTTACTTGACCAGTGGCACACTAGGGGTGATGTAGCCAAACCTGCTCTGATACAAACATATTTTAGGCTGGGTGGACCCCGGAACCGTGTGCGATCGACAAAAATATCCAGCATCAAGTGGGGATTGAACCTTAGATCGTTCGTTTGGACAGAGTGCCGTATTGGACCAATATGCACATAGAAGCACTGGAACACTACTTATACCCTTGGGCAGCTAGAAATCCCAACGAAGTAATCCTATAGGAAAACAATATTCAACCCTCTTTCTCGTCGATGCTGATTACAAAAATGCATGGTTCATTGGAAACATATTCAGGAAGGTGAGATGGTCTAGGAAACTTTATGACATCTGGAAAGATCGAAGACATGACAGGCAGATAAAGACAGAGAAAAACGTACTAAACCGGATGAGAAAATACAGAACATCTGGTGAAATACTCAAAGAACGGATGATCGTAGAAGGAACTGGTCGTCAGCGCCACCGGACATGACACATGATGATGGTATATTCCACCTTATACAGGCACACTGCTATACCTATCCTATAACTCACCTGATACATACAAGATTCTAGTTATTCGTCGTTTCCTCACGTGCGCTGCCTGCCTCGTATCTTACTCGCCATCACTTTCACAGTTATCTAACATTAGTCCTGCCTAGATTTTTCTTCCATTGTTCCTAGCAGAAAACTTGCAAGCACACAGAAATACTCAGCTAGACACGCATCTCGCTAGCATACTTCCTCTTGTTCTCTCCATCCCCAGAAAAGCATGTTATTCGCTATTTTATTTATGTATCATAAATGCTGTATAAAGGCAATGGGGCTAGACAAGCAACATATGCAAAAGAATATAATCATCAATAGAGATACGGGATCAAGACGCTGAGCAGCACGTGAGCTGCAGCGGTCAGCGACCTATAGGTGACTGCTAGCGTCAGGGCCAGCAAACCAGAGCTGCCAGGACCCTTCTACACCTCCATGCGGTGTTCCTGAATAACAGGCTGCAACAGAGCAGTTGGATGTGTTGGACCGAAAGAAGTAAATATCGCAGTCAAGCTGTAAACTACACAACGCATTCCGTTCTCTGGACTACATTCTGCTACTTAAGCCCTTTCAAGGTTTGGTAGCGGGAGATTGAAAACGAACGAAGTCAAGTCAGCCAATAGAGAAATAATCGAATAAGTACGTACGTAAGTTTACATATTTAGGGCAAACCATAACATAAGATTCCCGCAATAACACGGGAGTCGAGACAAGGATGTCATTGGGAACAAAAGCTTTCCGATAAAAACAAATTGCTCACCTCAAAGAATATCAGGATAGAACCTATGACAATAATAATCGTTGCTCATGTATGACCAATTGCGGGGCTCAAACATTGACTATAGCAAAGAACAATGAAAAAACATGTCAGCTTTTGAAATGTGAGATGCTACTGTAGAATGGAAAGAGTAAGTTGAACAGAAAGAAGATCAAATGGCAATGTCTTCACTGAGTTAAGGACACAAAGACAATTATTGAAAATGATACACAAACGTATTGAGTTGGTTGGAACGCAATACGAGACGCAAAAGCCTTTTACAAAAGATACTTAAAAAAGTAAAGTAAAGTATCCCATAGCATTACTGACGTAGGGGTGTGAGGTGTTAGCGATCTCACATTTCAAAGGCTCGGCTATATGAGGGCGGTAGCAATCTCCTCTCCCTCGCCGCTTTTACTTCCCTGACTGAACCGGTACCCATTTAAGGCTGGGTCGACCCGGGAGCCATTGCGGTCTGAAAAAAACATTACCGCCTCAACTGGGGAATGAACCCAGGACCACTTAGATGCGAAGCCAGCGCGCTAACCACTGCGCTACGCGGCTCCCTAAAAGATACTAAAGGGCACAATTTAGCGAGTGTAAAATAGGGAGGGGACGACCAAGACTCACATTTACATCTCAAGCATGTAGAGACATTAAAGTACGGACCTGTGCTGAAATGAAGAGAGTTCCAAAGGATAGGGTCAAATGGAGAAACATGCTAAGACAATCAGTTTAGAACTAATCAACCAGATGATGATCATAAACACAACACAAAAAAAACCAACACTTCCACCAAAAGGTCTTTGTCAGGGACAAAGGATAACGCAAATAAGAATAGCGAAATAATCTACCAGACAAGGATGGACATGATCAATGAAATGCACTTATCTGACACGCTAATTTGTTTTTCCCATTCTTTGGAGCGTGACCAGGACCTTTAGGTCGTCGGTTTTTGTACTTGTGCCCACGTTAAAGTGACTCACACAGGCGTGTTATTATCGTATTGACCTGCTCCGCTGCCGCTTGTTATGTACACCTTTCTCTTTCATATGTGGGCCACTGGTTCCACGGCTTTCATTCTTTCTCTATAATATGTGGGCCACTGGTTCCACGGCTTTCACTCTTTCTCTATAATATGTGGGCCACTGGTTCCACGGCTTTCATTCTTTCTCTATAATATGTGGGCCACTGGTTCCCCGGCTTTCATTATTTCTCTATAATATGTGGGCCACTGGTTCCACAGCTTTCATTCTTTCTCTATAATATGTGGGCCACTGGTTCCACAGCTTTCATTCTTTCTCTATAATATGTGGGCCACTGGTTCCACGGCTTTCATTCTTTCTCTATAATATGTGGGC
Organism: Ariolimax columbianus; assembly: GCA_036924085.1. NCBI lineage: Eukaryota > Metazoa > Mollusca > Gastropoda > Stylommatophora > Arionidae > Ariolimax > Ariolimax columbianus. The sequence goes on from JAVGWX010000009.1 coordinate 2,245,906, forward strand.
CACTGGTTCCACAGCTTTCATTCTTTCTCTATAATATGTGGGCCACTGGTTCCACGGCTTTCATTCTTTCTCTATAATATGTGGGCCACTGGTTCCACAGCTTTCATTCTTTCTCTATAATATGTGGGCCACTGGTTCCACAGCTTTCATTCTTTCTCTATAATATGTGGGCCACTGGTTCCACGGCTTTCATTCTTTCTCTATAATATGTGGGCCACTAGTTCCACGGCTTTCATTCTTTCTCTATTTCTTTGTAGCGTTCATAGTTTACAGCGGGGTTGGGTCTTTTGGTGTTTCAAAACGACCTTTCTTGTGCCGCCTTGCCTTCCCTCTTAGATCCCTATTGTATTCGTCCTACTACATGAATACAGTGCAGACTGTTTTCAGGGCTGTCACCTGGGAGTTGGAATAGGGTCTGACTTCAGATAAGGTTCGCTGACCCTGGTGCACGCAACCAGTTATGAATCGCTGGCTGCTGTCAGCTCCTTCCATGCCATATCTCATTCGACTCCGAGCTATCACACAAGTCAAGATGAATATTCCAGACCCGACTGACCTTTCGGCATATGTTAATGTGACCATGAACAAAACCTTGTTTTGGAGTCTTCTAATCGGGGGAGGGGGTGGGGGTACGAGCGGGGCGCGGGCCGCTTCTCACGACTTAATCTCAGCGAGCCAGTGTGATATTCTCGTCTATGTCATTAACAAGTGCAACAGTTGGGGAGAACACAAGCATACATACGTATTTGTTTGTGTACTGCTCACATAACTTCACGAACATACGCATTGCACATATATACTAATACCGTATATGCACATATGGATGTTCAAACAGGCAAATGAGCGCATGAGCTGCAGCGACCCATAGCGTCAGGGCCAGATAACCTGATCTGCCAAGACACCTCCACATGGTGATCCTGAATAACAGGCTGCAACAGAGCAAACTGGCTAAGGAGAAGGGATCGAAGAAAGAAGGCTAACCCGGTACCCAGACTGGCTAAGGAGAAGGTATCGAAGAGAGAAGGCTAACTCGGTACCCAGACTGGCTAAGGAGAAGGTATCGAAGAGAGAAGGCTAACTCGGTACCCAGACTGGCTAAGGAGAAGGTATCGAAGAGAGAAGGCTAACTCGGTACCCAGACTGGCTAAGGAGAAGGGATCGAAGAGAGAAGGCTAACTCGGTACCCAGACTGGCTAAGGAGAAGGGATCGAAGAGAGAAGGCTAACTCGGTACCCAGACTGGCTAAGGAGAAGGTATCGAAGAGAGAAGGCTAACCCGGTACCCAGACTGGCTAAGGAGAAGGGATCGAAGAGAGAAGGCTAACTCGGTACCCAGACTGGCTAAGGAGAAGGGATCGAAGAGAGAAGGCTAACTCGGTACCCAGACTGGCTAAGGAGAAGGGATCGAAGAGAGAAGGCTAACTCGGTACCCAGACTGGCTAAGGAGAAGGGATCGAAGAGAGAAGGCTAACTCGGTACCCAGACTGGCTAAGGAGAAGGGATCGAAGAGAGAAGGCTAACTCGGTACCCAGACTGGCTAAGGAGAAGGGATCGAAGAGAGAAGGCTAACTCGGTTCCCAGACTGGCTAAGAAGAAGGGATCGAAGAGAGAAGGCTAAAACGGTAATCAAAAAATGCCCGCTGAAGTCGGATCGATAGGCGCAAATATCGCAGCCAATCTGTAAGCGCAAATATCGCAGCCAATCTGTAAACTACGACACAACACATTCCGTTCTCTGGACTAAATTTTGCTATTTAAAGCCCTTTCAGGGCTTGGTAGCGGAAGATTGAGAACGAAGCCAAGCAGGCAAATGATATCATACGTCCTGATAAACCCTTTAATCTGTGAGACAGAGAACCAACAAACTTTTACAAAGCGATACAAGAATAGACTAGTCACTACTTGACGATTAGTGGTGTACGTATGCACATCCTATCCTTATTGGCAGACATGTCTGGATGACTTTAATGTTTAATTTGATTTAACCTTAACAATGAGCACATGTGTCGTTAGCGCGCTAGCACATTACGTAAAAGCACTGGGTTCGCTTCCCAACAGCGACACGCTACAAGCTATTCAGCTGTAAATGGGCCACGCTGGCTTACTGTTAAGAAAGGTACCTCCGTGAACTTTATGACATCGGATTACATGTTCCCTTCCGCGTTGCTTTGCTTCCCTAACTGTAAATGATGTATCCATTTACAGTTGGGTAGACAGGAAGGTGTGGAGACGGGGGTCTAACCAGTCTACCACTCTTGGCAGCAAGCTGAATCTGGTAAGTCCAGTAAAAGTGTCGGAGGTCAGTGTTACATAGCAACTTACTAGATCCAGGTCACATCTATAATGAAATAGGATGACCAGTTGCCTTCCTCGCTACCCTGTCTTCCCATAACGGCAAGTCAGATACATATTTTATTAGTGCAGTGGTGGTAATGTAGACTCGCCTTATTTTAGTTGTAATGGTAGAGCATTCGCTTTTCCCGGTGAAGATACGGGTTCAACTCCCACTACCATGCCGACCAGCTGAACCTTTCTTACAGTTAGGGAAGGAAGGGAACTGACCTCTCCCCCTCACACAAGCTATGGTTTTAACAACTTCATCCCCGACCAGAAGTCAAGTCTACACGAGGGCTCCCTTTACCTTTACCGTACAGCTAAGTTGATGGAGTGGTCCGAGACTTCTGACCGAACCTGGCGTCTTTGGCATAGATGCAAGCACTCTAATAGTTCTGCCACTAAGACTATATGATACACGATCATTTGAAAAGACAAAGGCTCTCGCTAATAGCTACATAAAACGGTCAGGAACAATAGACACAGGCTTGGTTATCTTATTGGGTCTCGGAATAACAATGGCAGACACACCGGCACAACGCAGTTGACAGCGGGACAAAGCGCGTCTGGTATGGGACAGAATAAGAAATGTGACGTGCAATTGCACTCGGTGTGGGTTCATTCTTTATTCACTTAGTCACTCCTTCTTCTATCCCTGTGGGGGAGTAGAGGTGTTATGTTATACTTGCAATCAAATGTGCAGAGAAACAGGTGATTGGGCTGCTGTCTTTATTATTTGTTCAAACAAAGAAATCAATGAAATGCGACATTGTGTGATTATTCATTTTGCTAGACAGACACGAACCGATGTCACTGTATAATCCCTGACCGGTTTCATTGTGTTTCCCCGATGATTCACCTGGGACAATCCACATACTCGCCCTCGGGATTATCAGATGCATTGTATCACTAGTCTCCGCGCCATAATGGCAGATACCATGACAGACAAGCTTACTCTGGTTTCCTTATTGCTAGTTGTATTTAGTTTGTGTTGTCCGAAGTTACCCCTACTGTGTTGTGTGAAGTTACCCCTACTGCGTTGTGTGAAGTTACCCCTACTGTGTTGTGTGAATTTACCCCTACTGTGTTGTGTGAAGTTACATATACTGTGTTGTGTGAAGTTACCCCTACTGTGTTGTGTGAAGTTACCTCTACTGTGTTGTGTGAAGTTACCCCTACTGTGTTGTCCGAAGTTACCTCTACTGTGTTGTGTGAAGTTACCTCTACTGTGTTGTGTGAAGTTACCTATACTGTGTTGTGTGAAGTTACCTATACTGTGTTGTGTGAAGTTACCTATACTGTGTTGTCCGAAGTTACCTCTACTGTGTTGTGTGAAGTTACCTCTACTGTGTTGTGTGAAGTTACCTATACTGTGTTGTGTGAAGTTACCTATACTGTGTTGTGTGAAGTTACCTATACTGTGTTGTGTGAAGTTACCTATACTGTGTTGTCCAAAGCTATCCGCACTGTGTTGTCAAACATACCTTCACTACACATCCACTTACTTAAACACCCCCCCCCCCCCTTGCAGATAACGGATGTGTCGGACCAAAAGGTGCAAATATCGCAGTCAAACAGTAAACTAGCGACGCAACGCAAATCCGTTCTCCGGAATACATCCTGCTACTTGCAAAGGCTTGTTCGGGGCTTGGTAGCTGGAGATTGAGAATGGACGCAGAAGAAGAAGAAGAAACATCCCCCAACTCAAAAACGCTTTCTCTACACACCCATGTTCAAATAAACATTCCAACCAGTTTCCCCATAACAACACCACCTCTGCTCCACATGCCAGCCAATTTCCCCATAACAACACCACCTCTGCTCCACATGCCAGCCAATTTCCCCATAACAACACCACCTCTGCTCCACATGCCAGCCAATTTCCCCATAACAACACCACCTCTGCTCCACATGCCAGCCAATTTCCCCATAACAACACCACCTCTGCTCCACATGCCAGCCAATTTCCCCATAACAACACCACCTCTGCTCTACATGCCAGCCAATTTCCCCATAACAATACCACCTCTACTCCACATGCCAGCCAGTTTCCCCATAACAATACCACCTCTACTCCACATGCCAGCCAGTTTCCCCATAACAACACCACCTCTACTCCACATGCCAGCCAGTTTCCCCATAACAACACCACGTCCTATACTTGCGATCTCCTCCTCAAACACACCTCTGCTCCAACGCTTGTTTACCCATCCACCAGACATATTTGAACCCCATCCATTACTGTTCATCCCTTAATACCCCATCTACATATTCTTGGAGCCACTCCAAAAGCCGACCTACTTCTCAACGTCGTGCACTCCTCCATCCCAGGGTTGACCACACGCCAAGACACACCTTCCTCCCACCACATGCCAAGACACACCCTCCTCCTATCACACAGTCAAGTCACTACAAACAGTTATTTTACACGTACGTTTCCTCATTCTCTCTGGTTTTCTTGTCGGAGGTAGGAATGCCAGTGTGTGACCGAGACTAGAATAAGTGCACTGCCACGCGGAGAGCATGTAGTAATCGGCGACTAACAGTTTGGTCTGACCCCTCGGGTAGGAAAGTCTAACTGATTGCGTCTCATATTCCGTTATTCAAAAATAGCCAAAGCATGCTCAGTGTGGAATAGCATTCTGGATATCAATAATCAACACTGATTTACTGGAAACCGGAGGTGAAGAAGATACTGCGTTAGAAGGACACGCTCATTATCTCTATCTCTCACACACAAAGGAAGACGCACCTGCAGAGAGGAAAGGAAGACGCACCTGCAGAGAGGAAAGGAAGATGAACCTCAGAGAGGAAAGGAAGATGAACCTCAGAGAGGAAAGGAAGATGCGCCTCACAGAGAGGAAAGGAAGACGAACCTCACAGAGAGGAAAGGAAGACACACCTCACAGAGAGGAAAGGAAGACACACCTCACAGAGAGGAAAGGAAGACGCACCTCACAGAGAGGAAAGGAAGATGCACCTCAGAGAGGAAAGGAAGATGAACCTCAGAGAGGAAAGGAAGATGAACCTCAGAGAGGAAAGGAAGATGCACCTCACAGAGAGGAAAGGAAGATGCACCTCACAGAGAGGAAAGGAAGATGCACCTCACAGAGAGGAAAGGAAGATGCACCTCAGAGAAGAAAGGAAGATGCACCTCACAGAGAGGAAAGGAAGATGAACCTCAGAGAGGAAAGGAAGATGAACCTCAGAGAGGAAAGGAAGATGCACCTCAGAGAGGAAAGGAAGATGCACCTCAGAGAGGAAAGGAAGATGAACCTCAGAGAAGAAAGGAAGATGAACCTCAGAGAGGAAAGGAAGATGAACCTCAGAGAGGGAAGGAAGATGCACCTCTCAGAGAGGAAAGGAAGACACACCTCACAGAGAGGAAAGGAAGACACACCTCACAGAGAGGAAAGGAAGATGAACCTCAGAGACTGAAGGAAGTTGTGGTAGCGTATACTAAATCCACATCAAAAGTTGAGAAGACAAAAGAACACTATTAATACAGTGAAATTTAGTTTGTGTAAGTAGAAAGATTTAGAAAGGAAGACAAAGTGACCGCAAGATCAGAAATGTACAACAGATTAAACTGTTGTTTGTCTTTCAGTGTCAAGTGATGATGAATTTTGGAATCACAGCACCATCTTAAACTCAAGAATGTGCCTGGATCTACATTTCTGCCTAGCTTCTACACACACTTCCACACCCAAACAGAGCTTCAATCCATGCGGATGTCAGGCATCAAAGATCCTTCCTCAGACATCTATTACTCAAAGAAAACCATAGATCACCTGTGGCAAGGAACAATAACAGCCAACACACTGGGAGACTGGAGAGATAAAGTGAAGATTTATAAGAAACATCTTTAGAAGAAAGCACACCAGCAATGTACTGGATTGGAACATACAGAGAAAGAGACAATGGGGATGCCAAGGAACACCTGGTACAGTCGGAGTCTTGGTTGGAACACAAGAACATTGCTCAGAATATAAATGGACGAAGAGCATCTGATGTGGCCCAATGTTCTAAGAGGAACCAGACAAATGAATGAAAATTAAGCAGAATGAAGACAACAATGATCTTCTATGATATGCAACATCACATTATAAAAGACCTGACATACCTGAAATAATAATCTTGACTTCAATGCATGTGGAGGTCACACATCTCAAAGAATGAAGACAACAATGATCTTCTATGATATGCAACATCACATTATAAAAGACCTGACATACCTGAAATAATAATCTTGACTTCAATGCATGTGGAGGTCACACATCTCAAAGAATGAAGACAACAATGATCTTCTATGATATGCAACATCACATTATAAAAGACCTGACATACCTGAAATAATAATCTTGACTTCAATGCATGTGGAGGTCACACATCTCAAAGAATGAAGACAACAATGATCTTCTATGATATGCAACATCACATTATAAAAGACCTGACATACCTGAAATAATAATCTTGACTTCAATGCATGTGGAGGTCACACATCTCAAAGAATGAAGACAACAATGATCTTCTATGATATGCAACATCACATTATAAAAGACCTGACATACCTGAAATAATAATCTTGACTTCAATGCATGTGGAGGTCACACATCTCAAAGAATGAAGACAACAATGATCTTCTATGATATGCAACATCACATTATAAAAGACCTGACATACCTGAAATAATAATCTTGACTTCAATGCATGTGGAGGTCACACATCTCAAAGAATGAAGACAACAATGATCTTCTATGATATGCAACATCACATTATAAAAGACCTGACATACCTGAAATAATAATCTTGACTTCAATGCATGTGGAGGTCACACATCTCAAAGAATGAAGACAACAATGATCTTCTATGATATGCAACATCACATTATAAAAGACCTGACATACCTGAAATAATAATCTTGACTTCAATGCATGTGGAGGTCACACATCTCAAAGAATGAAGACAACAATGATCTTCTATGATATGCAACATCACATTATAAAAGACCTGACATACCTGAAATAATAATCTTGACTTCAATGCATGTGGAGGTCACACATCTCAAAGAATGAAGACAACAATGATCTTCTATGATATGCAACATCACATTATAAAAGACCTGACATACCTGAAATAATAATCTTGACTTCAATGCATGTGGAGGTCACACATCTCAAAGAATGAAGACAACAATGATCTTCTATGATATGCAACATCACATTATAAAAGACCTGACATACCTGAAATAATAATCTTGACTTCAATGCATGTGGAGGTCACACATCTCAAAGAATGAAGACAACAATGATCTTCTATGATATGCAACATCACATTATAAAAGACCTGACATACCTGAAATAATAATCTTGACTTCAATGCATGTGGAGGTCACACATCTCAAAGAATGAAGACAACAATGATCTTCTATGATATGCAACATCACATTATAAAAGACCTGACATACCTGAAATAATAATCTTGACTTCAATGCATGTGGAGGTCACACATCTCAAAGAATGAAGACAACAATGATCTTCTATGATATGCAACATCACATTATAAAAGACCTGACATACCTGAAATAATAATCTTGACTTCAATGCATGTGGAGGTCACACATCTCAAAGAATGAAGACAACAATGATCTTCTATGATATGCAACATCACATTATAAAAGACCTGACATACCTGAAATAATAATCTTGACTTCAATGCATGTGGAGGTCACACATCTCAAAGAATGAAGACAACAATGATCTTCTATGATATGCAACATCACATTATAAAAGACCTGACATACCTGAAATAATAATCTTGACTTCAATGCATGTGGAGGTCACACATCTCAAAGAATGAAGACAACAATGATCTTCTATGATATGCAACATCACATTATAAAAGACCTGACATACCTGAAATAATAATCTTGACTTCAATGCATGTGGAGGTCACACATCTCAAAGAATGAAGACAACAATGATCTTCTATGATATGCAACATCACATTATAAAAGACCTGACATACCTGAAATAATAATCTTGACTTCAATGCATGTGGAGGTCACACATCTCAAAGAATGAAGACAACAATGATCTTCTATGATATGCAACATCACATTATAAAAGACCTGACATACCTGAAATAATAATCTTGACTTCAATGCATGTGGAGGTCACACATCTCAAAGAATGAAGACAACAATGATCTTCTATGATATGCAACATCACATTATAAAAGACCTGACATACCTGAAATAATAATCTTGACTTCAATGCATGTGGAGGTCACACATCTCAAAGAATGAAGACAACAATGATCTTCTATGATATGCAACATCACATTATAAAAGACCTGACATACCTGAAATAATAATCTTGACTTCAATGCATGTGGAGGTCACACATCTCAAAGAATGAAGACAACAATGATCTTCTATGATATGCAACATCACATTATAAAAGACCTGACATACCTGAAATAATAATCTTGACTTCAATGCATGTGGAGGTCACACATCTCAAAGAATGAAGACAACAATGATCTTCTATGATATGCAACATCACATTATAAAAGACCTGACATACCTGAAATAATAATCTTGACTTCAATGCATGTGGAGGTCACACATCTCAAAGAATGAAGACAACAATGATCTTCTATGATATGCAACATCACATTATAAAAGACCTGACATACCTGAAATAATAATCTTGACTTCAATGCATGTGGAGGTCACACATCTCAAAGAATGAAGACAACAATGATCTTCTATGATATGCAACATCACATTATAAAAGACCTGACATACCTGAAATAATAATCTTGACTTCAATGCATGTGGAGGTCACACATCTCAAAGAATGAAGACAACAATGATCTTCTATGATATGCAACATCACATTATAAAAGACCTGACATACCTGAAATAATAATCTTGACTTCAATGCATGTGGAGGTCACACATCTCAAAGAATGAAGACAACAATGATCTTCTATGATATGCAACATCACATTATAAAAGACCTGACATACCTGAAATAATAATCTTGACTTCAATGCATGTGGAGGTCACACATCTCAAAGAATGAAGACAACAATGATCTTCTATGATATGCAACATCACATTATAAAAGACCTGACATACCTGAAATAATAATCTTGACTTCAATGCATGTGGAGGTCACACATCTCAAAGAATGAAGACAACAATGATCTTCTATGATATGCAACATCACATTATAAAAGACCTGACATACCTGAAATAATAATCTTGACTTCAATGCATGTGGAGGTCACACATCTCAAAGAATGAAGACAACAATGATCTTCTATGATATGCAACATCACATTATAAAAGACCTGACATACCTGAAATAATAATCTTGACTTCAATGCATGTGGAGGTCACACATCTCAAAGAATGAAGACAACAATGATCTTCTATGATATGCAACATCACATTATAAAAGACCTGACATACCTGAAATAATAATCTTGACTTCAATGCATGTGGAGGTCACACATCTCAAAGAATGAAGACAACAATGATCTTCTATGATATGCAACATCACATTATAAAAGACCTGACATACCTGAAATAATAATCTTGACTTCAATGCATGTGGAGGTCACACATCTCAAAGAATGAAGACAACAATGATCTTCTATGATATGCAACATCACATTATAAAAGACCTGACATACCTGAAATAATAATCTTGACTTCAATGCATGTGGAGGTCACACATCTCAAAGAATGAAGACAACAATGATCTTCTATGATATGCAACATCACATTATAAAAGACCTGACATACCTGAAATAATAATCTTGACTTCAATGCATGTGGAGGTCACACATCTCAAAGAATGAAGACAACAATGATCTTCTATGATATGCAACATCACATTATAAAAGACCTGACATACCTGAAATAATAATCTTGACTTCAATGCATGTGGAGGTCACACATCTCAAAGAATGAAGACAACAATGATCTTCTATGATATGCAACATCACATTATAAAAGACCTGACATACCTGAAATAATAATCTTGACTTCAATGCATGTGGAGGTCACACATCTCAAAGAATGAAGACAACAATGATCTTCTATGATATGCAACATCACATTATAAAAGACCTGACATACCTGAAATAATAATCTTGACTTCAATGCATGTGGAGGTCACACATCTCAAAGAATGAAGACAACAATGATCTTCTATGATATGCAACATCACATTATAAAAGACCTGACATACCTGAAATAATAATCTTGACTTCAATGCATGTGGAGGTCACACATCTCAAAGAATGAAGACAACAATGATCTTCTATGATATGCAACATCACATTATAAAAGACCTGACATACCTGAAATAATAATCTTGACTTCAATGCATGTGGAGGTCACACATCTCAAAGAATGAAGACAACAATGATCTTCTATGATATGCAACATCACATTATAAAAGACCTGACATACCTGAAATAATAATCTTGACTTCAATGCATGTGGAGGTCACACATCTCAAAGAATGAAGACAACAATGATCTTCTATGATATGCAACATCACATTATAAAAGACCTGACATACCTGAAATAATAATCTTGACTTCAATGCATGTGGAGGTCACACATCTCAAAGAATGAAGACAACAATGATCTTCTATGATATGCAACATCACATTATAAAAGACCTGACATACCTGAAATAATAATCTTGACTTCAATGCATGTGGAGGTCACACATCTCAAAGAATGAAGACAACAATGATCTTCTATGATATGCAACATCACATTATAAAAGACCTGACATACCTGAAATAATAATCTTGACTTCAATGCATGTGGAGGTCACACATCTCAAAGAATGAAGACAACAATGATCTTCTATGATATGCAACATCACATTATAAAAGACCTGACATACCTGAAATAATAATCTTGACTTCAATGCATGTGGAGGTCACACATCTCAAAGAATGAAGACAACAATGATCTTCTATGATATGCAACATCACATTATAAAAGACCTGACATACCTGAAATAATAATCTTGACTTCAATGCATGTGGAGGTCACACATCTCAAAGAATGAAGACAACAATGATCTTCTATGATATGCAACATCACATTATAAAAGACCTGACATACCTGAAATAATAATCTTGACTTCAATGCATGTGGAGGTCACACATCTCAAAGAATGAAGACAACAATGATCTTCTATGATATGCAACATCACATTATAAAAGACCTGACATACCTGAAATAATAATCTTGACTTCAATGCATGTGGAGGTCACACATCTCAAAGAATGAAGACAACAATGATCTTCTATGATATGCAACATCACATTATAAAAGACCTGACATACCTGAAATAATAATCTTGACTTCAATGCATGTGGAGGTCACACATCTCAAAGAATGAAGACAACAATGATCTTCTATGATATGCAACATCACATTATAAAAGACCTGACATACCTGAAATAATAATCTTGACTTCAATGCATGTGGAGGTCACACATCTCAAAGAATGAAGACAACAATGATCTTCTATGATATGCAACATCACATTATAAAAGACCTGACATACCTGAAATAATAATCTTGACTTCAATGCATGTGGAGGTCACACATCTCAAAGAATGAAGACAACAATGATCTTCTATGATATGCAACATCACATTATAAAAGACCTGACATACCTGAAATAATAATCTTGACTTCAATGCATGTGGAGGTCACACATCTCAAAGAATGAAGACAACAATGATCTTCTATGATATGCAACATCACATTATAAAAGACCTGACATACCTGAAATAATAATCTTGACTTCAATGCATGTGGAGGTCACACATCTCAAAGAATGAAGACAACAATGATCTTCTATGATATGCAACATCACATTATAAAAGACCTGACATACCTGAAATAATAATCTTGACTTCAATGCATGTGGAGGTCACACATCTCAAAGAATGAAGACAACAATGATCTTCTATGATATGCAACATCACATTATAAAAGACCTGACATACCTGAAATAATAATCTTGACTTCAATGCATGTGGAGGTCACACATCTCAAAGAATGAAGACAACAATGATCTTCTATGATATGCAACATCACATTATAAAAGACCTGACATACCTGAAATAATAATCTTGACTTCAATGCATGTGGAGGTCACACATCTCAAAGAATGAAGACAACAATGATCTTCTATGATATGCAACATCACATTATAAAAGACCTGACATACCTGAAATAATAATCTTGACTTCAATGCATGTGGAGGTCACACATCTCAAAGAATGAAGACAACAATGATCTTCTATGATATGCAACATCACATTATAAAAGACCTGACATACCTGAAATAATAATCTTGACTTCAATGCATGTGGAGGTCACACATCTCAAAGAATGAAGACAACAATGATCTTCTATGATATGCAACATCACATTATAAAAGACCTGACATACCTGAAATAATAATCTTGACTTCAATGCATGTGGAGGTCACACATCTCAAAGAATGAAGACAACAATGATCTTCTATGATATGCAACATCACATTATAAAAGACCTGACATACCTGAAATAATAATCTTGACTTCAATGCATGTGGAGGTCACACATCTCAAAGAATGAAGACAACAATGATCTTCTATGATATGCAACATCACATTATAAAAGACCTGACATACCTGAAATAATAATCTTGACTTCAATGCATGTGGAGGTCACACATCTCAAAGAATGAAGACAACAATGATCTTCTATGATATGCAACATCACATTATAAAAGACCTGACATACCTGAAATAATAATCTTGACTTCAATGCATGTGGAGGTCACACATCTCAAAGAATGAAGACAACAATGATCTTCTATGATATGCAACATCACATTATAAAAGACCTGACATACCTGAAATAATAATCTTGACTTCAATGCATGTGGAGGTCACACATCTCAAAGAATGAAGACAACAATGATCTTCTATGATATGCAACATCACATTATAAAAGACCTGACATACCTGAAATAATAATCTTGACTTCAATGCATGTGGAGGTCACACATCTCAAAGAATGAAGACAACAATGATCTTCTATGATATGCAACATCACATTATAAAAGACCTGACATACCTGAAATAATAATCTTGACTTCAATGCATGTGGAGGTCACACATCTCAAAGAATGAAGACAACAATGATCTTCTATGATATGCAACATCACATTATAAAAGACCTGACATACCTGAAATAATAATCTTGACTTCAATGCATGTGGAGGTCACACATCTCAAAGAATGAAGACAACAATGATCTTCTATGATATGCAACATCACATTATAAAAGACCTGACATACCTGAAATAATAATCTTGACTTCAATGCATGTGGAGGTCACACATCTCAAAGAATGAAGACAACAATGATCTTCTATGATATGCAACATCACATTATAAAAGACCTGACATACCTGAAATAATAATCTTGACTTCAATGCATGTGGAGGTCACACATCTCAAAGAATGAAGACAACAATGATCTTCTATGATATGCAACATCACATTATAAAAGACCTGACATACCTGAAATAATAATCTTGACTTCAATGCATGTGGAGGTCACACATCTCAAAGAATGAAGACAACAATGATCTTCTATGATATGCAACATCACATTATAAAAGACCTGACATACCTGAAATAATAATCTTGACTTCAATGCATGTGGAGGTCACACATCTCAAAGAATGAAGACAACAATGATCTTCTATGATATGCAACATCACATTATAAAAGACCTGACATACCTGAAATAATAATCTTGACTTCAATGCATGTGGAGGTCACACATCTCAAAGAATGAAGACAACAATGATCTTCTATGATATGCAACATCACATTATAAAAGACCTGACATACCTGAAATAATAATCTTGACTTCAATGCATGTGGAGGTCACACATCTCAAAGAATGAAGACAACAATGATCTTCTATGATATGCAACATCACATTATAAAAGACCTGACATACCTGAAATAATAATCTTGACTTCAATGCATGTGGAGGTCACACATCTCAAAGAATGAAGACAACAATGATCTTCTATGATATGCAACATCACATTATAAAAGACCTGACATACCTGAAATAATAATCTTGACTTCAATGCATGTGGAGGTCACACATCTCAAAGAAAACCTAGGACCATGTAGGATGACATTATCAATGATTTTCTACAATGTACCTCATCATGTTTCTAAAGACCTGACATACTTAACCTAATCCTCTTGGCTGATAGTGCAACTTTTACAGTCCTTCAACTTCTGATAGTGCAACATTCACAGTCCAACTTCTGATAGTGCAACATTCACAGTCCTTCAACTTCTGATAGTGCAACATTCACAGTCCTTCAACTTCTGATAGTGCAACATTCACAGTCCTTCAACTTCTGATAGTGCAACATTCACAGTCCTTCAACTTCTGATAGTGCAACTTTCACAGTCCAACTTCTGATAGTGCAACATTCACAGTCCAACAACTTCTGATAGTGCAACTTTCACAGTCCAGCTTCTGATAGTGCAACTTTCACAGTCCAACAACTTCTGATAGTGCAACATTCACAGTCCAACAACTTCTGATAGTGCAACTTTCACAGTCCAACTTCTGATAGTGCAACATTCACATTCCAACAACTTCTGATAGTGCAACATTCACAGTCCTTCAACTGAAATTTGCCTTTAAAAAAAATAGATTTTCTCCATCTCATTCCAATGGCTTAGATCCCAATAATGTTGTCCTCTCTCATTACTGCAAACAAAAGTTTGTTGTTTTCCATGTAGGCCATCTTCTGTTTAATAGTGTGTCCTTTGTTCTTTCAATAATTGGTCATTATAATGATTTCCCAGATCACCTAATCCTGACTATGTGTGTTTATGTAAGTTGCATGAAGACCCACAGAGAATGTGTCGCAAAAAGGGGACTGTGGCTATAACATCAGCTCTTGGTTATGTGGTTAGCGGAGAAGCATAGATGGTGCCTGACAGGCTGCGGGTCTACTTGCTCTAATTTATACTTCAACCACCACCAGTACCAAAAATAGGTGATCGTATATTCCAGGGGCTACCAACCGTTATACTAACCTAACGGTTGGTAATGAATATTTGGATTGACCTGGCAAATCACCAGCCGATTTTGCCTGCAAAAAAATATTTGCAACAAAGGAGTTCACAGCTCCCCACGACAATCTAACGACACAAGTGGACTCAAGATAGACATAAAGATCTGAAGATTCTATCAAGATTATTTATGTATACTCCCTGTGCCTGCTTCATGTCCAAAAGAATATGGTACACAAGTTCCACCTTTTGTTTTGTAAAGGGTAATTTCCACTACAGATATGGTCCTTTTGGATAATTCAATGTGTTTAGGTGATCAAAATATAGTTGGTGTCCAAGTCTAAACTCTTGAGCAGCGCTAAAACAGCATTTATTCGTAAGAAGGATTGTACTTCGAGCAAACAGAGAAGTGAGTGCTTTTACAGCAGTGCTAATTTGTGCGTGAAAGTGTTTGGTTGTAAAGATCCCGCCATGCCATGCGGCACAACGGAAATACGGTGTTAGGCCCATATTATTTTGTAACCCATGGCACTTAGTGGATGATGTGGTCAGCATCACGTCGACCGCCTTTAATTCCTGGTACCCATTTAAGGCTGGGTTGACCCGGGAGCCATTGCGGTCTGAAAAACCATTTCCGCCTCAACTGGGGAATGAGCCCAGGACCAGTCATATGCGAAGCCAGCGCTCTAACCACTACGCTACACGGCTCAAGTGTCTGGTTGAGTTCCTCCAAATGGTTTATGGCTGCATAAACAGATGATTGTTTGACATTGATATCCACATCGCCCTCCGATGTTCCTCTTATTATGCTTGTAGCTTCCTCATAATTTATCTGTGTTGCACACACACCTAATTTTTTGTCCATGTTGACTAAGAAGTGTTTACATTAATCCATGACCATCTGGGTTTCTGAATGCTTTATTGTAATCCTGTAACTTTTGATATTGTTTATAAATGTGATATGTTCCTTGAAGTTTTGAAGACGTGAAGGAAAGCTCACATTATCTGCAAAACACAGGCACACCTTTATTTGTTGCTGTATGCCCTGACCACTGTATGTATGGTTGTATATTGGATTAGTCATCTGCGACTCAGAAGTAACAATATAATAATAACACAGAGACAGAATGAGACAGTAAGCTAATAACTGTGCTGTCAAATTTGTATACAAGAGTAAGTCACTAAGTGACAGAATAATACGGATAAATATTAATGTTGTTTAATGCCCACAATGAGCAAGTTTACTTTTTTGTGGGCCCTGAAAAGGACGTTAAGTAGGGGGGGTTGTCGTAGCCTTACTCACATCTTGAGCGTGCTGATGAAGGTAAACCGAGATCCTCCAGGCGGTTGTGCTATGCTTGGCTTGATCTGTGTTGTGCTCACTACTACAAAGATCACATTGATGTACATATCGTCAGTCAAACTGCCTTAAAAACAGCTTCCAGGGAATGCTACATGGAAGAGAGCTAGTGGTCTTGGTCTGCGTATTGTGTCTGACCGTGATGCAACATCCTGCTCAGTATGTTGTGCCTGACTGAACTAGCATCTTAGTTTCCATAAATAGCTGAAAAATGTAGTTTGTCTAAAGGTATCATTGAGTGGCAGCATCATTCAGCTTTGTGATTATTGTAGGTAGCAGATACTAGGTGTCATATGCATGTATGCAGGTAGCTCAGATACAAAATGGTGTCCATGCAGAAGAGTGTACGATCAAAGAACACCATGCCGTTGTCGAGTATTATTTTGCACGGAATCCAACTTTTTGCAAAGGATATTTATAAGGAAATGCTTCATGTTTACAGTGGAGTGTTTTGTCACTTAAAGCAGAGATTAGCTGGGTCGACTTATTTTCTCAAAAATGCTACTAAATTGCTAATTAAGGATAACCTGGTCGTTCTGTTCAGATTGTAACAGAAGCATCTGTGCGGCAGGTAGGAGAGATGATTCAAGCTGACAGGCAAACAAGAAACAGACAGTGGAGCAAATACAATAGGGTGTTCACATGGTTTAGCCTACACCATAATGTATGATCTCACATTGGTCGGGAGACGAAGAGGTTGAATGTGAAGTGCAAATCTCACTGAGACATATGACCAAAGACTTCTATACTGCAAGTGTTGGTGCACTGATAAAGCGATAGAATAAGTGTATCAGTGTTGGTGGGAATTATGTTGAGCAATAAGGGCAATGTAAGTTGTATTATAAATGGTTTTTAAGTTTGCATCTCATTAGTCTTTTTTTTTTAAAATATCCATTTGTGACCTAGTTACTGAATGTCATTAAAAGTGTTCAAAGAGGGGTGTGCATACGGATGTAACTTTATTTCAAAGGAATTTGCGAAAAGAGATGATATTGTAAGTTAATTATACAGGGTTCCAGCTACAGTGGTCATACTATTCTTTATATATAGATAGATAGGGGATGGCGTGGCCCTGTGGTTAAGTGGCACGGCTCACAAGCCGAAGGTGCTGTGTTCAATCCCCATCAAAGCACAGGCCGTTAACCCGGGGAAGCAAACCCTTAGAAAATGCAGGCCGAAATTGGATTACTGGGCCAACAGGCGCAAGATAAAAGCATAGTGCAACGCACACCACCTTGGGGAATAGAGAAATAAGGCGAACGCAAAAATAAATATATAGTTACAAAAATGAAGAGATAATTATCACATCCTGTGGTAAGTGCAGGAGATCTCTCCTTGAGGTTTTTTTTACACTTCAACATAATTAAATGTTACTGACCACTATTTTGTTAAGTTACCAGTATCCTAATTGAACTAAAGGTATGTCCAGAACGCCTCTTACTTAAGTGATTATGGCTATATGCTAGATTCAATATGTTACAGTTCCTTTCTGTCCCCAATGTCTTTTATTGCTCATTTGTGTTCATGACCTTTCAGATACATTTGTATTTCATGACCTTTTAGACACATTTGTGTTTCATGACCTTTCAGACACATTTGTGTTTCATGACCTTTCAGATACATTTGTATTTCATGACCTTTGAGACACTGTATTTCATGACCTTTCAGATACATTTGTATTTCATGACCTTTCAGACACATTTGTGTTTCATGACCTTTCAGATACATTTGTATTTCATGACCTTTCAGACACATTTGTATTTCATGACCTTTCAGATACATTCGTATTTCATGACCTTTCAGACATTTGTGTTTCATGACCTTTCAGACATTTGTATTTCATGAATTTTCAGACACATTTGTATTTCATGAACTTTCTAACACATTATATCATGATCTTTCACACATATACATTTCATGACCTTTCAGACACATTTATATTTCACAACCTTTCAAATACATTTATATTTCATGACTTTTCAGATGCATATGCATTTCATGAACTTTCAGACATATTTATATTTCATATATCTATCTTCATCTTAGCAAACCTTGTCTTGTGAGACTTGCAATTTTACAACACATAACTTTCTTATCAGTCAACCTCTAATAGTAATAGTTAACTTCTTCAAATTCAATATGTTCCAGTTAACTTCTTCAATATGTGCCGGTTAACTTCTTCAATATGTCCCAGTTAACTTCTTCAATATGTACCGGTTAACTTCTTCAATATGTACCGGTTAACTTCTTCAATATGTCCCAGTTAACTTCAATATGTACCGGTTAACTTCTTCAATATGTCTCGGTTAACTTCTTCAATATGTCTCGGTTAACTTCTTCAATAAGTACCGGTCAACTGATTTAGCTTGGTGTTACAATGATGAGTCAACATGGTTGTATATGTCGGCATACTATTTTATTTATTTATCTCCTGCCCGATTTTTCACAAGACGGTCCTCCCTTAAATGTAATGACTTAACGCTGCTGGCTCATTTTGTATGAGCTATTACGGTTAAAGAGTGCCATATAATATTATCCCATGATATTCACAATTTTACATAGACTATGTTAGTATGTATGATACTGTAGGACGATTGCATATATGCTATTTTAAAAAGTGATATCATGAGACACTATACAAATTATTCTGAGACACCATACGAATTCGGAATAAGGAAAGATCAATATAACCCTGGCATCTATAAAATGTTAGGTTGTATGTATCGTGTTACACAAATAAGATAACCTACTACTAAGTTATTACCTTCTACATGAGTACTAACACTATTCTACTACTATTTACAAGCAAGACTATAAACTTGTAGGACCAAAGTATGAAACAATTTATGCTTTTCAATTATTGTAAGTTATCGCACATAACATATGATAATAATAAAATATGTAATAATATTTAATCTCCACAAGTAATTAAGTCTTTAATTCATCCGTTCGTAATACCCTGTTCAATAGCCTATTTCCTTTATAGTTTTTAAGGTCCATGTTTAAAATGAAGACAATGGTATTTAAATTATCATTTTATAAAACAAAGAAAATTAATATGTGGTGGAGTAATGACCACGCAAAGAAATAAATCACGGTTAACCCCTCCAACACATAATACTGTGAATAAATAGTAAAATACACAAGACAAGTTTAGTCCGTAACTGGGTTGAGTGAGTACCGTACTGTGTTCGTCGCAATATATATCATAAACAATACTATAACTGAGTATAACCACTAACTAAAGTATATACCAGCGCACCACCACTACTACAAGTCAAATTGAAATAGTATCAGCTTTCCGATTCAGAACATATAAATTCCAGTAACTAGATAACCAACTGTAAGCACTATGCAGTCTATGCTAAACGTTCAAATGAATGTGATCATGTATTTTGTGAAACTGATAAATATCTCAATCTTTTAACTTAACATTTCATGTGACTGACCACTGACCGACTCCTATAAAATAATTATTATATTAATTATTATAAATGATACTTCAACAAACTTACCTAGCATACTGATTCCAGCAACACTGACAATGAATAAATAATAATACGAAATCCCCATAGCGGAATTTATTTTCTACATTGGCCACAATACACGCAGCTGCCAAAAGCAGTTTTTTTTAACAGATATATCGACCAGTCTACTCACATCGAACAAGTCATGTGTGTGCGGCCATAGCCGCTGTGTGTCGTCTGGTAGCTTTACACAACGCCCCTCCTTTTCGTGTGAGCGATCTAGAGCGGGAGACTACTGTAAGTGCGTCTGAACCGATAACTGTACATTTTACCCCTTCAAATTCATGTCAAGCAGTTCGCAGCCAGCAATTAAGAAATATGTGCATTCAGTAAACCCTATTTTGATTCATATTACGAGTACCAAATAATATGTATTTGGTACAAGTGAACAACCTTAAGACAATTCAGAGAAAGAACAATAAAATATGGCGAGAACGATGTACCTTTAATTGGTAGAAAGAAACTGGACAATATTTGAGGACTTCAAAATACAAGGGCAACTATTGCAGTGCGTTCACAAATACGTACCAATCTTGAAAATAATATATTTTTGCAATTATGAGATATAAATAGATGAAAATATTTTGCTTTTTAGTTATTGTAAGATCGACATTTCGTTCAGTCCTAGAAGTAAATAGGGCACATAATAGGTTATTTTGGGGAATATAACAAAATATTGTCTCGCTGGATAGGTTCTAAAAGTTATACTGTAACCAATGGGACGATGTGTGGTAGCAGGTCATTAATGAAATCGCATGTTCCACGTGTTTTTACAGTAAATCTTAAACTCATTTTGCTCTGACACCGACAGTTTCGTGATGCGTCACCAATCTCAGAGTACTACCTAGTTATTATCATTCTTGCCAATTTGTAAATGCGTATCAGATATATACATCACCTTTATTATTTGAACGGCGTTGAAAGCTTAATTCGCTGCACTAAGGAAAACAGCAAATAAAATTAAGTTAAGATAAAAGTAAGACAAAGAAGTTAATAAACGAG
The DNA here is from genome assembly GCA_036924085.1 of Ariolimax columbianus. Taxonomy (NCBI): domain Eukaryota; kingdom Metazoa; phylum Mollusca; class Gastropoda; order Stylommatophora; family Arionidae; genus Ariolimax; species Ariolimax columbianus. Next base: position 2,267,288 of record JAVGWX010000009.1, read on the forward strand.
AAATGTATAGAATGTTGTTTCTATCTATCTATCTGTCTGTCTGCCGGTCGGTCGATCGATCGATCAATCGATCGAAAATGCACCTCAAACCTGAAATGTTATTACTTGTAAAGAATGCACAAATCACAAGAAGTTTGACGTTGGTAGTGTAATCCTGGAGCATGGTCACGTGTTCTTAAGATTGCCACCGTACCATTGCCACTTCAATCCTATAGAATTAGTTTGGGTTAAGGTTAATGGACAGATGTCAAGTGACACCAGAACCTTCAAACTATTTGATGTCAAGTGACAACAGAACCTTCAAAATATTAGATGTCAAATGACAACAGAACCTTCAAACTATTATATGTCAAGTGGCAACAGAACCTTCAAAATATCAGATGTCAAGTGACAACATAACCTTCAAACTATTTGATGTCAAGTGACAACAGAACCTTCAAACTATTAGATGTCAAGTGACAACAGAACCTTCAAACTATTAGATGTCAAGTGACAACAGAACCTTCAAACTATTAGATGTCAAGTGACAACAGAACCTTCAAACTATTAGATGTCAAGTGACAACAGAACCTTCAAACTATTAGATGTCAAGTGACAACAGAACCTTCAAACTATTAGATGTCAAGTGGCAACAGAACCTTCAAAATATCAGATGTCAAGTGACAACAAGACCTTCAAACTATCAGATTCAAGTGACAACACGACCTTCAAACTATTAGATGTCAAGTGACAAGACCTTCAAACTATCAGATGTCAAGTGACAACAAGACCTTCAAACTATCAGATGTCAAGTGACAACAAGACCTTCAAACTATCAGATTCAAGTGACAACATAACCTTCAAACTATTAGATGTCAAATGACAACAAGACCTTCAAACTATCAGATTCAAGTGACAACAGAACCTTCAAAATATCAGATGTCAAGTGACAACAAAACCTTCAAACTATCAGATGTCAAGAAAACTGGACGTGCTTCCCTCTTACACACTTGACAAACGATTCTGGACTAAATATGAGGACCATGTCATCAAAGAGAAAGATCGTTATTGACAGATATACATTTCGTGGTTAATTCAGCTCAACCGACATCAATCATCAATTTCTGTCGGTCATCTGAGGAGGAGAAGTACCATCTACATAAATGTACATTTAAATGAAAATTGGCATTAGTTAATACATGCTTACACTGCAGATGAAGCTTGGAACATCATATTTAACTGAAAAGAAACACTGACATAAAAACACAAACATTAGTCATATAATTACCCCTATGATAAATGAAGATACGTCTACGATATTGTAAATTAAAGAACGTACTACATGGTGTGTTTTGTGTATAAACGATAAATATGGGACTCATGGAAAGAACACACACACACACAAACGTAAGTTTGGTTAAATTCGTGCAGTTTACATATTATTTCTGCATAACACCAAGTCGTAAATAAAATAGTAGTACATGTAACATGATAGTTGATAAGTTCATGAATTATTGAAAGAATATTTCAACTTCAAGAGCACTTATTTGTAAACGCACTAGAGCACTGAACCGTATAAATAGAAATGTTTACAAGAATAACAAATGGAATAATTGATTCTTTTGAAATAGCAGAAGTACAACATGACAGAGTAGCTTTGACTACTGCTGTTTGATATTTACGTGGATCAAATAACAACAGAAACCAGTCACATCACAACACCAGAAGTATTTCTTCTTCTTCTTCTTCTTTCTTCTTCTTCTTCTTCTTCCTCTTCTTCTTCTTCTTCCTCTTCCTCTCCTTCTTCTTCTTCTACTTCTTCTTCTTCTTCTTCTTCTTTCTTCTTCTTATTCTTCTTCTTCTTCTTCCTCTTCTTCTTCTTCTTCTTCTTCTTCTTCTTCTTCTTCTTCTTCTCCTTCTTTTTCTTCTTCTTCTCATCTTCTTCTTCTTCTCCTTCTTCTTCTTCTTCTTCTTCTTCTTCTTCTTCTTCTTCTTCTTCTTCTTCTTCTTCTTCTTCTTCTTCTTCTTCTTCGCTGCCCGCAATAATCCCATCCTTCCATCTCTCACTACCCTCACTTCCCCATTCACCCACTCTCCGCAATCATACCTGTCGGGGATCAAGATGCTGAGCAGCGCATGAGCTGCAGTGGTCAGCGACTCATAGCTGACTGCTAGCGTCAGGGCCAGCGAACCAAAGCTGCAAAGACCCTTCTACACCTCCACGCGGTGATCCTGGATAACAGGATGCAGCAGGGCAGACTGGTTAAGGAGAAGGGATCGAAGAGGGAATGCTAACCTGGTACTCAAAAAATGCTTGCTGAAGTCGGATGTGTTGGACCGAAAGGTGCAAATATCGCAGTCAAGCTGTAAACTACGACACAACGCATTCCGTTCTCTGGACTACATTCTGCTACTTAAGCCCGTTCAGTGTTTGGTAGTGGGAGATTGAGAATGAACGAAGCCAAGCCAAGCCAATCATACCTGTCCAACTCTGACCTGACCCCCCCAACTCGTCCATCAACACCTCCATCTCTCCTACTCCCCCCCCCCCCCCCCCCACCCGCTCTCGATCTTCTAAGTTGTACAGGACATCAAGCCTCATTTGTTCGCTTCAATCCTCACAATGAAGGTGTACTCGGCCTTTGTGTAACAACTCATATTTATAATAATCTTGTAATTAATTACTTATTTTGTAATTCTTGCTTCATATTGGAGTATCCGGCTTTGTTAGGGTTCATTAAAAAAGTAGTCAATTTTAAAATATCAATTATCGTCACCCGTCCATCCTGGCAAGCCAGCGCTGCAGCCTCATCCCTTCTCAACCAACACATTTCTATCTCCCTTTTCTTTGACACCAACCCATCCCCTCTCATCAATCGCCTACCAACCTCCTGATATTGCTTTTCACTTGCCGCTCCATGCCCCCGCCCCCCCCCCCCAAACACGAACATCGTATCTCCTATCCCAACCCCCACAACCCGTCGCCCCCTGCTCATCTCTAACCCATCTCAATCATTTTTTATTCCGCCCACTCAAATTGAGTTTTTAATAGTCAATAAATCAATCATTTTACTAATTACATTTTAGATTATTCTAAACAGATAATAATCACAAATTTCCGATACAATCTGAAAAAAGAGACCAACATTTTCTTTTGGCTATACACATCCTACTGATGATGAAATCATGATTCAATCAACCAATCAAGTTTCTGCTGCTAACGTCGGACACACGGACGCATAAGCAATAATATAGTGATAGTTACTATCATTTCTTTGATTGGGTGTATTGAGTGCTATTCATAACGTAACCATTTATTAACAATTTTGAACAGTCAAGCTACTACAAATCAAAGATCAATACTTCCTCATCGGTGTCCCTGATCAATACAGTATGGGAGGGAATTACAGACCATCAATTGCTGACTGAGGTAGTAGACTGCTCATGGTATTAGACTGCTCGGGGTACTAGACTGCTCAGTGTACTAGACTGTTCAGGGTACTAGACTGGTTGGGGTACTAGACTGGTCAGAGAACTAGAATGCTCAGGGTATTAGACTGCTCGGGGTACTAGACTGCTCGGGGTAATAGACTGTTCAGAGTACTAGACTGTTTGGGGTATTAGACTGCTCGTGGTACTAGACTGTTTGGGGGTATTAGGTTGTTCAGAGTAGTAGACTGCTAAGGGTATTAGACTATTTGAGGTACTAGACTGTTTGGGGCACTAGACTGCTCGTGATACTAAACTATTTGGGGTACTAGACTGTTTGGAGAACTAGACTGTTTGGGGTACTTGACTGTTTGGGGTACTAGACTGTTTGTGGTACTAGACTGTTTGGAGAACTAGACTGTTTGGGGTACTAGACTGTTTGGAGAACTAGACTGTTTGGAGTCCTGGACTGTTTGGGTAAACTGTTTGAGGTACTAGACCGTTTGGGGTACTAGTCTGCGTAGGGCACTAGACTGCTCATGATATTAGACTGTTTGGCGTACTAGACTGTTCAGAGTACTAGTCTGGTTGGGGTACTAGACTAGTTGGAGTACTATACTGGTTGGGGTACTAGACTGGTTGGGGTACTAGACTAGTTGGGGTACTAGACTAGCTGGAGTACTCGACTGGTTGGAGTACTAGACTGTTTGGAGTACTAGACTGGTTGGGGTACTAGACTGGTTGGACTACTAGACTGGTTGGGGTACTAGACTGGTTGGAGTACTAGACTAGCTGGAGTACTCGACTAGTTGGAGTATTAAACTGTTTGCAGTACTAGACTGGTTGGGGTACTAGACTGGTTGGGGTACTAGACTGTTTGGAGTACTAGACTGTTTGGAGTACTAGACTGGTTGGAGTACTAGACTGGTTGGGGTACTAGACTAGTTGGAGTACTAGACTGTTTGGGGTACTAGACTGCTTGGAGTACTAGACTGCTTGGAGTACTAGACTGCTCTGTCTCAGGCCGTTTATGTGACCAGTGTATTGTAAAACGTCTGTTTGATCCAGCCACGATCTATCAACAAGCCCATATGTAGCCGTGTGGTTCAGCGGACCGTCGGTGGAGAAAAACTGGACAGGTTGTGAGAGGCACCCAGGGAGGTTGTGAGAGGCAGCCAGTGAGGTTGTGAGAGGCAGCCAGGGAGGTTGTGAGAGGCAGCCAGGGAGGTTGTGAGAGCCAGCCAGGGAAGTTGTGAGAGGCAGACAGGGAGGTTGGGAGAGGCAGCCAGGGAGGTTATCACAGGCAGCCAGGGAGGTTGGGAGAGGCATCCAGGGAGGTTGTCACAGGCATCCAGGGAGGTTGTCACATGCAGCCAGGGAGGTTGTCACAGGCAGCCAGGGAGGTTGTGAGAGGCATCCAGGGAGGTTGTCACAGGCAGCCATGGAGGTTGTAAGAGGCATCCAAAAATGTTCTGCATGGCCCTGTCGTTACAAGAAAAATAAAAGGAAACATCTACAGATTATGGAAGACAAGAAGAGACTAATTAGCGAGACAAGTAAGCATCTACACGCTAATGTTGTTGTTGTTGCTGTTGTTGTTGTTGTTGTTGTTGTTGCTGTTGTTGTTGTTGTTAAATGCCCATAATGAGTAGGATACTCTTTTACGAGCCCTAAAAAGGACGTGAAGTGGCGGGCTGTCGTAGGAGTCCTCACATTCCGAGCATGCTGATGAAGGTGGACCGGAATCCTCCAGACGGTTGTGTAATGATTGGCGTCATCTGCGTGTCGCTAACTACAACGGGGATCACGTTGATCCCCCCACCTTGTTAGCCAGGCTGCCATGAAAACATCCCGTTTTCAGAAAGGGCTGCGAGGTAGCCAATGTGATTGTCTTATCCAGTATATTTTGCCTGACCCTGACTAACACGCCTAATCAGTATATTTTGCCTGACCCTGACTAACAAGCCTAATCAGTATATTTTGCCTGACCCTGACTAACACGCCTGATCAGTATATTTTGCCTGACGCTGACTAACACGCCTGACCAGTATATTTTGCCTGACCCTGACTAACACGCCTGATCAGTATATTTTGCCTGACCCTGACTAACAAGCCTAATCAGTATATTTTGCCTGACCCTGAGTAACACGCCTGATCAGTATATTTTGCCTGACCCTGACTAACAAGCCTAATCAGTATGTTTTGCCTGACCCTGACTAACACGCCTGATCAGTATATTTTGCCTGACCCTGACTAACACGCCTGATCAGTATATTTTGCCTGACCCTGACTAACACGCCTGATCAGTATGTTTTGCCTGACCCTGACTAACACGCCTGATCAGTATATTTTGCCTGACCCTGACTAACACGCCTGATCAGTATATTTTGCCTGACCCTGACTAACACGCCTGATCAGTATATTTTGCCTGACCCTGACTAACACGCCTGATCAGTATATTTTGCCTGACCCTGACTAACACGCCTGATCAGTATATTTTGCCTGACCCTGATTAACACGCCTGATCAGTATATATTGCCTGACCCTGACTAACACGCCTGATCAGTATATTTTGCCTGACCCTGACTAACACGCCTGATCAGTATATTTTGCCTGACCCTGACTAACACGCCTGATCAGTATATTTTGCCTGACCCTGACCAACACGCCTGATCAGTATATTTTGCCTGACCCTGACTAACACGCCTGATCAGTATATTTTGCCTGACCCTGACTAACACGCCTGATCAGTATATTTTGCCTGACCAGACATTAATCTTCCTCCCCACAAGCTAAGGTAGACAAGAAGAGATTAAGTCAAGTCAATATTTATCTCCCCCTTTTCATTATAAATGTCTCGGTGTATAAATAAATCTAAGCTGGAAAATATCTGGCAGGCCTGGAAACGTCTTGGAAATATCACATTTCGGTTCACGAGATCCAAAGTTACACTAGCACACTATTTAGTCAGAGTTTTCAGTTTCGTGGATTAATGTTCGTGATTTCATCTTTGTACCTGATCCACATAGAGTTTTAACTAATGTGTTTTTTTGAACGTGTTAAAGTAGACATTTGTGATCATACCTAGTCTGTCGACGCAGACGTGACAAGTTTATATCATGGATGTGCTCGGATTACGTAGGTGTAATAATTGTTTGCATGGGACCGTTACATAAGGATATACGAGTGTGTTCTTCTTGTTCGCTCGTGTGTTCTTATTGTTCGCTCGTGTGTAGTCAGGCATTATCATGAATATATTTAAAGACAGCAGCGCCGAACCTGGGGTTATTTGTGCTACCATGTATAGAACACGAATGTTCCCTGTAAAGGTCACGTGTGCTCTCTATGTTCTTAGTACGGTGGGTGCTGCAGTAATAGTCTACCAGTACCTTTCTTCTCCGTTGTGGCTACATCTCGATCACATATACAAGTACTCTGTTGTGGCTACATCTCCATCACATATACTACTCCATTGTGGCTACATCTAGATCACATATACAAGTACTCTGTTGTGGCTACATCTCCATCACATATACTAATCCGTTGTGGCTACATCTAGATCACATATACAAGTACTCTGTTGTGGCTACATCTCCATCACATATACTACTCCGTTGTGGCTACATCTAGATCACATATACAAGTACTCTGTTGTGGCTACATCTCCATCACATATACGAGTACTCTGTTGTGGCTACCTCTCCATCACACATACAAGTACTCTGTTGTGGCTACATATCCATCACATATACGAGTACTCTGTTGTGGCTACACCTCGATCACATAAACGAGTACTCTGTTGTGGCTACATCTCGATCACATATACTACTCCGTTGTGGCTACATCTCTATCACATATACTACTCCATTGTGGCTACATCTCGATCACATATACAAGTACTCTGTTGTGGCTACATCTCCATCCCATATACGAGTACTCTGTTGTGGCTACATCTCCATCACATATACAAGTACCTTGTTGTGGCTACATCTCCATCACATATACGCGAGTACTCTGTTGTGGCTACATCTCGATCACATATACGAGTACTCTGTTGTGGCTACATCTCGATCACATATACGAGTACTCTGTTGTGGCTACATCTCGATCACATATACGAGTACTCCGTTGTGGCTACATCTCAATCACATATACTACTCAGTTGTGGCTACATCTCAATCACATTTACGTTTCTAGATTGCTCGAGAAAATACAGATCAAATATCATCTTTGTTCCAGAGGACCATGCTGTCACATTACTCCTATCGTGTAGTCGGGATACTTAGAGAACACGCTCTACTGTATTGTGACTATCGTTCCCAAACCGGTACATGTCTGTGTGTCGAATTTTGTATTTGTTGAACATGTAGAACCTACTAGATTCGTCCATTGCTGACTCGGGGTATGAATGTCGTCATTCTGGTATATTTTGGGTAACCTGTTTTATGTAGCTTTTATATGAGACTGGTGTGTGTTGTATGCAGCTGTTATATGAGACTGGGTGTGTTGTATGTAGCTGTTATATGAGACTGGTGTGTGTAGCTGTTATATGAGACTGGTGTATGTAGCTGTTATATGAGACTGGTGTGTGTAGCTGTTATATGAGACTGGTGTGTGTAGCTGTTATATGAGACTGGTGTATGTAGCTGTTATATGAGACTGGTGTGTGTAGCTGTTATATGAGACTGGTGTGTGTATGTAGCTGTTATATGAGACTGGTGTGTGTATGTAGCTGTTATATGAGACTGGTGTGTGTAGCTGTTATATGAGACTGGTGTGTGTAGCTGTTATATGAGACTGGTGTGTAGCTGTTATATGAGACTGGTGTGTGTAGCTGTTATATGAGACTGGTGTGTGTAGCTGTTATATGAGACTGGTGTGTGTAGCTGTTATATGAGACTGGTGTGTGTAGCTGTTATATGAGACTGGTGTGTGTAGCTGTTTTATGAGACTGGTGTGTGTAGCTGTTATATGAGACTGGTGTGTGTAGCTGTTATATGAGACTGGTGTGTGTAGCTGTTATATGAGACTGGTGTGTGTAGCTGTTATATGAGACTGGTGTGTGTAGCTGTTATATGAGACTGGTGTGTGTAGCTGTTATATGAGACTGGTGTGTTGTATGTAGCTGTTATATGAGACTGGTGTGTGTAGCTGTTATATGAGACTGGTGTGTGTAGCTGTTATATGAGACTGGTGTGTGTAGCTGTTATATGAGACTGGTGTGTGTAGCTGTTATATGAGACTGGTGTGTGTAGCTGTTAAATGAGACTGGTGTGTGTAGCTGTTATATGAGACTGGTGTGTGTAGCTGTTATATGAGACTGGTGTGTGTAGCTGTTATATGAGACTGGTGTGTGTAGCTGTTATATGAGACTGGTGTGTGTAGCTGTTATATGAGACTGGTGTGTGTAGCTGTTATATGAGACTGGTGTGTGTAGCTGTTATATGAGACTGGTGTAATCTTGCTTTTGTTTCTCAGATTGATTTTGTTTATCTTTAATTTTTCCAGATATTGATCTTTCTTCCTGTTCAGTTCTCTCTCTCTCTCTCTCTCTCTCTCTCTCTCTCTCTCTCCTGATACACAACCTACTGTCTGATCTCCCTTCGTGAGTGATCCTGATACACAACCTACTGTCTGATCTCCCTTCGTGAGTGATCCTGATACACAACCTACTGTCTGATCTCCCTTCGTGAGTGATAATGATACACAACCTACTGTCTGATCTCCCTTCGTGACTGATCCTGATACACAACCTACTGTCTGATCTCCCTTCGTGACTGATCCTGATACACAACCTACTGTCTGATCTCCCTTCGTGAGTGATCCTGATACACAACCTACTGTCTGATCTCCCTTCGTGAGTGATTCTGATACACAATCTACCATCAGAAGCATACGTTGTAATAATAAAGGAATGATGAATGGCGACACATAAACACACATGCACCCACGCACACACATCACGCACGCATACACACACACATACACGCACGCATACACACACGCACACACTGCAAGAGTACACGAATGGATTTGGCGCATGGTTCGCTAAGTTGCCACATTGCACTATGAGACGATACGTTACACAAGGGACGAAACAAGAAGGCGAAGACAAGAATTTCAAACCGGGGAGATAATACACGCCTGGCTAGACTAAAACCATGGGACAGTATCTCACTGCATACCTTCGAGTCCCACCATAGGAAGTCTAGTCTGCTTGCAGGCGTGGAAGTACAAATACCGTTAAATGAAGGTCACGCTTTGGTGACACGACCGTTTCTAGGCGCCAACATCTGCGACGGGAATCTCCCAAAGGCCAGTAACTCTGGGATGTCGCGATGATTTACATCCGGGGACTATTTTGACATATTTACCTAGCGGCCGTGACCGAATTATTAACACAAATAGGTTGTCTGGCGAATGCAAGTAAATGTGTTCATGGGCAAAATGTTGATTGAAGAAATGTGGATTGAAGAAAGTGAGAATATGAAGAAATGTAGATTGAAGAAAGTGAGAATATGAAGAAATGTAGATTTAAGAAAATTAGAATATGAAAAAATGTAGATGGGAGAAATGTGGTTTGAGGAAAAGTTGATTGAAGAAATGTAGATTGCAATAAGTGAAGATTGAAGAAATGTGGATTGAACAAATATGGATTGAAGAAATGTGGATTGAGGACATGTTGCTTGACAAATATAGTATACAGCAAGATGTTTGAAAAAAAAGTGGATTGAAGAAAGTGTGGATTGAAGAAATGTGGATTTAAGGAATATGGATTGAGGAAATGTGGATTGAGAAAATTTAGATTGAAGAAAGTGTGGATTGAAGAAATGTGGATTGAGAAAATGTGGATTGAATAAATGCCGATTGAGGAAATATAGATTGAAGAAATGTTGATTGAGCGAATATAGATTGTGTGACAATTCCTGATGGAGCATGGGCGTTTAGGGCAGGTGAGATTGGGTTGGTGACTCTGGGAACAAAGGAATGCTTGCCAAGGTCAACCACCGTCTTGACACTAGGTCGACAAAGAAAACTAGGGTTTAGGTGGAAGATGGTACAATTGGATAGGGGGGGGGGGGGGGAGGGGGGTGTTCGGAGCTGACCACTCTGGCGTTCCGAATTAGCGTTGTGGGGGTTGGTGACAATTAGATGCCGCCACGATCGGCCACGACATTGAGAGTGACAGGGATTCTGGGATAATCATCTAATAACAATTAGTTGGGAGTAGTTCCAAATTAGAGTGATGGCTAAGTCAAACAACCAACAGGAGACCATTGGACAGCCCTGATGTTGCTTGGGACTATAAAATACTCTGCAAAGATGAACCCAGGCAGGCTGGCTAGGAGAGAGATTGATAGGCTGTCAGTAGTCTGGGAGACTGGCTAGGAGAGAGATTGATATGCAGGATGTCAGTAGTCTGAGAGACTGGCTAGGAGAGTGAAAGTGAGGGTGAGTTTGCAGGGTGACTGAACCAGCATAAACCTTGGGTTGGGGCCAGTCGCTCTATAGGTGTTTATGTTGGACACACTTTGAACAGGAAGAGATCTGAATGTGTGTCATACGTGCAGGACACCTAGTGAACGATGCGTGATCTAATTACATTTGAACGTAGATATTCGTTTGAATACGTGAAGTGATTGAAATAATTGTGAATCTACAGAACATCTAAGGAGGAGATCTGAATGTATGTGGTATGTGTATGCACAGATCGACTGAGCATGTGACTACAAATGAGTACGTGATCCAACTATAAGTGACGTGATATAATTGCATATGAATGCACAGATCGTCTGAGCATACATTCACCGATTGTATGTGGATGTACATTTCACCTGACTCAGGTGATCTGATTGTGTGTGAATGCACAGAACAAGTGAGTACGTAATATTATCGTGAAGACGAGTTTATAAGTGTGTGTTGAGTGTACAGATAAGGAGAGTGCAGTGGCGAGAGCTTGGGTTATGTAGTTGGGGTGAAATAGCATAAGCTAATGCTTAAAACCTCCGATGTAGTTCAATAAATATGTATATATATATATATATATATATATATATATATATATATATATATATATATATATATATATATATGTATATATATATATATATATATATATATATATTATCATTATTTAGTTTAGATGTATTTTGTTCTTTATGTTAATAAATGATAATGTTATATGCTATGACCGGATAATGTTACTGTGTTATTTACCGTGTGGAGTCGTAGCGTGGTGTAGATGCATGTTGTAGCACTTTAAAATATTACTGCTAACTATTCAGATAAACTTCGACTAAGCCACATTTCTTATTTTGGTCCGAGTGACCAGGATATCTTTGATAGGATAAGTTCTACGCAACAGATATACGTCTTATGCTGCCACAATTGAAGAAATGTGGATTGAGGAAATGTAGTATACATCAGGCTGATTGAGTAAATGTGGATTGAAGAAATGTGGATTGAGGAAATGTGGATTGAGGAAATGTGGATTGAGGAAATGTGGATTGAGGAAATGTGGATTGAGGAAATGTAGTATACCTCAGGCTGATTGAGTAAATGTGGATTGAAGAAATGTGGATTGAGGAAATGTGGATTGAGGAAATGTGGATTGAGGAAATGTAGTATACAGCAGGCTGTTTGAGGAAATGTAGATTGAGGAATTGTAGGTTGAGGAAATGTGGGTTGAGGAAATGTAGATTGAGGAAATGTGGATTGAGGAAATGTGGATTGAGGAAATGTGGATTGAGGAAATGTGGATTGAGGAAATGTAGTATACATCAGGCTGATTGAGGAAATGGGGATTGAGGAAATGTAGTATACATCAGGCTGATTGAGGAAATGGGGATTGAGGAAATGTAGTATACATCAGGCTGTTTGAGGAAATGTAGATTGAGGAAATGGGAATTGAGGAAATGTGGATTGATGAAATGTGGATTGAGGAAATGTAGTATACCTCAGGCTGATTGAGTAAATGTGGATTGAGGAAATGTGGATTGAGGAAATGTGGATTGAGGAAATGTGGATTGAGGAAATGTGGATTGAGGAAAGTAGTATACATCAGGCTGATTGAGTAAATGTGGATTGAAGAAATGTGGATTGAGGAAATGTGGATTGAGGAAATGTAGTATACCTCAGGCTGATTGAGTAAATGTGGATTGAGGAAATGTGGATTGAGGAAATGTGGATTGAGGAAATGTGGATTGAGGAAATGTGGATTGAGGAAAGTAGTATACATCAGGCTGATTGAGTAAATGTGGATTGAAGAAATGTGGATTGAGGAAAGTAGTATACATCAGGCTGATTGAGGAAATGTGGATTGAAGAAATGTGGATTGAGGAAATGTGGATTGAGGAAATGTAGTATACCTCAGGCTGATTGAGTAAATGTGGATTGAGGAAATGTAGTATACATCAGGCTGATTGCGGAAATGTGGATTGAGGAAATGTAGTATACCTCAGGCTGATTGAGTAAATGTGGATTGAAGAAATGTGGATTGAGGAAATGTGGATTGAGGAAATGTGGATTGAGGAAAGTAGTATACATCAGGCTGATTGAGTAAATGTGGATTGAAGAAATGTGGATTGAGGAAATGTGGATTGAGGAAATGTAGTATACCTCAGGCTGATTGAGGAAATGGGGATTGAGGAAATGTAGTATACATCAGGCTGATTGCGGAAATGTGGATTGAGGAAATGTGGATTGAGGAAATGTGGATTGAGGAAATGTAGTATACATCAGGCTGATTGAGTAAATGTGGATTGAGGAAATGTAGTATACATCAGGCTGATTGAGGAAATGTGGATTGAGGAAATGTGGATTGAGGAAATGTGGATTGAGGAAATGTAGTATACATCAGGCTGATTGAGTAAATGTGGATTGAGGAAATGTGGATTGAAGAAATGTGGATTGAGGAAATGTGGGTTGAGGAAATGTAGTATACATCAGGCTGATTGCGGAAATGTAGATTGAGTAAATGTGGATTGAGGAAATGTAGATTGAGTAAATGTGGATTGAGGAAATGTGGGTTGAGGAAATGTAGATTGAGGAAATGTGGATTGAGGAAATGTAGATTGAGGAAATGTGGATTGAGGAAATGTGGATTGAGGAAATGTAGTATACATCAGGCTGATTGCGGAAATGTAGATTGAGTAAATGTGGATTGAGGAAATGTAGATTGAGGAAATGTGGATTGAGGAAATGTAGATTGAGGAAATGTGGATTGAGGAAATGTGGATTGAGGAAATGTAGTATACATCAGGCTGTTTGAGGAAATGTGGATTGAGCAAATGTGGATTGAGGAAATGTAGTATACATCAGGCTGATTGAGGAAATGGGGATTGAGTAAATGTGGATTGAGGAAATGTAGTATACATCAGGCTGATTGCGGAAATGTGGATTGAGGAAATGTGGATTGAGGAAATGGGGATTGAGGAAATGTAGTATACATCAGGCTGATTGCGGAAATGTGGATTGAGGAAATGTGGATTGAGGAAATGGGGATTGAGGAAATGTAGTATACATCAGGCTGATTGAGGAAATGGGGATTGAGGAAATGTAGTATACATCAGGCTGATTGAGGAAATGTGGATTGAGGAAATGTAGTATACATCAGGCTGATTGAGGAAATGTGGATTGAGGAAATGTGGATTGAGGAAATGTAGTATACATCAGGCTGATTGCGGAAATGGGGATTGAGGAAATGTAGTATACATCAGGCTGATTGCGGAAATGTGGATTGAGGAAATGTGGATTGAGGAAATGTGGATTGAGGAAATGTGGATTGAGGAAATGGGGATTGAGGAAATGTAGTATACATCAGGCTGATTGAGGAAATGGGGATTGAGGAAATGTAGTATACATCAGGCTGTTTGAGGAAATGTGGATTGAGGAAATGTGGATTGAGGAAATGTGGATTGATGAAATGTAGTATACATCAGGCTGATTGCGGAAATGGGGATTGAGGAAATGTAGTATACATCAGGCTGATTGCGGAAATGTGGATTGCGGAAATGTGGATTGAGGAAATGTGGATTGAGGAAATGTGGATTGAGGAAATGTGGATTGAGGAAATGGGGATTGAGGAAATGTAGTATACATCAGGCTGATTGAGGAAATGGGGATTGAGGAAATGTAGTATACATCAGGCTGATTGAGGAAATGTGGATTGAGGAAATGTGGATTGAGGAAATGTAGTATACATCAGGCTGATTGCGGAAATGGGGATTGAGGAAATGTAGTATACATCAGGCTGATTGCGGAAATGTGGATTGAGGAAATGTGGATTGAGGAAATGTGGATTGAGGAAATGTAGTATACATCAGGCTGATTGCGGAAATGGGGATTGAGGAAATGTAGTATACATCAGGCTGATTGCGGAAATGTGGATTGAGGAAATGTGGATTGAGGAAATGTGGATTGAGGAAATGTGGATTGAGGAAATGTGGATTGAGGAAATGTAGTATACATCAGGCTGATTGCGGAAATGTGGATTGAGGAAATGTGGATTGAGGAAATGTGGATTGAGGAAATGTAGTATACATCAGGCTGATTGCGGAAATGGGGATTGAGGAAATGTAGTATACATCAGGCTGATTGCGGAAATGTGGATTGAGGAAATGTGGATTGAGGAAATGTGGATTGAGGAAATGTAGTATACATCAGGCTGATTGAGGAAATGGGGATTGAGGAAATGTAGTATACATCAGGCTGATTGAGGAAATGTGGATTGAGGAAATGTGGATTGAGGAAATGTAGTATACATCAGGCTGATTGCGGAAATGTGGATTGAGGAAATGTGGATTGAGGAAATGTGGATTGAGGAAATGTAGTATACATCAGGCTGATTGAGGAAATGTGGATTGAGGAAATGTGGATTGAGGAAATGTGGATTGAGGAAATGTGGATTGAGGAAATGTAAAGACACGAGCAACATAAACATGATTATCTGTTGATGATCTGTCCGATGATCTGTCTGCACGCTGATCACTCAAGTATGAAGTCACGCAGTGAGGAGAGATGGGGTAGGAGGGGGGAAGCTGGGGGCAATGTGTGTGCGTGGAGATGTGACCTCACACTAACCATGTTATTTTCATCTTCATTTTACAAGTATTGATGTCTAGAACATTCTATATGTTCTGATCTGCGATTTTCTACCAGTGTCAACTATAGCAACCATATATGGGATGGGCTGTACGAGGGGGCGTCAAATGAAAACCTGAAAAGTGGGATAGAAGTTTGAAGAAAAAAACATGCCATTGTATTGTAACTTGTTAATATGGTTGCTAAGGATGTCAAAAGTGTCCCGCACGTGTCTACAAGGCGCAGACGAACACCATGACGTCATAATAGTAGTTAAAAGATGGCCGCCCTACTATTGACATGCACCAAAGAACAGCGCTCTGGTATCCATTTTTTAAGTAACCAAGGGATACCTATAAAAACTCATCAGCGAATAAAGGACCAGTACTCTGATGTATACACTTCACACACAATCGACGATTCGCTTTTACGAGGTATTCAAAAGCTGCAAACCCCTCTGGGATCACTGCTCAGTGTGCACGACCCGGTCGGGAACGATCTCTCACAGAGATCGCTGTTTTGGAACTTCCTCCTCCACTCTAACACACGCTGGAGTGAAATGCATACAACACCGTACTGGACCGTCACTCGCTAATGAATTATATAGGTCCACCTCTATATATATATATATATATATATATATATATATATCATTACGCTGTCTAGCACACAGTGTGGAATGGTGAAAGGTGCCCAGAATGTCGGAATAAGTTCTATGTGGGCAGCTAACTCCCCTCCATTGTAAAGTTGTGAAACATGTTTGGACTAACTTTATGATTTAAGTTGGCCATGAAATGACAGACTATGTCCAAGTCATCATCACCCATGGTAGGGAATCCAGAGAGTGGTGCAATTGGTAAGTGGAATTCGAGGTTGAACAGCTCTTAAGTTCTTCTTCGTCTTTAGCTCAGTTGTTGTTATAATACTGTGGATGCCGATGTTGTTGTAAATACCGATGCATCAGTATTGAGGGGTGAGAGAGTGTGATTGCGCTTATCTGTTAGAGTGAGAGGTAAGGCTGCGACCAAGCGAAATGGTGCAAACATAACAACTTTCAGAAGAGAATGGAGATCATGGCCACGACTTCAGCTCTGATGAGGTCATCGGAGACTTTTTTAACAAGTACTATCATCGTAACGGACTATCAACATCGTTTGGTAAAATACAGAAATACTTCCACGGCTTGGCTGGATATAGAGGTGACACGTCTTCACGAGCAGTCCTGGTCAAGCTGGGAAGGGGAGTGGGGGGGGGGGGGAGGGGGAGTATTGTGTTAATGAACAAGCTGACATCCTCGAATGAAAGGCGCTCATATTGGGGACTTTGGACATGGGTGGCGGTGACTTCCTGACGTCCATCAATGGTCATCTCTTTGGACAGGGGTGGCGGTGACTTCTTGGCGTCCATCAATGGTCATCTCTTTGGACAGGGGTGGCGGTGACTTCTTGGCGTCCATCAATGGTCATCTCTTTGGACATGGGTGGCGATGACTTCCTGGCATTCATCAATGGTCATCTCTTTGGACAGGGGTGGCGGTGACTTCTTGGCGTCCATCAATGGTCATCTCTTTGTACGTTCAGACTGCAACCCGAAGACCTGGCATTTCACATGTTGCAGAATTTAAAAACCAGTCGTAGATCGGACAGAGAGGGCTGCTTGAGAGGATGGAGAATTAGTTTGTTGAAACTGTGGGTTTCTTGTTCCAATAGTAACTACATTCATCACCATTTGCTGAAGGAACCTGCGTATCTATGGGATCGCCCGGAGTGCATTAACATCGACTGAATAAACCACAATGAAACGAGGTTAACATTGAATTGTCTTTTTAAAGAAAATATAGGTGGGGTGGAGTGGTGGTGGGGGAGCGGTCCTTTTGAAGAAGATTTGTAACGTATAATTTATGTTTAATGTGGTGTTAATTTGGCTTGGCTTGGCTTCGTTCGTTCTCAATCTCCCGCTATCAAGTCCTAAAAGGGCTTAAGTAGTAGAATGCGTTGTGTCGTAGTTTACAGCTTGACTGCGGTATTTGTACCTTTCGGTCCAACATATCCGACTTCAGCAAGTATTTTTTGAGTACCGGGTTAGCATTCCCTCTTCGATCCCTTCTCCTTAGCCAGTCTGCCCTGCTGCATCCTGTTATCCAGGATCACCGCGTAGAGGCATAGAAGGGTCTTGGCAGCTCTGTTTCGCTGGCCCTGACGCTAGCAGTCAGCTATGGGTCGCTGACCACTGCAGCTCATGCGCTGCTCAGCCTGGTGTTAATTTGTAAGGTGAAGCTTAAGGGGGTGTGGTTTTAGTGACGAAATATGATGACAAGTTGGAAAAAGGCGTTGGGGAGAGTCAGGAAAGATCACTCATTCAATGTGGATGATACGGAGAGACCAAGGTAACAGTGAGCAGTCATCTTATCATCTTATCTTATCCGTAAGAGGGAGTTCGCGATGTGCAATCTTCTGTCAAAATCTATTTGCGAGGCCGTTATTATTTGTAACCCTAGCCTCAGTTGTGTTTATTAAGCGCCGTCAGACCATCCTATTCTGGGTCTTCCTGTTGCCTCTGAACCCTGATGTCTGCTGTAAGAAACTCGATCCCTGGCCAGCTCTTCCGCCTTTACCACTGTCAACCCCAGAGCCTCTGTAATGTCCCTTGCCCATCTTCTCCTCGGTTTGCCTCTGCCTCTTTTGCCAAGTACCATTCACTCCAGTATCGATCTCTCTAGGCCACTGTGACGTTTGATGTAACCGATGCATGTTAGTTTCCTAGACGCCATCTTATTTACTAGCCCGTTTTGTTCTATATCCAGCTCTTGAAGGATTTATGCGTTTTGTCTTCACCGCTCTCCATGATGGTTTGAACATTCTGCTGTAACATGTCAGCTCGAGGGATTCAATCGTCTTCCGTAGGGTTTGTGTGATTGTCCATGTCTCACAACCATACTGTGTCACCGGCAAGATACAAGTCCACAGGGTTTTCATTGTTGTCACCTGGTTAGTGTGCTGCCCTAAGTTTTCCATTTTAGCTAACCTCTGTTGTGACACGATCAGGTTAGTGTACTGCCATCCGCGTTTTCCATTTTAGCTAATCTCTGTTGTGACACGATCAGGTTAATGTACTGCCATCCGTTTCCCATTTTAGCTAATCTCTGTTGTGACACGATCAGGTTAGTGTACTGCCATCCGTTTTCCATTTTAGCTAATCTCTGTTGTGACACGATCAGGTTAGTGTATTGCCATCCGTTTTCCATGTTAGCTAACCTCTGTTGGGACATGGGCACTCTTCTCTTTATTTCTTGTTGCCAATCTCTGTTGTTGTTTCGCCGAGCCGAGATATCGTAAACTCGTGACGCTGTGTACTGCTTGCTTCTGTAGGACATCTTTGGTCTGGTGTTCGTCTGGTCAGTGATCATTGGCTTATTCTTGTTGATGAATAGATTGTGAATAGACTTGGTGTATTGTTTGACTGACATTATCGTCTGTTCCAGTCACACATACATACATACATACATACATACATACACACACACACACACACATACATACACACACACACACACATACCCAAGTAGCAGAACGTAGCCCAGAGAACGGAATGCGTTGTATCGTAGTTTACAGCCTGGCTGCGATATTTGCACCTTTCGGTCCGACGCATCCGACTTTAGCAGGCATTTTGATTTAGTGCCGGGTTAGCATTCCCTCTTCGATCCCTTCTCCTTAGCCAGTCTGCTCTGTTGCAGCCTGTTATCCGGGATCCACATGGAGGTGTAGAAGGATCTTGGCAGTTCTCGTTCGCTAGCCCCGACGCTAGCAGTCAGCTCTGGTTCGCTAGCCCCGACGCTAGCAGTCAGCTCTGGTTCGCTAGCCCTGACGCTAGCAGTCAGCTCTGGTTCGCTAGCCCTGACGCTAGCAGTCAGCTCTGGTTCGCTAGCCCTGACGCTAGCAGTCAGCTCTGGTTCGCTAGCCCCGACGCTAGCAGTCAGCTCTGGTTCGCTAGTCCTGACGCTAGCAGTCAGCTCTGGTTCGCTAGCCCTGACGCTAGCAATCAGCTCTGGTTCGCTAGCCCTGACGCTAGCAATCAGCTCTGGTTCGCTAGCCCCGACGCTAGAAGTCAGCTCTGGTTCGCTAGCCCTGACGCTAGCAGTCAGCTCTGGTTCGTTAGCCCCGACGCTAGCAGTCAGCTCTGGTTCGCTAGCCCCAACGCTAGCAGTCAGCTCTGGTTTGCTAGTCCTGACGCTAGCAATCAGCTCTGGTTCGCTAGCCCCGACGCTAGCAGTCAGCTCTGGTTCGCTAGCCCCGACGCCATCAGTCAGCTCTGGTTCGCTAGTCCTGACGCTAGCAATCAGCTCTGGTTCGCTAGCCCCGACGCTAGCAGTCAGCTCTGGTTCGCTAGCCCCGACGCTAGCAGTCAGCTCTGGTTCGCTAGCCCTGACGCTAGCAGTCAGCTCTGGTTCGTTAGCCCCGACGCTAGCAGTCAGCTCTGGTTCGCTAGCCCCGACGCTAGCAGTCAGCTCTGGTTCGCTAGCCCTGACGCTAGCAGTCAGCTTTGGGTCGCTGACCGCTGCAGTTCACGCGCTGCTCCGCGCCATGAATCAGGCCATTGTTTAATACTGTCCACTTGTAAAACTGTATTTAAACTTTTCTGAGTTTTTCGATTAGAATTGGTCTCTAGTTGTACTGCTGTCCTGGATGAGAAACAATGCCGTTGATTTCTTTAGATCATTGGTCACTTTGTTGTTAAATATAATCTGTCTGATTGAAGGCATGGCTAATATACATATATATATATAGACTTGGATCTAATGTGAATATATTATGAATAGAGAATGTGTCCAAAGCACTGTGTGCCGTGTGTGGTGTGATCTATCAGCCCTGACCAGAAAGTTTGAGTCATGATTGCTTCTCGTTAAATATTTCCGACCAATCAAATGCAGTGCTAGCAAAGATAAACTTGGATTTAATGTGATTATATTGTGATCTGAAAACATGTCCAAAATGCAGTGCTTCGTGCGCGGTGTGATCTATCAGCCATGGAAAAGTTAATTTTCTTGTACGTGCTGAAGGTGGTCATCTGTGACGGGGGTTACATAAAGTCAGGTACCACTTCAATGCAAGGTTACACCACGGAGCTCGACGATCATGCAGCCGCTAAGTCGACTGAGATTGAAGAGTTCTTGACAAGAGATATCGACCTCAGGCATCAAGTACATGTCCCCAGGCACCTACATAAGAATCTGAGCAGGAATGTCAAAGTTCAAGGCAGGACAATCCGCAGAAGACAGGTATGCGCGCGGCCTGGGTGGTTGTCTGTTATTGATTTGATATTTTGTTTCAAGGAGAAACAGGGTCTGACATAGTTGTCAGTGTAGAGGGTGGGGGAAAGAGAACACGAATAAGAGAGAGAGAGAGAGAGAGAGAGAGAGAGAGAGTCAACAACAGACACAGGTTCTGGCATAGTTGTCAGTGTAGAGGGTGAGGGAAAGAGAACACGAATGAGAGGGAGAGAGAGAGAGAAATAGAGAGAGAGATAGAGAGAGAGAGAGATAGAGAGAGAGAGAGTCAACAACAGACACAGGGTCTGGCATAGTTGTCAGTGTAGAGGGTGAGGGAAAGAGAACACGCATAAGAGAGAGAGAGAGAGAGAAAGATGGAATATAGCTGATCAATATAATGATAGTATATCTGGATCTGGATCTTGATGACCCGTTTCTCAGCGAAGCTGCGTGTCCCAACTTCGTCTCCAACGGATCCTGTATTGGGCCACGGAAGTCCAGTGCTTGGTGAGTGCTCCTCTAGAGGCAGCTCAGAAGTTGCAGCGTACAGCATGGGAGTCTGACCAACGCACGGGACGTCTTCCCTGCGGTCTTTTCTTACCTCGGGGGTACCAGAATGCTGTGGCTGTGCTCCATCGACCATCGTTTCGTCGCAACATGTGACCTATCCATCTATGTTTTGCCTTGTCTGCATGGATTACCGAATCCATCACCACAGACAATCGTCTTTGTCAGAATGTTGGCGACCTTGCATACGTCGGTTCCGGAGAGGGATTCCGACCAAGCGTCCCTCAAGAGAGGCCTGGGTCACTCTCAATTTGTCCTCTAGTGATTTTGTTAGTGTCCACTTCTCAAAACTGTAGCACATCGCAGTTAGTACAGTGGAATTGAAGAGGGAGACTCGTAGGTCTTGGTCATGGCAACCGGCCAGGATCGTGTTAATGGACGAGAAGGCTGCCCGACTCGAACGGCGACGTCTTGTCAGTTCAGGTTCCAGGTTTTTCTCCATATTGAGAAGACGTCCAGGATAAATGTACTCGTTGACATTCTCTAATCGTACCTCACCAAGACTGGATCACATCCTCTAATCGTACCTTACCAAGACTGGATCACATCATCTAATCGTACCTCACCAAGACTGGATCACATCCTCTAATCGTACCTCACCAAGGAAGACTGGATCACATCCACTAACCGTACCTCACCAAGACTGGATCACATCCTCTAATCGTACCTTACCAAGACTGGATCACATCATCTAATCGTACCTAACCAAGACTGGATCACATTCTCTAATCGTACCTCACCAAGGAAGACTGGATCACATCCACTAACCGTACCTCACCAAGACTTGATCACATCCTCTAATCGTACCTCACCAAGACTGGATCACATCCTCTAATCGTACCTCACCAAGACTGGATCACATCCTCTAATCATACCTCACCAAGGAAGCCTGGATCCCAAGTGGCGAAGCGATTGGGCAACTCTGGTCTTCGACACATTCATTTCCAGTCCCACTTTCTTGCCCTAATGATAGTACGAGTACATAATTGTATACATTCTCCAAAAGAGAAACAATAGTCATAATAAAATAGAAAACACGGAATCAATGAAAGATGAAAGTCGATAGACACATATTTCAATAACAGACAAATTGCGACTGTCAATGGGCAATGAAAAAGCTGTGGGGGGACATTATTACACCAGTAATTTCAACAGATACCAGGTCTTTACCAGAAGGATATCTGTTCACTATTTCTTCTTCTTCTTCTTCTTCTTCTTCTTCTTCTTCTTCTTCTTCTTCTTCTTCTTCTTCTTCTTCGTACGCAGTCAGACAGTAACCATTATTTTTTCGAAAAAAGCGGCGGTCATCCTGAGGCTGTCGCCACTGCCATAGAGCTTGTCTTGCAGTTCCACTGGTGATGGCCACATCTGCTCTCTCTGATCCTCGTATGTCGGGCAGTTCTGCAGCAGATGTTCAGCGGCCATTTTACCGGTACCGCACGGGCATTCGTCGGTACCACCTATCTTTAATTTGTTGAATAGGTGGTACCTCAGTCTATTGGGGCCAGTGCGAAGTCTGAAGACAACGACCTGCTCTCTTCTGTTCAACTGGTAATAGGCATCGTTTTTGGTGTAACCAGTATGTTCGGTTTCCCATTTAGTCATGTATCTGGCTTTGATAAGCCGTTTTGACTCTTCGTACGTCATACTAGTATCTGTTTGTGGTAGTCTTGCACCTTCTTTTGCCAGTCTGTCTGCCTCCTCGTTGCCTTAGATGTTGCAGTGTGATGGGACCCACTGTACCACTACCATTTTTGGTGCGGACTACTGGCACAGTTTGCAGAGTGCTGTTCTTAAGTCATTAAGCTCAGTGTTTTTCTGGCTTTTTAGCGCTGTGACTACGGCGAGAGCATCTGTAAGCAGGACTATATGGCTTTCGTTTTCTTTGTGTGTCACCATTTCTTCCACTGCCGCCCTCAGTGCCTCTGCCTCCGCTCTGAAATTGCTTGTGTACTTACCAGTAGCGAATGACAGTGTTATTTTTCTGCCATTTGGTAGGTTCAGGAATGCTCCTGCCCCTCCGTTCTGTGTAGTGTTTGTTACAGAACCGTCGGTGTATGCATGGGTCCAGTCCATACTTGGGTAGTTTTTCGATATAAAGCTTAGGGTAGTATCTCTCCTTTCTTTTTCAGTCTGGCAGTTTTTGTTTCCAATACCTGGTATATTTTCTACCACATCTGGAAATATATCCTGCCCCCAGGTAGGTTTTCGTACAGTAGTGATAGGTTTTGGTGTTGTTAGTGCGTTTATGGGATCTTCGTGCATCTTTGCTTTGGCTATTTCTGCAAAGTTTCTCCGCTTTAGTTTCCCATTTCCCAAATTGTTTAGTCTCTAGTGCATTGGATGGTCAGTCAGTCTTCGGAGTTTCTCTGACTGCAGCTGGGCTCTGCAGTCTCTTCTATCGGTCATGGATTGCAGTTTTGTAATCTTTTCAAGTTCTACAATTGGCGTTGACTTCATGCCTCCTGTTATAACTCTCATGGCTTGGTTTTGAAGTTTGCTAACTTTATCGAAGTTCGCCTTTGCTGCTGTTGTCCATGCCGCAATGCCATACTCGAGAACTGGTCTCACTCTTCCAGTGTACAGTTTCTTTAGTATGCTGTTCACTATTTAAATATAATAGTTTGACCTGGGGGGAAGGGGGGGGGGGTGTGTTGAGTCAATTAGGGGGGTGATGAGTCTATTAGGGGGGGGGGGGGTGTTGAGTCTATTAGGGGGGGGGCGGGTGATGAGTCCATTAGGGGGGTGATAAGTCTATAAGGGTGGTGATGAGTCTATTAATTTAGCTTCAGTCGGCTCTCAGTCAGCTTAAGTAAATACCTACATGACTTTTGGTCCATTGGTTCGACTTGATAATTATGTGATTGTTGGGCATTTATCTTTGACTGCATGGTTAGTTTAGTTCATTAGCTGGACTTTATATGGCTCTTGGTCTATTAACTGGACTTTATATGGCTCTTGGTCCATTAATTAGTCTTTATATGGGTCTTGGTCTATTAACTGGACTTTATATGGGTTTTGGTCTATTAACTGGACTTTATATGGACCTTGGTCTATTAACTGGACTTTATATGGACCTTGGTCTATTAACTGGACTACGTTTGGCACTTATCCATGAATTAATATTAGGTGACACGATCCATTCAATGTTTAATGTGGTAGTTATCCGTTAACTTGACTTTATGGGACACTTCATACAGTAGTCAGACTTTATGGGACACTTGATACAGTAGGTACACTTTATGGGACACACAGTAGGTATACTTTATGGGACACGTGATACAGTAGGTATACTTTATGGGACACGTGATACAGTAGGTATACTTTATGGGACACGTGATACAGTAGGTATACTTTATGGAACACTTGATACAGTAGGTATACTTTATGGGACACGTGATACAGTAGGTATACTTTATGGAACACTTGATACAGTAGGTATACTTTATGGGACACGTGATACAGTAGGTATACTTTATGGGACACTTGATACAGTAGGTAGACTTTATGGGACACGTGATACAGTAGGTATACTTTATGGAACACTTGATACAGTAGGTATACTTTATGGGACACGTGATACAGTAGGTATACTTTATGGGACACGTGATACAGTAGGTATACTTTATGGGACACTTGATACAGTAGGTATACTTTATGGGACACGTGATACAGTAGGTATACTTTATGGGACACGTGATACAGTAGGTATACGTTATGGAACACTTGATACAGTAGGTATACTTTATGGGACACGTGATACAGTAGGTATACTTTATGGGACACGTGATACAGTAGGTATACTTTATGGGACACGTGATACAGTAGGTATACTTTATGGGACACGTGATACAGTAGGTATACTTTATGGGACACTTGATACAGTAGGTATACTTTATGGGACACGTGATACAGTAGGTATACTTTATGGGACACGTGATACAGTAGGTATACTTTATGGGACACGTGATACAGTAGGTATACTTTATGGGACACGTGATACAGTAGGTATACTTTATGGGACACGTGATACAGTAGGTATACTTTATGGGACACGTGATACAGTAGGTATACTTTATGGGACACGTGATACAGTAGGTATACTTTATGGGACACGTGATACAGTAGGTATACTTTATGGGACACGTGATACAGTAGGTATACTTTATGGGACACTTGATACATTTCCTTACAACTAGCGAACGTTGTCATTGCCGGGTGTGTGAAGCAGGTTTCTGTTGTTGCTCTAGCAACGTGTTTACTAACTGCATCAATCTTTTACTCTGGCAGGCTCGCCAACTGGCGCAAGCACGTGTGTGGAAACAAGCAGGTGAGTCCTCTACCTTACCCAACCTTACCTTGTCTGTCCGTCCGTCCGTATGACTGTCTATCTATCCGTCTGTCTGTTTGCCGGTTGATCAGTCGATATGTCTGTGTATATGTCTGTGTGTCTATCCGTCTTTTCGTTCCTCTGTCCTCCCATCCATTGGTACAAAATTCCAATTCACCCATTTTCCCAGTCTAAACACCGAGTCGAACATTCGTCCGTTCGTCTTTCTGTGCATCTATCTGCATACCTTCTTATTTATCTATCTCTCAATCAATGTATCAATTGAACTGACTCTCTGCCATGTTAGTAAAAGTCATGAAGTACCACTCAAAGAAAAATTCATCCCCGGGCAAGCAAGTCGAACAATACGAATGTGGCTCACTTCAAATACATTGTGCACTGACCTTGACCTTGTACAGGAACGAAGGATCGTAACATGAAATGGGATCTTGCAAAATGTGGTCAGGTTCACTAGCAAATACAGAGGAAGGAGGTTAACGTCTGAGCGAGGTGGGGAGAGGAGACTAACGTCTGAGCGAGGTGGGGAGAGGAGACTAACGTCTGGTCAGGTGGGGAGAGGAGACTAACGTCTGAGCGAGGTGGGGAGAGGAGACTAACGTCTGAGCGAGGTGGGGAGAGGAGACTAACGTCTGAGCGAGGTGGGGAGAGGAGACTAACGTCTGAGCGAGGTGGGGAGAGGAGACTAACGTCTGGTCAGGTGGGGAGAGGAGACTAACGTCTGAGCCCGGTGGGGAGAGAAGACTAACGTCTGATCGGGTGGGGAGAAGAGAGTAACGTCTGGTCAGGTTAAACATACTGATCCAAGAAGCCACCTGACATCAGGGTCAGGTGAAATGTACTGATTCAAGAAGCCACCTGACATCAGGGTCAGGTGAAATGTACTGATCCAAGAACAAATACAGTTTACAAACAAATGGTTTGATATTGTTGTACCTTGTTGCAACAAGAAGTGGGAACATATCAGTAACATAGCATTGCCCTTGCCAGTCTAACTTCTTATCTTATCTCTGACTGTATTGATTCTGTTAGTGGAAGTTTCAATATTTTTAGATCTGTCCTGCGTGCTGGAATGAACCGTTGTTAAATTGTTGAACGATTTTCTCGAAGTAAAGTCATTCTGCTACACACTAGTGCCGTCGTCTGCAAGTATTTCTCAACATTTTTATTGCAGCTCGTCGGTTAAAAATAAGCAGATCCTCTCATCCCTCAGTACAAACACTAGAAATAATTCTTTCCCATCTCGGCATTTATATTAACAGGATATGTTCCAAGTTCTTGTCATAGCTTGACAAACAATCGACATTTAAAATGGATATAAACAGGATATTTTCCCAGTTCTCGGAAGAGCTTGGCAAACTATGGACAGTTAAATGGCCTACTTTCAATATAGTTGACCACTTTAACACCTGTGTCTAGTGCAATCTACAACTCATGGCAGACAGCTTTTCAAACCCGTACTCCAAAATGAAGAAATCAGTTTGTTGTTATTGTTTTTATTTTTGTCCACCAATAATTGATACAACCATTGACAGAGAATCATTGGTACAAATTCCCATCCAGTTTTCAGGATACCCCAGTATTTTGCATGTTCTGGCTTTAGGTAGTGAATTTCTCTTTGTCTGTTGTTTCTTCAACATCAAGCAGTTGCAAACGGGAACTAATATGTTGAGATTATTAGCATAACGAATGAAAGTCTGTAGTTGACTTATCTACTTGCTAAAATTGAACTCTTCTATACAGAGGCGCACAAAGTTGTGTCTGTCTTCGGACATGTCATGAATCCTTTTAGGCCAATTTTCTAAGATTGGAATGTTACTTGATTTTTTTAGCTTTACTCCCATTGTTCTTGTAATGTCAGCAGAGAGAATAAGTCTCTCTGTCTCAGTATTAGACTTCGAGAACTGAGACGCGTCCAGTCAGGCACAACATGCTGACCAGGACGCCGCGTCAGGGCCAGACACAACATGCTGACCAGGACGCCGCGTCAGGGCCAGGCACAACATGCTGACCAGGACGCCGCGTCAGGGCCAGGCACAACATGCTGACCAGGACGCCGCGTCAGGGCCAGACACAACATGCTGACCAGGACGCCGCGTCAGGGCCAGGCACAACATGTTGACCAGGACGCCGCATCAGGGCCAGACACAACATGCTGACCAGGACGCAGCGTCAGGGCCAGACACAACATGCTGACTAGGACGCCGCGTCAGGGCCAGGCACAACATGCTGACCAGGACGCCGCGTCAGGGCCAGGCATAACATACTGATCAGGACGCCGCTTCAGGGACAGACACAATATACTGACCAGGCCGCGTCAGGGCCAGGTACAATATACTGACCAAGACTACAATCTCTCTTCCATGTAGAATGCCTGGAAACACGCTGTTTTCAAGACAGCCTGGCCGACGTAGTGTGAGCTCCACGCAGATAAAACTATGCACAGCACAATGGTCTGGAGGACCGTGGTCCACCTTCATCAGCACGCTCGGGATGTGAAGAAAGCTACTACAACCGCCACTTAACGTCCTTTTCATGGAGCACAAAAGAGTAAATTTACTCATTGTGGGTATTAGACAACAACAACAACAGCAACAACAACAACAACAACAACAACAACAACAACAGCAACAACAACAACAACAGCAACAACAACAACAACAACAACAGCAGTATTAGGCTTCATACTGTTAGCTGTTTTTCTGCTATTAAACAGCTACATTTGTAAACCTAGTTGGAAATTTCGGCTAACCTAGAAAACGTTAGGCTGTGGCGCCTTCGCTTATTTAAACTCCTTCAAAGTAGAGCTCGTGGTTTTTTAGCACAATCCCCATGTTTCTTAAGCAAATGTCTTTTTAATTTGATTGGTACCATGGCTTCGTTAGTCAATGTGTTACCTAAAATAGCACATTCGTATGTCGGGCGATCTTTATTAGATAAGTAAATGGTGTTCATTGAGACACCACGTCAGAGTAAGGCGTTCATTGAGACACCACGTCAGAGTAAGGCGTTCATTGAGACACCACGTCAGAGTAAGGCGTTCATTGAGACACCACGTCAGAGTAAGGAGTTCATTGAGACATCACGTCAGAGCAAAATAATTACAAATCTTGTGGCACCTTTGACCACTGTCCACACAAACCACCCTTCCAGGTGGCGTCACCTTTGACCCCTGTCCACGCGGGCGACCCTCCCATGTGACGTCACCTTTGACCCCTGTCCACGCAAGCGACCCTCCCAGGTGATGTCACCTTTGACCCCTGTCCACGCAAGCGACCGTCCCAGGTGGCGGCACCCTTATCTTGTACAACCCTTAGGCTAGACTAAGGCCGGTGGAGATTATTGTGGTAGTTTAATCAACAAACTGAAACACGTGATAATCATGTCAAATTTCACGTGCCAACAGAAAACCCCTGCATGCAATGGAAACCGACACTGAACACTACCGTCACTGGCACTGGCAAGACGAGAAGCCTGCTGGTCGACTATTGCCACTCTGGTGGACCTTATATGGTCAGCACTCATACGTGCCTCGTTAAGGGCATGCGCTGTGAGATTATCAATGAGGTAAGAGAGATGGAGTTGGAGTGGCTGCTGGGGTGTATGGGGGGGGGGGGGGTTGAGAGAGGGAGTTGGAGTGGCTGCTGGGGTGTATGGGGGGTGGGGGTGGGGTGGGGGTTGAGATATGGAGTTGGAGTGGCTGCTGGGGTGTATGGGGGGGGGAGGAGGTGAAAGATGGAGTTGGAGTGGCTGCTGGGGTGTATGGGGGGGGGGGGAGGTGAGAGATGGAGTTGGAGTCGCTGCTGGGGTGTATGTTGGGTTAGTGAGAGATGGAGTTGGAGTGGCTGCTGGGGTGTATGGGGGGGGGGGGAGGTGAGAGATGGAGTTGGAGTCGCTGCTGGGGTGTATGTTGGGTTAGTGAGAGATGGAGTTGGAGTGGCTGCTGGGGTGTATGGGGGGGGGGGGAGGTGAGAGATGGAGTTGGAGTCGCTGCTGGGGTGTATGGGGGGGGGAGGTGAGAGATGGAGTTGGAGTGGCTGCTGGGGTGTATGGGGGGGGGGGAGGTGAGAGATGGAGTTGGAGTCGCTGCTGGGGTGTATGTTGGGTTAGTGAGAGATGGAGTTGGAGTGGCTGCTGGGGTGTATGGGGGGGGGGGAGGTGAGAGATGGAGTTGGAGTGGCTGCTGGGGTGTATGTTGGGTGTATGTTGGGTGGGGAGGGGGGGAAGGTGAGAGATGGAGTTGGAGTGGCCGCTGGGGTTATGTTGGGAGGGGGGGAGATGAGAGATGGAGTTGGAGTGGTTGCTGCGGTGTATATTGGGCGGGGGCGCGTAGCTTGGAGCCACTCAGGCTTTATGTAATATGGGCAGACGTGGCAAGATACGAAGGTGTGTCAATAATGGAGGTGTGCCGAGGACAGCTGGCTCGGTCTATAAGGCGGGGGTTATCTTTCATATGTTGGGTGTGTCGTGAGAGCAGACATTATAGCATGCTGTGACTAGATGTAATTGGACAAATGAGTGAGATATAGAAGGAGAGAGGAAAAGAGAGAAGCATAAAGATGAAGAGAGATAGACAGAAAGAATGTAAGAAGTGATATAAAAGTACATGAAGAAGACAATGAGAAAGAAAGAGGCGAGAGAGAGAGAGAGAGAGGAGATAGAGGCGAGACAGATGGGGATTGAGTGGCGAATGAGAGAGGAGAGAGGGAGAGCCGAGAGAGAGAGGCGAGATAGAGGGGATAGGCGAGAGAGAGGGGAGAGAGTGGTGAGAGAGAGGGGAGAGGGAGGGGCGAGATAGAGGGGATAGGCGAGAGAGAGGGGAGAGAGTGGTGAGAGAGAGAGAGGCGAGAGGGAGGGACGAGATAGAGGGGATATGAGAGAGAGAGGGGAGAGAGTGATGAGAGCGAGGCGAGAGAGAGGGGAGAGAGTGGTGAGAGAGAGGGGAGAGAGTGGTGAGAGAGAGGGGAGAGAGAGTGATGAGAGCGAGGCGAGAGAGAGGGGGGAGAGTGTGTGGATGAGTGAGGAAACGTGACTAGATATAAATTATATTTCTAGCGACATGCACAACCTTATTTAGTCACATTTAACGAAATACCTGGCAGGTTACAGTGGCCTGATTCTTGTTAATCCAAGTTCTGCTCGAACCTTGAGCTCCTAATCATCACTAGTTGTTCCGTGGCGGACACTTTCTTCTTCTTCTTCTTCTTCTTCTTCTTATTCTTCTTCTTCTTCGTTCATTCTCAATCTCCTGGCCCTGCAAGTAGCAGGATGTAATCTGGAGAACGGAATACGCTGTGTCACTGGTTTACAGCTTGACTGCGATATTTGCACCTTTCGGTCCGACACATCCGTCTTCGGCAGGTGGTAGACATGAACCACACGAAACTCTCATCGCTCTCCGTCCGGACGTAGACATTCTTCTACTGGTTAGACACAAAGTCATTTGGACAGCTGACTGTAGATAATGACTGTGTAGTCTTCCATTGTCAGCGCCCAATCTCATTGTTCCCGACAATCCTTGGGACACGGTCATCCGTATGGAGGGATGCAAGTCTGACTAGTGTTTTCTGGTTCTCATCTATCTGGAAGCGGAGACGGGACATTTTGTCTTTCACTCTCTTGGGGAGGAAAACTAACGTCTGGTCAGGCAAAATATACTGGTCAGATATGTTAGTCAGGGTCAGGCAAAATATACTGGTCAGACATGTTAGTCAGGGTCAGGCAAAATATACTGGTCAGACATGTTAGTCAGGGTCAGGCAAAATATACTGGTCAGACATGTTAGTCAGGGTCAGGCAAAATATACTGGACAGATATGTTAGTCAGGGTCAGGCAAAATATACTGGTCAGACATGTTAGTCAGGGTCAGGCAAAATATACTGGTCAGACATGTTAGTCAGGGTCAGGCAAAATATACTGGACAGATATGTTAGTCAGGGTCAGGCAAAATATACTGATCAGACATGTTAGGCAGAGTCAGGCAAAATATACTGATCAGACATGTTAGGCAGAGTCAGGCAAAATATACTGATCAGACATGTTAGGCAGAGTCAGGCAAAATATACTGATCAGATATGTTAGGCAGAGTCAGGCAAAATATACTGATCAGATATGTTAGGCAGAGTCAGGCAAAATATACTGGTCAGATATGTTAGGCAGAGTCAGGCAAAATATACTAGTCAGATATGTTAGTCTGGGTCAGGCAAAATATACTGGTCAGATATGTTAGTCAGGGTCAGGCAAAATATACTGGTCAGATATGTTAGTCAGGGTCAGGCAAAATGTACTGGTCAGATATGTTAGTCAGGGTCAGGCAAAATATACTGGTCAGATATGTTAGGCAGAGTCGGGCAAAATATACTAGTCAGATATGTTAGTCAGGGTCAGGCAAAATATACTGGTCAGATATGTTAGGCAGAGTCAGGCAAAATATACTGGCCAAGACCCTCACCTCAACTTCCTCGCACCCATCCCTGGAAACTGGCTGTTTTCATGGCAGCCTGGCCAACGAGGTGAGGGATACGTGATCGCCGTAGTAGTGAGCGACACGCAGATGGAGTCAAGCATAGCACAACTGTCTGGTGAGCCCCGGGCCATCTTCATCAACATCATCGGGATGTGAAGAAAGCTACTGCAACCCACCACTTAACTGGCACACAAAAGAGTAAACTTACTCATTGTGGGCATTCGCAAACAACAAACCTATCCCTTCTCTGCCATCGCCATGCAGACATCCATCAGCCATCATTATATCTTCTGTATTAAAGACACTCGTTTCAGTCTGAAAATCTGAAACGGAAAACAATTATTATTGTTAACAAATATATGTGATGTCGCTCAGGGACTTTGGGCCCACCGTGTATATGTCCCATATAATATTATGTTTCGGTGGATCATGGAATGTGTGTGGCCAGTCGTGTTCGAGATGTGTTTGAGTGGATCATGGAATGTGTGTGGCCAGTCGTGTTCGAGATGTGTTTGAGTGGATCATGGAATGTGTGTGGCCAGTCGTGTTCGAGATGTGTTTGAGTGGATCATGGAATGTGTGTGGCCAGTCGTGTTCGAGATGTGTTTGAGTGGATCATGGAATGTGTGTGGCCAGTCGTGTTCGAGATGTGTTTGAGTGGATCATGGAATGTGTGTGGCCAGTCGTGTTCGAGATGTGTTTGAGTGGATCATGGAATGTGTGTGGCCAGTCGTGTTCGAGATGTGTTTGAGTGGATCATGGAATGTGTGTGGCCAGTCGTGTTCGAGATGTGTTTCAATATGCCTAACATGTGCTAACATTCTTGAAACCTAACCTGTAGTTGTGTATTTGTGTTTGCTTGCAGCCGGCCTGTAGTCATATGTTTGATAATGTCTCCACTGGTAACACCACAGTCTGGGTAAGTAAATACTGTCATAGTCGTTGTTTGTACATTCCTTCACAATGCATGTCTTCTTCTTCTTCTTTTTCTTATTCTTCTTCTTCTTCTTTTTTCTTCTTTTTTCTTCTTTTTTTTTCTTTTTCTTATCCTCGATAAAACGAGTTATCCACTCCTATGTTCATGAATCAAAATGAGCATTTCTGTGGAGATCAAACTTTGAAGAGTATTCCAAGCTCAGTAGGCTTTTGATTGATTGATTGATTGATTTCGTTTCGCTCCACGATAACCATAAGACTAGCAATATAGCTGGTCACTTACCAAGAAGTCTGTCTCATTTATAACAGCGGCTCCAATACCATTGAAAGTAGGTCATAGAAAAAGTACACATACTCTGAAAGTAGGTCATAGAAAAAGTACACATACTCTGAAAGTAGGTCATTGAAAAAGTACAGGAATTGTATATCATCACCTCATACCATCCACTTTTGCCGTTAGAAACTGTATGGGAATGCCATCTTCTCTGCTAGCGTTTCTATGGCCGCTGTTATTTTCAATCCGTTCCTCTGCAGATTTTCATGATTCAGTCAATCCATTTTTTATTGGACTTCTTTCTTTAAATGCTACTGTCCGGTATTCTAGCCCTGTATTTTGGTTAAGTTTGTAAGTGTTCGTGTAATATTTCTAAAACCATTTAATTATCTCTATCAATATAAATAAATATATTTGTAACAGGACTCCATGGATTATGTTACATCGAAGGGTGTGTAAGGCATAAAGTACAGACAGAGACGATACTAGTGGGGATATGCTAAGGACTTAGCGTTTGATAAGACATGCCATACTATGCAATGCCGGTAATGGTCCTGACTTTCCTTGTACACACTGTGGAAGACGCTTATCTGTTCGGATTGGTCTTACGAGTCACATTCGTTACCGTCATGGACTGTAGTTACATCCCCCTTTTTCAAAGCACAATTACTATCGTCTGACAAGACAGACAAGGGCAACGAATGATGAATTATATATCAATATATACGAGGCGTCTTCAAATGAAATCGGACAAAACTGCATCAAGTGCACATACGTACGATGCGCATCAGATGTCACATCTGATGTAAACAGCACATACCAACCGTCAAGTTTGCAAAATTTAATTATCATCCGACTCATAGTTTCCTCAGCAGACCGTTGAAAACATGGCAGGTGTGATACGGAATCCGTCCAGAGCTGATCAGCGAGCGGTGATTCGGTTTCTAACATCTGAAGGACGTCGACCAGTTGACATTCATCGCAGAATGCAGGCAGTGTATGGTGACAAAAGTGTGTCGAAGACAACACTAAAGAACTGGACAACGATGTTTAAAGAAGGACGCAAGTTAACGCAACAATAATTTGAACACACCTCGTATATATATTTATCTATAATCTATGTAAGGGTGTGTTGATGCTAGTTTCACATGAACATTTTACATTGGAAATAATAGTCATATGGAATTTGACGATTGTGTTTTCTTCCAACCACACGCAGGTCCAAGCACTGTGTACTAACTGTTACGACAACCCTTATAACAATGTTGAATGCCCGACCATCATCTACACTGAAGATGTCGTAATAGGTAAGTTGAAGTCGAGAACCATCTTCATCGATTTGATTCGTGTCAGATACAATTTTTGTTTGAAAGAAATCACGTGCAGATAAATATTATTTAGTCTGGATACAAGCTTCAAGGAAACTCTCCACGTGAAAAAGTTTACAGAGATCAAATGAGGATTTAACAATGATCTTATTAGGGTAAAGGACAGATTTAAAATAGTGACAGTGGCAGAAACGTATGCAGGTGCTGATGTAAATTCAGATAACAATTCTATAGTGATCAAGACAGCCATTAAGCTTAAAAATGTAGAAAAAGGATTTTTTAAAACACAACTTCGGATATAAATATCAACCCTAAAGCACTCTGAAATATCAACCCTAAAGCACTCTGAAATATCAACCCTAAAGCACTCTGAAATATCAACCCTAAAGCACTCTGAAAAAAATAAAAATATCTTTGTTGATATTCAAAATAAATATGGCAGACTACTGATCGAAAACATGGAACAATGTGAAACAGAAGGCCACGAGGTGAAAGCAGACCCTAAGTGATTGAACAAAATGAAGTATGGATGACGGACATCTTGAGCAAAATGACAGAAAGAAAGAGCCAAAAGCACACCTGAATGTGAAACAAGAGACAAAGATATGTGCGATGTGCTTGTAGGCAAAGACAAAAGTAGTTGTTGAAACAAAGCAAAGTAATAGAAGACTTTGGAAACAGATGCAGCACAAGAATAAGGATGCATGCATAAATAAAGCAACTATCAAACCAGGCCAGACTGACTCAACGAAGCGAATGTATTAAGGCCAGGAAAGGTGGCATCTTACTCTGAAGATGGACAGAACATGTTGTTGGTCCACAACAGAAAGGACAAACCATCAACAATTAACAATGACAGAGCCAGCATTCTTAGATCGAAAGCAGAAAAAGTAAGAAGTATATTAGCAACAGAAAAGCAACAGGACATGAAGATATTAATATAGAGTTAATAGCGGCTCTACATTATTTAGGTATAGATAAATCCCTGATATGTACAGCGACAATTGTAATACAGGATCTGTACTCAGTGGCCTGGGTACATGAGTTTTTTATACCACTGCTAATGAAACAATTAAAATACTGCTCATCATCATCATGATCACCACAGTCATCCAATGTACATGTCATGTGAAACGATTTGACTTAT
Organism: Ariolimax columbianus; assembly: GCA_036924085.1. Lineage (NCBI taxonomy): Eukaryota > Metazoa > Mollusca > Gastropoda > Stylommatophora > Arionidae > Ariolimax > Ariolimax columbianus. The sequence goes on from JAVGWX010000009.1 coordinate 2,303,109, forward strand.
CCAATTTCTTGTTTCGTGAACTTAATTAAGTCAGAACTTTCAGTAACCAATATTATCAAATGTGATCCTAGAACCTCCTGCAGTAGAACTAGACAACCGTTCTGTGACCAGGGAAGATCATCTCCACCGAGCCATCATTTTTGCCAGCTGTGGGGCTATCTTCACCATTGGTCTAATCACATGTATGGCTACACATTGCAGTAAGTATTTGTGGATTTTCTATTTCCCATCTACTTTCCTTATATAGTTGGCTGTCCCTCATAAGGGCTGGATGGATCTGGAACAGATCATGCTAGTTGATCAGTCCTAAAACTGGCTGTAAGGTTGCCTGAACATGTCTCTCCATTTGACCCTATCCTCTGGTTGATCAGTCCTAAGACTGGTTGAAAGGTTGTCTGAGCATGTCTCTCCATTTGACCCTATCCTCTGGTTGATCAGTCCTAAGACTGGTTGTCAGGTTGTCTGAGCATGTCTCTCCATTTGACCCTATCCTCTGGTTGATCAGACCTAAGACTGGTTTAAAGGTTGTCTGCTCATGTCTCTCCATTTGACCCTATCCTCTGGTTGATCAGTCCTAAGACTGGTTGTAAGGTTGTCTGAGCATGTCTCTCCATTTGACCATATCCTCTGCAGCTCTCTTCATTTCAGCATAGGTTTGTACTTTAATGTCCCTGCACGTCTAATATGTAAATGTGAGTCTTGGTCGCCCTGGTCCTCTCTTCCCTTGAATCTTACCCTCTAGTACCTTCTGTAGAAGACTTTCATGTCTCATATTGTAACCCAGCCAATTCAACCGACGTTTATTTATCATTTTCAATATTTGTCTTGATGCGCCCACTTCAGTGAGTAAATCGTCATTGGATCTTCTTTCTGTCCAACTCACTCGTTCCATTCTACGGTAGCACCACATTTCAAACGCTCCCAACCTTCTTTCACCCTTCGTCGCTAAGTCCATGTTTCAGGCCCATTCAATCCCATTGGCCATATATGAGTGGCCATTATTTTCCTCAGTTCTATCCTGATTGTGGTCAACAATTTCTGTTTTTCTCTGGGGCCATTTTTTTCCATTGCAATCCTTGTCTTAATTTCTGTCTCATCGCGGCCATCTTTTGTTATGGTTTGCCTTAAATATGTCAACTTCTGAACTTGTTTGATTATTTCTCTATTGATGATTATATAACTTTGCGTATGTTGCTTGGTTATTACCAAATACTTTGTCTTCGATGTGTTTATTTCATGCCAGACCATTTGGCTGTGTTGTTAATTTGTTCAAATAGCATTTACAACATGACCCTTGACATTCAAGGTAGCTTCAACAAGTTCCGGCAATTAGTGAATTATATAGAAATAATTTACAATAGAATTATCTACACTACATTTCCTTCAAAGTAGTTCTCTTCGGCAACTACACACTTTTGCCAACGTGCATACAGCTGCTGGAAACATTCGTGGAACCCATTCCTTATTATCTCTCTCAGCTGCTGGAAACATTGGTGGAACCCATTCCTTATTATCTCTCTCAGCTGCTGGAAACATGGGTGGAACCCATTCCTTGATATCTCTCTCAGCTGCTGGAAACATGGGTGGAACCCATTCCTTATTATCTCTATCAGCTGCTGGAAACATGAGTGGAACCCATTCCTTATTATCCCTATCAGCTGCTGGAAACATGGGTGGAACCCATTCCTTATTATCTCTCTCAGCTGCTGGAAACATGGGTGGAACCCATTCCTTGATATCTCTCTCAGCTGCTGGAAACATGGGTGGAACCCATTCCTTATTATCTCTCTCAGCTGCTGGAAACATGGGTGGAACCCATTCCTTGATATCTCTCTCAGCTGTCTTGTCGTATTGGTAATAACGTCCTCAGCATCCTTGAATCGCTGTACTTTCATTGCCGACTTCAGTCGAGGGAACAAGAAAAAATCAGCCGGTTCCAGGTCGGGAGAATATGGAGGATGTTCCAAGGTAATCACATTGTGCTTTGTGAGGTACTGCTTCACCAGTAGAGATCGATGTCCTGGCCCATTGTCATGCAGCATAATCCAACCGTTTGTTCTCCATTTTTCTGGTCTTTTCTTCTGATTGCATCTCTCAGACGACGGAGGATATCAACGTACATTTCCTTGTTAATCGTTCGATCTTCCTGAAAGAAATCATGGTAGACAATACCCTGGGAATAAAAAATAAAATTCCAACATAACTTTTCCTTTGCTCTTGTCCAAATGAGATTTCTATGTCCGGGGAGATTTCCATTCAGAGGACTGACATTTTGTCTGAGGATCGTGCCACTCTAATACTTGCGATTTCTCCATTGCTGTATCACCACATGCTTTATTAAGCAATGTTTGTGTCTCTGAGCGCGACGTGTTAAGCAAAACACAGAATTTGACATTTGTAAGTTTTTCTATCAATGACATTTTCAACTCCGACGATGCAACGAGCACGACACATGAACAAACTTCTGTAACTTATGTTCGAGAGTATAGGTGAAGGTCACATCTGCCATGCAATTTTGTCAAGGTCACTACCGACTTCTAAATATATATTTTCTATAACATCATCTGTTTCGATAATGTCGACTATTCCGGGAACTTTTTGAAGCTGCCTTGTAGATCACTGATTTGTGAGAGAAATAGATGTGATTGTTTTAGAGATGAGCTGTATTGTGAAGAATGAATCCTGAGACAAGACTCTCACTTTAGTGAGATAAAGAGATAAGCATGTAGGTAGCACTGTCTTCTGTCGTGTTGTTCTGCATAGTTTTCTGTAACTAAGCTGCACATCTTTGATTTTATTGAAGACATTTCGTGACACATCCGACATTTAAAACTGACATCTTTCCTTGTTTTTTTGTTTATTTTTCAGAGAAAAAAGATCCACCAACCGTTATTGTTAATAACAAAAATCAGCAGCATATAGCATGCTCACAGAGAACATGTCAGCCAAGAGGATCTTCACATCCCTGCCAGGAAACAGTACAAGTTCATGAAGGAGCAGAAACAGTGATACTTCTGCTGGATCCTACAGAAGAACTAACCCACAGTGGAGAGCCACTGATGAGATATACAACAGGTTCAAGGGAAACTGGATGCACTACAGTCTCAACGGTGGAAGCCACTGCAACTGAACAAGGTGACACTGCTGATGAAAGCTCAAACTTACATGCCAGGAGGCTAAGCAGCGAAAGTGACCACCAGCATGCCAGGGGGCCAAGCAGCGAAAGTGGTCATCAACATGCCATGAGGGTAAGCAGCGAAAGTGACCACCAGCATGCCAAGAGGTCAAGCAGTGAAAGTGACCACCAGCATGCCAGGGGGCCAAGCAGCGAAAGTGGACACCAGTATATACTGAAAGCTTACTTTCAAGAATTCAATAATGTCATGTCGCGACTGCCAGATTTCGCATATCTTCCAGAAATACCAGAAACCATGATTGTTGACATTCCCTGTCATTTACTTCATCAATCACCCCAAAAATGTTGCCCAAATACAAACACAAGATAATGAATGGGGGAAAAGGCTCAGAGAAAAATAAGCCGCCAGCGTCCACAAAATAACAATATAATAGTGGATGACATAACAAAATGGCAGTCCAATGTATGTTGGCAGAACAATATCCCAATTGGTTATTTTAACACGATCTGCGGAGATCTTCATAGTCAACGGCAAAGTCAGCATTGTTTGTATTTATTGCAGTTGATGACTGGAGTCATATCAGGTTTTGGTGATTGTTATATCTTGTTTCTGTGATGAAGGTTGTGCATGTAGGCAGCACATGTTTCACCGTCTCCTATTGATGGTTCAGTTGCAGTATTTAGGTTTGTATGCAGGGCCTAACATATTTCAGTATTTGTTGAGTGTCTTAAGTTGTAAGATCAGCTGTTGGTAGTTGTCTTCTGCTGCAACTTGTCCATATAATTTGTTTAAAGGAGTGTCAAATCTTGACACATACTGCTCCCAGTAGACTCGTTTATCTTGACACATACTGCTCCCAGTAGACTCGTTTATCTCGACATATACTGTTACCAGTAGACTCGTTTATCTTGACACATACTGCTCTCTGCTGACTCGTTTATTCTGACACATACTGATAGCAGTAGACTTGTTTATCTTTACACATACTGCTACCAGTAGACTCGTTTATCTTGACACATACTGCTACCAGTAGACTCGTTTATCTTGACACATACTGATACCAGAAGACTTGTTCATCCTGACACATACTGCTACCAGTAGACTTGTTTATCCATCAGTCTAGCTGCTCCTCATTGAAGTTTCAACATATTTCTTCTGCTGTCTGCATAATGGCTGGACTGTATATCTGAGCCATACTTGTTGCTAATATGGCAGTCTGTTACCTTGTTACCTGTGATGCCTAATGTCCTATAACAAACTGGAACATCATATGTTGCAGCATCCGGCTACAACAACATAATATTCACAACATTCTCACAGATCACCACCACACACAAACTATAAGCACAATGAATGGCCTGGATGGACTAGAGGCCATTAAGGCCTTCTGTTGTTGACAATCAGTTGTGCCCACAAACATGTTCTCTGAACATTATGGTACTTGGTGACTTGTACTATCTCATGACTGACAGAAAGCTAAGATTAATGACCTTGACTGACAGAAAGCTAAGATTAATGTCCATGACTGACAGAAAGGTAAGATTAATGTCCATGACTGACAGAAAGGTACAATTAATGTCCATGACTGACAGAAAGCTAAGATTAATGTCCATGACTGACAGAAAGCTAAGATTAATGTCCATAACTGACAGAAAGGTACGATTAATGTCCATGACTGACAGAAAGCTAAGAATGTCCATGACTGACAGAAAGGTACGATTAATGTCCATGACTGACAGAAAGCTAAGATTAATGTCCATGACTGACAAAAAAGGTAAGATTAATGTCCATGACTGACAGCAAGCTAAGAATGTCTATGACTGACAGAAAGGTACGATTAATGTCCATGACTGACAGAAAGCTAAGATTAATGTCCATGACTGACAAAAAGCTAAGATTAATGTCCATGACTGACAGAAAGCTAAGATTAATGTCCATGACTGACAGAAAGCTAAGATTAAAGTCTATAACAGATAGACAGCTCAGATTAATGTCTATCATGCACACTGAGCTCGTTCTATTCTGTAACAGAAAACTCAGGTTAATGTCTACCAGACAACATATAGAAATCCAATGCCTAGATGGAAAGCTGAGATTACCGTCTGTCCTTGTACATATACTCACTTAAACACGATTGTAGTTTAGCTGTTATCTGTGAACCTGATCAATGAGATTACCAGTATATTATGTTGACAGCTCCAGCTGCAGCATTTGAAAATATCCTGACACACCTGGGTGGTCTGGTCACAGATTGTGCATTTACTGAAACTTTGTATTATCCCGTGTGTGACTGATTCCTAGTGTAACATCACAGTGATACCTATATAATTCATAGACTGTGAGTGTTCACAATGTACTGGGATTTTTCTCACTTGATGCTGTAAATGTTTTCATCAGTCACACATGTCTCTCTTAGAGTGTGGATGTTCACATCTGTCTCTTAGAGTGTGAATGTTTACACCATCACTGAGATCTCTCTCTTAGAGTGTGGATGTTCATATCTGTCTCTTAGTGTGGATGTTCATATCAGTCAGATCTGACTCTAAGAGAAAGCAGGATATTTCTTTTTCTCCTTTATTTGGCTCCTGACAAAGCACAGGGCCAACACTGTAAGCGACCCATTTCAGATAGTCTGCATCACATTACTTTGTGTGCTCCTGCAGGGCATGGTTGGTATCTGTAGCAACCAGTTTTACATGATAAGGTTGCTAACCTCCAGGATAAATCACTTCTAACAACATTCACAGCGATGCAGTTGTCCTGTTCTTTCTTACCAAATTAGGGATGACAGTATTCAAATGGGGAAAACTTAACTTAACGTCTTTATACTCTGGTTTAGAAGACTATGCAGAGTCTGTTTACAACCAGTTTCATTTACATTTCTTTGCTCTAAAAGCTATGTGCATCCAATCCATTCATAAATGCATTAATTGTCCCTGCCTCCACTAATTCCTTCGGAAATGCATTCCAAGCATTTATCACTCCGACTAAAAAAATATTTTCTAATATCTAATCCAGACCTTTCTTTAGTTAATTTGTAGCTGTGTCCTTCTTGTTCTTGTAGGTGTTTGTATTTTGAAAAACTTGTTATAGTCTAATTTACCGATTCCTTTAATTATCTTATAAACCTGGGTTACGTCACCTCGAATTCTTCTCTTTTCTAGACACTGTAGGCTGGTTTTTCTGAGTCTTTCTTCATAACTGTAATTCTGGAATCCCACTATCAGCTTTGTCGCTTTTTCTTGTATCCTTTCCAGCATGTTTATATCCCCTCTTAGATAAGGACTCCACACCTGTACACAGTACTCCAATCTAGGTCTAACTAAAGCTTTACACAGTTTGACTATCACTTCCTTGCTCCTATGTTTAATATTTCTTTTTATCATACCTAACATTGCATTTGCCTTTTCACTGCTACCTGAACTTGATCCCTCCCCTTACCTGTATGATCTATTATAACCTGAACTTGATCCCTCACCTCACCTGTATGATCTATTATAACCTGAACTTGATCCCTCACATCACCTGTATGATCTATTATAACCTGAACTTGATCCCTCACCTCACCTGTATGATCTATTATAACCTGGACTTGCTCACTCACCTTACCTGTATGATCTATTATAACCCCTAGGTCCCTTTCCTTTTCTATCTTTCAATATTGTTCTCACCCATTCTGTAATTAGGTTCCATATTGGATCTACCCATGTGGATTTTGCAATCATGGATCCAATATCAATGTCGTCTACTGATATGGATTTTGCAATCATGGATCCGATATCAATGTCCAAATCGTTTATATATATCAAGAACAAAATTGGTTCCAAAACCGAGCCCTGTGGCACTCCACACCACTCTCAGCCTTCTTCCCGTTAACCAATTTTTAATCCATTTGGCAACTTCCCCACCTATTCCATGTGATTTTTACTTTCTAAATATTCTTTTATGAGGTACTCTATCAAAGGCCTTTATCAAAATAAAGATAAATAACGTCGACTGGTTCCCCTTATCTATCATTTTAGTAACCTCCTCCATGAATTCTAATAGATTTCTTGAGCATGATTTGCCTCTAGAAAAGCATGTTTTTGATATGATCATTTGTGAAGACAATCTGTTTTCTGAGAACTCATTTTGTTTGTAAACATAATTTTGTGTTCAGTATTCTTGAATTGTGTATGCAACTTTTGATGATCAGATGCTAATTATATAATTAGGAAAAACACAAATGTTTGTTGTTCTCCATTCTTGGCTATAATTTTCATGAAGCAGATTACAGCGGCTGTTCTTGTAGCCCGAGACATATTGAAGAAGGTGGACTTGGATTTCATGGCTGCAGTGCAATGTGAGGCTTCTCACTAGGCTCGCTACTATGGGGATCACTGTATCGATCCCCACTTTGTTGATCAAGTTGTTGAAGCATAGCATGTTTCCTGGTGCCCATCTCCAGGGAGGACTGCGGGAAAGTTAAGGTGACGGTCATGGCCAGTATATTTTGCCTGAACCTGACGTTAGTCTTCCTTCCCTTGATTATCTTATACACCTGTATTAAGTCACCTCCAATATGGACGATGTTACTGACGAATATTTGTTCCTGTTGTTTCATTATTATATATTTGCTATCCATGTTTCTCCTTCCTGTGTGTGGATTGTGCTAGAACAGACAGAAACTTCACAGGTAAAATAGACCTTCTTTATAACAAATTGGTGATTGGTTATAGCATGATTGTCATGGCACCGGTCCCAAAACCTGTCCATGCAGGATAATGTACCTGTCCAGCACTGGTCCATGCAGGATAATGTGACCACTCTCACCAGCTGGTGTCTGTGAGGCGTAGTTGGGGCAGGGCTGTAGGTAAGTATGTGATGTTGATAAGTCTATATTGTTGATAAGTGTACATGGTTGATAAGTCTATATTGTTGATAAGTGTACATGGTTGATAAGTGTACATGGTTGATAAGTGTACATGGTTGGTAAGTCTATATTGTTGATAAGTGTACATGGTTGATAAGTGTACATGGTTGATAAGTGTACATGGTTGATAAGTGTACATGGTTGGTAAGTGTAAATGGTTGGTAGGTGTAAATGGTTGATAAGTGTACATGGTTGGTAGGTGTACATGGTTGGTAAGTGTAAATGGTTGGTAAGTCTATATTGTTGATAAGTGTACATATTTGGTAGGTATAAATGGTTGGTAAGTGTACATGGTTGATAAGTGTACATGGTTGATAAGTGTACATGGTTGGTAAGTCTATATTGTTGATAAGTGTACATGGTTGATAAGTGTACATGGTTGATAAGTGTACATGGTTGATAAGTGTACATGGTTGGTAAGTGTACATGGTTGGTAGGTGTACATGGTTGGTAAGTCTATATTGTTGATAAGTATAAATGGTTGGTAAGTGTAAATGGTTGATAAGTCTATATTGTTGATAAGTGTAAATGGTTGATAAGTGTACATGGTTGATAAGTGTACATATTTGGTAGGTATAAATGGTTGGTAAGTGTACATGGTTGGTAAGTGTACATGGTTGGTAAGTGTACATGGTTGGTAAGTGTACATGGTTGTAAGCCTAATCTATTCTTTAACCCCACCTTATTGGTCAGCCTGTTTCTAGGAACATGGCCTGGACTTGAGATAAGGTCTTGGTCAGTATGTATCACCTGAGCCTGCCACAAGTGACTTAGCACCCTAGGATTGTGTGACACACCCTTACTAAACTCACAAGGAACACAGTAAAGTGGACATCTCTGTGTTTATGGACTGACATGTGAGCTACAAATGACAGTGGAGATTACACTAAAGACAACATTGCAGATTTTGACATTATATTTTCAAATGAACGAAAGAAGAATTATCTCAGTTTGTGTGGCCCACTCTTACCAAACTAATGAAGAACACAAGACAAGTGTATATCTCAACTTTATTTACACAATGAATACCTGCATCCTACAGCGAACACAACCATCAACAGCGGAACGGACAGCAACAGCTAACAGGACAGCTAACAGCTGATGGGACATATAACAAACAGCAACAGCTGATGGGACATATAACAAACAGCAACAGCTGATGGGACATATAACAAACAGCAACAGCTGATGGGACATATAACAAACAGCAACAGCTGATGGGACATATAACAAACAGCAACAGCTGTAGGGACAGGAAACAGCTAAAGGGACAGCAACAATGAACAGCCAAGCCAGAGATTGTGACACTTCCATACATATCCGATGACACATATTGTTTGAGAAATTTTCGGGTATCAACTCTCTCTCCAGATCTGGCTCTAGTCTGTCGCAGGTATTTGCCTAGCTTTTCGCTGTCAGACACACAAACAATAATGACTTGAACAAAGGCAATAGTCAGCTCAAGGTTCTCACCACTTTCATACAGCATTCTTACAGGTAGGGCTACAGGGACAGATCTGCCCTTTCAACAGTGAATGCGAGGCAGGTCTGCAGCAGATCCATTGTGCTAATCCCAAAAATGTAAACGGTACTTCAATGAGCTGTGTCAACCATAAGATGATCTCACCCAGACAGGTTATGAACAGTGGTTATGCTTTGGAGGGGATATCAACAACAATCCAATAATATTCATCAGTTTTATTTTGACAAAACTATTTGACATACAGAGTTGCTGCAGTTGTCTTGGACTCTAAAACACAACTCTGCCAAATTAGGCCGAACTGTAGCTGGTTCATTTCATGGAGCAGCGTAAAGCTCCGACGCTTGCCATAAACTACATGTGGTGTTAGTCTCCTGTTTTCTATCGACCACATTTTGAGATACGAAAGGTATGTCCAATGGCAGACACTGCTGGAGGTGATATTGTAATTATTTCTTATTTAGGCCTTAGCTTAATCTGAGGGGGTGAGGGCGGGGCGCTGGTTATCTTCCACATCATCGCTGCCAAACTGAGTCAGGTCTCCTTTAACATCTGCCTAGATTGGAACGAGTCAAGACCAGGGACCAAACACGGCACACTGATGAAAAGGGACATGCAACCATTTTGTGCCACTGAGATACAGGTTAATAATCACACCAATCAAACATGGGCTCCACAAAATAGGCAAGTAATATCAAATAATAAATGGGCACAACAAATAAAAACAAAACAGGAGATATAACAATCCATTCTCAGAACAAGCGATTTGAAATGGCTTGACCAAAACATAATATGTGTAGCTGTGAGCCTCACATTACACTACAGCCTGGAGGAGGACACCTGTCCTCCTTCTAAAGTATGCCTTGGTATGTAACCTTCCACCAATGAAACATCATCAAGAAATAAATGAACTCAATACAAGTGGCTTCCATAACAACAATAAAAGTGGCTTCCACAATAACAATAACCAACAATAAAAGTGGCTTCCACAACAACAATAACCAACAATAAAAGTGGCTTCCACAACAACAATAAAAGAAACATAACAAAAAACCGTAGAGCAACACCCAGTAACAGAAATTAGCATGTTTGTGCAGAAGGTGTTCCTGGATCAATGTAGCAAGCACACACACACACAAGAAGGTGTTCCTGGATCAACGTAGCAAGTACACCCACACACAAGAAGGTGTTCCTGGATCAATGTAGCAAGCACACCCACACACACACACACATGGAAGGTGCTAGCCCTTGATGACGGCTATGGGTCGCAGCTTGATACACTTCTTACTGATGCCTGCAGCATGACCTGAAAAACAAATAGGTCATACAGGACTCATATCAAAATGCCAGATACATTTGCTGTAATAATATATTAGGGCTTCCACAACACAAAGGCAAGTCAGCCATCAAAGATACTGCTAGGTCCTCCTCCCTGTAGTGCAATGGAGGTTCACCAAAATGGGTATCGCAGTGTTGACCCAAACCTTGATGGCCAGTTTGCTGTAACACAACCTGTTTCCAGGAGCACGATGTTGATGTGAGATTTGGTATTGGTCAGCAGGTTTCACGTAACCTTGACATTCGTTTGGCTACTGCAATGTCTGGTATGACCATTTCAAACCAACAAAGGATTCCTCCACCACCATGATAAGTCGAGCTAGTCTTATAGCATTGATCCAGCCTTATAGCATTGATCCAGCCTTATAGCATTGATCCAGCCTCATAGCACTGAGTGCCTTATAGCACTGATCCAGCCTTATAGCATTAAGCCAGCCTTATAGCATTGAGTCTGCCTTGTAGCATTGATCCAGCCTTATAGCACTGATTCAGCCTTATAGCATTGATCCAGCCTTATAGCATTGAGTCTGCCTTGTAGCATTGATCCAGCCGTATAGCATTGATCCAGCCGTATAGCATTGATCCAGCCTTATAGCATTGATCCAGCCTCATAGCACTGAGTGCCTTATAGCACTGATCCAGCCTTATAGCATTGATCCAGCCTCCTAGCATTGAGTCTGCCTTGTAGCATTGATCCAGCCTTATAGCATTGATCCAGCCTTATAGCATTGAGTGCCTTATAGCATTGATCCAGCCTTATAGCATTGATCCAGCCTTATAGCATTGAGTGCCTTATAGCATTGATCCAGCCTTATAGCATTGATCCAGCCTTATAGCATCGAGTGCCTTATAGCATTGATCCAGCCTCATAGCATTGAGTGCCTTATAGCATTGATCCAGCCTTATAGCACTGATCCAGCCTTATAGCATTGATCCAGCCTCCTAGCATTGATCCAGCCTTATAGCATTGATCCAGCCTCCTAGTATTGAGTCAGTCTTCTAGCATTGAGTCAGTCTTCTAGCATTGAGTCAGCCTCCTAGTATTGAGTCAGCCTTCTAGCATTGAGTCAGCATTCTAGCATTGAGTCAGTCTTCTAGTATTGAGTCAGCCTCACAGCATTGAGTCAGTCTTCTAGTATTGAGTCAGCCTTACAGCATCAAGCTTGTACTATGATAGAAGAAGGACATAGTGTTTATAATTAGCATACAGAGTCATCATTGTAGGGGCAGCCTTATCATGTGAAAGTCATCTCATGTTATCAGCCAGAAACAATATCTTTCCTGTTCTGTTTACCAATATTTGATAATTGGTTCAAATATCTTCTGCTTCTTCGTTCATCCTCAGATCAAGGTCTCGGTTTCTCCTACAAAGGACACCGTTGTGTGTAAGACTATTTTCTCCACACAGTTTTTGTCTGATATCTGTCTCGCGAGGCCAGTATTGTTGTCTTTTTCTGTGTGAGCCTGCAGCTTTGTAGGATGTGTTCCACACATGATATGCTCCCCACATGGGCACCTGTCATCTGTCCCAATCCTCATTTTGTTGTAAAGATGACCCTTGAGTCTATTATGCCCAGTTCTCAGTCTGAAGATGATGACTTGTTCTTCTCTAGTTAAATCATAGTAGTTTTCTTTTCTGGAGTGGGGTGGGGTGGGTGTTTGTTGGTCTTCTCATTTTTCCCCGAAGTTGGCTTTAATTATGGTCTTGGCCTCATTATATGTGATACTCAGGTCTGTTTGTGGGGAAGCTCCTCCACACTTTGCTAGTTTGTCTGCAGCTTCATTGCCTTCAATATTGTAGTGGGATGGCGGTCCACTGTATGACCGACTTAGGGTGTTCTGTTGGGGGCTATGTCAGGGAGAACATTCATTGTTTGAGATCTCTATCTTATGTTGTTTTAGATCTGTTAATACTTGTTTAATCACAGACTAAGACATTTATGAGGAGTTAAGGAAAAGGTTATCGGAACTGGTATACAGTACTAAGGATAGAGAGATGTGATGATGAATGTTCGCCTATGGCAGTCGGCGAGGCACTTGAATAATTGAATACTGACGAGGCATCAGTCAGGAACATTATTTTTACTTGGTAGATATCTTTATCTTGGATTACAAGTTCAGCTGCGGCCTTCAGTGTCTCTACTTCTGCACGGAAGTTCTTGGAGTATGTTCCGGTTGTTAGAACCTGAGTTTTTCCTTCTTCATTTCTTAGCTTGTAATAGATCCTGTAACAGTTCCAATCGGAGCATGGGCGTTAAGGGCAGGGGAGATGGTGTCTGCGAACAAAGGTACCTGAATGTGTGCCAAGGTCACTCACTGTCTCAACACTAAGTCGACAAAGTAAAATGGGGGGTTGAGGGGAAGAATGTGTCTGGTACAGGTAGGGCTTAGGAGCTGACCACTCTGGCATTCCGATTTGGGTAGTGGGGAGTTAGTGACAGACAGAGGCCACCGGGTCTTGCTGGGACATTTTAGAGTGACAGAAATTCGGAGTGATTCGATCCAATAACAACTAAGTGGAGGTAGATCCAAACTAGAGTGGTGGCTGAGTCAGACAACCCACACAAGACCATTGGACAGCCCTGATACTGCTTGAAACTATATAACACTAGGCAAAGTAACTCAAGCAGGCTGGTCATGGAGAGAGAGAGAGACTGAGAGTTTAGCTAGGAGATTGTTTAGCTCACCGACTTTCTAGAAGAGTGATTGTTAGGTTGCTAATAGTTTAGCAGGCTGTTTTACAAATGTGTGAGAGATGGAATGAATCGCAAATGCCTTTGAGTCTTGGCCATTCACTCTATGAGGTGTGTGTTGGACACCCTGTGACTAGAAGAGATCTGGATGTGTGTGTGGTCTGTGTAGGACACACAGGAAACGATGTATGTTCCAGAGTATGTGTATACGCAGATTGATTGAGTGTGTGACCACATGTGAGTATACATTAAACAGAATTGAATATGTAATGTCAAGATCGCCTGCCTGAAGGGGTCTGAGTGTGAGTGAATGCACAGAATACGATTGTGAAGACAAGATTTTTTTAAGAGTGTGTTGAGGGTGCAGATAAGGGGAGTGTAGCGGCTAGAACTGGGTTATATTAGTTAGGGGCAATATTCAAAGGTTTGTGCTTACAACCTCCGAAATTATTAATATTTATATATTTTATGATTATTTAGTTAAGATGTATTTCAAAAGTTATTTGTAAATGTATTGTTTGTTTGAATGAGTTATTATTAAATATGAAGATGGTTGCTGGAGAGTGTTGCTGTGTTATTTGCTGTATGTGGTCGTGAATGATGTGGATGCATGTGGTAACATTCTAGATAGCTAAACCCCAGTGAAACCAGTACTCTGCCACACATCCCCTCCACACCCACTGAATGTGGCCAGTTGTGAAAGTTGAGCCATCTGTATTTATGTGCATCCATGTTTCTGAGACAGGTATACTCTCCTAAGATAATCTTACGTGATAATTGTCCTCTTCTATATCTGTCCTGAGTATCTCTAGCTACTATCTTCTATATCTGTCCTGAGTATCTCTAGCAACTATCTGGCTTATGATTTCGGTCTGCTCTTGCCAGATCTTTTGTTTTTGATGTGAAGTAGTTTCTCTTAAATCACCCAAGTCCCAGGAATATTTGGTTCCAATAAGAAAACAATGAGCACAAGGAAATGTTTAGGGCACAATCTTGACTAAACAATGGCGGCAACCCCAAACCATTGGTTTAGACCACTAATTTATATCAATGGAGCCCAACCAACCTTGACACACATGTACACAACAATACTCACATGTGTCGACAACATCCGTCACATTTTTGTAAGATTCTGGCGCCTGTTAGTGTCAAGGAAAAACAAAAGAAACCAAAATAGCACAGAGAGAAGTAACTTGATGTTTGTGTGATATTATTCCAATAAAACAAACCAGAAATGTGATACTGATGAGGATGGTGTATGGCTCTGTAAGGACATACAGGATTCAAGCATCTCCAGTTGTGACCTGTGGGTTACTACAAATCTCCAGATGTGAGGTCCTGTATGGGTTACTACAAATCTCTAGATGTGAGGTCCTGTATGGGTTGGGTTACTACAAATCTCTAGATGTGAGGTCCTGTATGGGTTGGGTTACTACAAATCTCTAGATGTGAGGTCCTGTATGGGTTGGGTTACTTCATATCTCTAGATGTGAGGACCTGTATGGGTTACTACATATCTCTAGATGTGAGGTCTGGTATGGGTTACTACAAATCTCTAGATGTGAGGACCTGTATGGGTTATTACATATCTCTAGATGTGAGGACCTGTTTGGGTTACTACAAATCAAAGAACTAATGGTCAATGTTTCAGGATCACATAGTTGTGGGTCATGTTTTCAGTGTACTTTGATGGAACTAATGATCAATGAATATTGGATGTATCAGTTAGCATGTGAGATACAATGTCTAATGACAAGTCCTTCACAACCACACTTTAAAGAAACCCACTTCAGTCCTAGAATGGACTGACTTTACTCCTGAATCCCCTCCCACAGATTGTCAGTTTGACAAACACCACTTTCCTCAGCATCCATGCTCGCCACTGACAGTTTCACAAATCTGCTTTCAATTAAAAATATTTAAGTGGTTCCAGATACTGTCATAGCCGGGAGTGGAAATTAAATAAAACAAGCGTTAACCTCCCATTAAATGCCCCTTTGTTGGCACGGCGTGGCGAAGTGGTAGGCGGCATGGTGTGGCGAAGTGATTAGTGGCACAGTTCAAAACCCTAACTTTATGGGTTCATATTCTTGAAACAGCCAGTTTGGATCCCTATAGGAAAAAAGTCCATTAAAAAAAAATATGATCTGAAGCAGGATGTACTGGAACCCCTGGCCCACAAGGTACTACACAAGTCGTTCCTCAGCGCCAAAAGTCTTCCCCCAACTGGCTGTCCCCGCACAGTATGGCTTCAGCAGATAGCAACCTCCAACTTTGCCCTGGAACCACGCTACAGCAGTGGGTCATGGATGTGGCCGACCGTCGCAAGGAACCTCAGATGCCTAAGTGAACATTATTATTATTATACTAACATGGGGAAGGATGCTGTAAATCTCAAGCACTCTAAAACCAGTTGATTAAGCTAACTAGCCTATGACATAGTTCATCCAGGAGAAAGGGACTGATCGAAGTTTACCAGTTGATTAAGATAACTAGTCTATGACATAGTTCATCCAGGAGAAACTGACTGATCGGAGTTTACCAGTTGATTAAGATAACTAGTCTATGACATAGTTCATCCAGGAGAAACTGACTGATCGGAGTTTACCAGTTGATTAAGATAACTAGTCTATGACATAGTTCATCCAGGAGAAAGGGACTGATCGGAGTTCACCGGTTACTTAGTAGATAATATACTGGCACATCAGAGACTACCATAGATAACACAAGCAGCTGAGACTTATTTCTATGGAAGGTAGCTGGTATAGGGGAAGGAACACTCAGACATCTGCTGCTTTGCAGATAAGCTGAGAAAGATCTAAAGCTCAGAAGAGTTAAGCTCACCAAAAACAAAGATTTGCCTAAAGACTGTGCCAAGCTGGGAAGAGTTAAGCTCACCAAAAACAAAGATTTGTCCAAAGACTGCACCAAGGTGGGAAGAGTTAAGCTCCCCAAAAACAAAGATTTGCCTAAAGACTGTGCCAAGCTGGTAAGAGTTAAGCTCCCCAAAAACAAAGATTTGTCCAAAGACTGTGCCAAGCTGGGAAGAGTTAAGCTCCCCAAAAACAAAGATTTGCCTAAAGACTGTGCCAAGCTGGAAAGAGTTAAGCTCACCAAAACCAAAGATTTGTCCACCAAAGACTCTGCGCCAAGCTGGGAAGAGTTAAGCTCACCAAAAACAAAGATTTGCCCAAAGACTACGCGCCAAGCTGACAGCCGCAGACATCACAGAATAAATAGGTTGAAGCAGCAGCGATACTGAAGGATAAAAGCTGATTAAAAACACGTACAGGTAATGGTTTAGTGACAGCACAAAAACAATATGATACCTACATTACGGTCACCAGGCCTTCGTCAGAGACAAATAAGCAAAAACAAATCGAAAATAAAAACAAGATATGATGTAAAAAGAGCAGTTTAACCCTTTACAGCTCGTAGATGCTGAAATTGGTCCCTGAAAAGTTAAAAATGGCCACTCGTCAAAACCAAACTTTCAAACGTGTCTGTTTAGTGATTTAGTTTGTGGAATTTCATTTTTTTCAATTATTTTTGAAATTTAACTGTATTTTTTATATCTGTTAGGCAGATATTTGCGAAAGTTATGACATTCAAATCCTTTTACATGAGCAAAGTGGGCTTGAAGACCCAAGAAGTGATGAATTATTTGATAGATTACCAATCATCCCGCATTTGGATTTCTCGTGGATATTCAACACACATCTGGTTCACACTTTGACATATAATACAAAAGGAAAGTGTAAAAGAATTGACGGATATTCGAGCGAAATATACAATGCGGTAGGTAAAAAAACTAATTTCTCCAATTTCTATCTGTAAATTACTGTAATTTAACGTTTGTTGTTTGCGAATGCACACAATGAGTTGGCAATTTTTTTGTGCGCCCTAAAATGGAAGTTAAGTGGTGGGTTGTCGTAGCTTTCCTCACATCCCAAGCGTGCTGATGAAGGTGGACTGAGGTCATCTAGTCGGTTGTGCTATGCTTGGCTTCATCTGCGTGTCGCTCACTACTACAGTGATCACGTCAAACCTCACCTTGCCAGATTGTTGTCCTCAACAACAGCCCGTTTACAGGACGACCAACGAGGTCAGGTGATGGTCTTGGCCAGTATATTTCTCCTGACCCTGGCTAACATTGTCTGATCAGTGTAATTTAACGTTTCATTCTAATATATAATCTTATTATGAATACCCCATTTCATAGATATTTTAATTATATCTTAGAAAGTTTACATCATAAATTTAGCTCAAATTGTTACAAAATTAATGAATTTGGTTTTGAATAAAACTTTTGACACACTGAATTCTGACATTTTGGTTGTGACGTAAAGACACACGGACCAAGTTAGTCAGGACTGAAAAGAGTTAAGTTGGTAGATGTGCCAGAAGTAAATATGGAATGAACATAAAAAAAGACCAAATTTCAGCTTCAAGAAATCTCGCTTCATTTCCACACAAACCACAACTTTAAGAAGACTTTTCAATTGACTGACCTCTTCCATGACCAGCTTGGGTGAGGCAACTCTTATACTGATGCCCTTTTGCTCTAGAGCAGAGAGGACGTCTGTGTAGTCAATGTTCCTACGGGACTTGGCTCTTGACAAGGCTCGTCCCTGCAGCAATACCAGAATGCATCATGAAAAAAACTATGTAACACAGTTAATGTAAAAAAGGTTACAGGTTGCTGATTGGCTATTGATCAAGTTGTCTGTGGGCTCCAACCCTTTGGCCCAATGCCATATAGTGGTATATGTAAGCTGTTGTTGCTCTATACAGTGTTCCATGTGTCTGGCCTCGGAGAAAGAAGCCCTTTCCTAACACCAACAAGCACTGACACTCAAAAAGATGGTGTACAGCGGTTTCATAGGGATGTGTGCACAGCCAGGACTCTAGAGTATCTTGCGGTTGGATTCTGTTAAGTTGTACATATTGAGGGCGAAGCCAAAAAATGGTGGTTTGATTTCTTCTTTTCTGGAGGTTGATGTTTTTTGGATGGTCATATGTTTGTAGATCTCTCTCCCAGTATTACTCATCTATTCAGTCAAGCTTCTTTGTTAGCAGTCTTCAGTAGTTGTTTGAGATCAAGATGCAGAGCAGTTCATGAACTGCAGTGACCCATAGCTGACTGCTAGGGCAGAGGCCAGTGACCCAAAGCTGACTGCTAAGGCAGAGGCCATTGACCCAGAGCTGACTGCTAGGGCAGAGGCCAGCGACCCAAAGCTGACTGCTAGGGCAGAGGCCAGCGACCCAAAGCTGACTGCTAGGACAGAGGCCAGTGACCAAAAGCTGACTGCTAGGGCAGAGGTCAGTGACCCAGAGCTGACTGCTAGGGCAGAGGCCAGTGACCCAAAGCTGACTGCTAGGGCAGAGGCCAGTGACCCAAAGCTGACTGCTAGGGCAGAGGCCAGTGACCCAAAGCTGACTGCTAGGGCAGAGGCCAGTGACCCAAAGCTGACTGCTAGGGCAGAGGCCAGTGACCCAAAGCTGACTGCTAGGGCAGAGGCCAGTGACCCAGAGCTGACTGCTAAGGCAGAGGCCAGCGACCCAAAGCTGACTGGTAGGGCAGAGGCCAGTGACCCATAGCTGACTGCTAGGGCAGAGGCCAGTGACCCAGAGCTGACTGCTAGGGCAGAGGCCAGTGACCCAAAGCTGACTGCTAGGGCAGAGGCCAGCGACCCAAAGCTGACTGCTAGGGCAGAGGCCACTGACCCAAAGCTGACTGCTAGGGCAGAGGCCAGTGACCCAAAGCTGACTGCTAGGGCAGAGGCCAGCGACCCAAAGCTGACTGCTAGGGCAGAGGCCAGCGACCCAGAGCTGACTGCTAGGGCAGAGGCCAGTGACCCAGAGCTGACTGCTAGGGCAGAGGCCAGCGACCCAAAGCTGACTGCTAGGGCAGAGGCCAGCGACCCAAAGCTGACTGCTAGGGCAGAGGCCAGTGACCCAAAGCTGACTGTTAGGGCAGAGGCCAGCGACCCAGAGCTGACTGCTAGGGCAGAGGCCAGCGACCCAGAGCTGACTGCTAGGGCAGAGGCCAGTGACCTAAAGCTGACTGCTAGGGCAGAGGCCAGTGACCCAAAGCTGACTGCTAGGGCAGAGGCCAGCGACCCAAAGCTGACTGCTAGGGCAGAGGCCAGTGACCCAGAGCTGACTGCTAGGGCAGAGGCCAGCGACCCAAAGCTGACTGCTAGGGCAGAGGCCAGCGACCCAAAGCTGACTGCTAGGGCAGAGGCCAGTGACCCAGAGCTGACTGCTAGGGCAGAGGCCAGCGACCCAAAGCTGACTGCTAGGGCAGAGGTCAGTGACCCAGAGCTCACAGTAATACTGAGCCAAGTGTTTGACCCCATGACCTCATCCAGGTATAGCAAGCTTTGATAGACAGCTAAAGTATCACTGAAAAGCAGCTATGAGTGTTAAGCGAGGTGTGGGAAAAATAATTGTCCTGAATACAGAGAAACATTGAAAATATTTGTTTCTGGGAGAAACTTTTGCTATGGAACATGAGTTGTGTAATCGTTTGATAGTTATTCTGCGTATCTTTTTAAAGAAGTGACCTATGTTTTTTTTCCCTTCCATACGTTGAGTCATCTCATGGGGTGTTTATTGTTTTGTGCAACTTTTATCTCATACTTGGAATCCTGGTATTCAAACAGGCATGTTAATGTCTGTTGCCAGGTAGCCCACGGCTATATGTTATCCATAGTAGGTATTTAAACTTCCTGCGGCTTACTAGGCCTGGGGGGAAGGAAAAAATAATTTGGGTAGATGTTTAACTTGAATTTTGTCCGGACAGCAGCTGTTAAACCTACTCTTTCAGATGTCTAACTGCCAAGGGATTTTTAATGTGCTCGACACTGAACATGGGAGTCTGATCTCACTACCCAGAGATCAGGGGAATTTTTACCAGAAGATCTACAATAAATAAACGATTCGGACTCCACCGTGACTTGAACCCACTACCGACACCTTACCTCGAGACCACTTAGACTCTCTCAGATTTTTAAATGAATTCAAAGAAACCTAGAATTGAAAATGAGAAGAGAATGGGGTTCAAGAAGCTGAGCAGCGCCTGAGCTGCAGCAGTCAGCGACCCATAGCCAACTGCTAGCGTCAGGGCCAGCGACCCATAGCTGACTGCTAGCGTCAGGGCCAGCGACCCATAGCTGACTGCTAGCGTCAGGGCCAGCGACCCATAGCTGACTGCTACCGTCAGGGCCAGCGACCCATAGCTGACTGCTAGCGTCAGGGCCAGCGACCCATAGCTGACTGCTAGCGTCAGGGCCAGCGACCCATAGCTGACTGCTAGCGTCAGGGCCAGCGACCCATAGCTGACTGCTAGCGTCAGGGCCAGCGACCCATAGCTGACTGCTAGCGTCAGGGCCAGCGACCCATAGCTGACTGCTAGCGTCAGGGCCAGCGACCCATAGCTGACTGCTAGCGTCAGGGCCAGCGACCCATAGCTGACTGCTAGCGTCAGGGCCAGCGACCCATAGCTGACTGCTAGCGTCAGGGCCAGCGACCCATAGCTGACTGCTAGCGTCAGGGCCAGCGACCCATAGCTGACTGCTAGCGTCAGGGCCAGCGACCCATAGCTGACTGCTAGCGTCAGGGCCAGCGACCCATAGCTGACTGCTAGCGTCAGGGCCAGCGACCCATAGCTGACTGCTAGCGTCAGGGCCAGCGACCCATAGCTGACTGCTAGCGTCAGGGCCAGCGACCCATAGCTGACTGCTAGCGTCAGGGCCAGCGACCCATAGCTGACTGCTAGAGTCAGGGCCAGCGAACCATAGCTGACTGCTAGCGTCAGGGCCAGCGACCCATAGCTGACTGCTAGCGTCAGGGCCAGCGACCCATAGCTGACTGCTAGCGTCAGGGCTAGCGACCCATAGCTGACTACTAGCATCAGAGCCAGCAAACCAGAGCTGCCAAGACCCTTCTACACCCCCATGCAGTGATTCTGGATAATAGGCCGCAGCAGGGCAGACTGGTTGAGAAGAAGGATCGAAGAGGTAATGATAACCCGGTACTCAAAAAATGCTTGCACATCCAAATCTGGGTGATACACATGTTTATATGTTAAAAATAAAAGACTCACGGCTCCATGACAAGTTGTTCCGAAGGTCTCTATCATTCCCTGGTCAGTGCCAGTAAGCACATAGCTACAAGTGCCCATAGTACCTCCAATAAGTACGGGCTGGCCTGTCAGCTGTGGCAGACACAGATTAAACATCAAGAATAAATGAGAGAACACTCAATGATAAACAAGAGGAATGTCAAGAATAGACAAGAGGAATGTCAAGAATAGGCACGAAAAATGTTAAGAATAGACGTGAAAAACGACAAGAATAGACAAGAAAAAAATGTGAAAAATGTCAAGAATAGATAAGAGGAACATCAAGAATTGATGAGAGGAATGTCAAGAAATAATTAGAGGAATGTCAAGAATAGATGAGAGAAATGTCAAGAATAGACAAGAGGAATGTCAAGAATAGATAAGAGGAACATCAAGAATTGATGAGAGGAATGTCAAGAAATAATTAGAGGAATGTCAAGAATAGATGAGAGAAATGTCAAGAATAGACAAGAGGAATGTCAAGAATAGACAAGAGGAATGTCAAGAATAAACAAGAGGAATGTCAAGAATAGACAAGAGGAATGTCAAGAATAGACAAGAGGAATGTCAAGAATAGACAAGAGGAATGCCAAGAATAGACAAGAAGAATGTCACTAATAGACAAGAGGAATGTCAAGAATAGACAAGAGGAATGTCAAGAATAGATGAGAGGAATGTCAAGAATAGATGAGAGGAATGCCAAGAATAGACAAGAAGAATGTCAATAATAGACAAGAGGAATGTCAAGAATAGACAAGACGAATGTCAAGAATAGACAAGAGGAATGCCAAGAATAGACAAGAAGAATGTCAATAATAGACAAGAAGAATGTCAATAATAGACAAGAAGAATGTCAAGAATAGACAAGAAGAATGTCAATAATAGACAAGAAGAATGTCAATAATAGACAAGAAGAATGTCAAGAATAGACAAGAAGAATGTCAATAATAGACAAGAAGAATGTCAAGAATAGACAAGAAGAATGTCAATAATAGACAAGAAGAATGTCAATAATAGACAAGAAGAATGTCAAGAATAGACAAGAAGAATGTCAATAATAGA
This sequence comes from Ariolimax columbianus, assembly GCA_036924085.1. Lineage (NCBI taxonomy): Eukaryota > Metazoa > Mollusca > Gastropoda > Stylommatophora > Arionidae > Ariolimax > Ariolimax columbianus. Next base: position 2,325,859 of record JAVGWX010000009.1, read on the forward strand.
CAAGAAGAATGTCAAGAATAGACAAGAAGAATGTCAAGAATAGACAAGAAGAATGTCAATAATAGACAAGAAGAATGTCAATAATAGACAAGAAGAATGTCAAGAATAGACAAGAAGAATGTCAATAATAGACAAGAAGAATGTCAATAATAGACAAGAAGAATGTCAAGAATAGACAAGAAGAATGTCAAGAATAGATGAGAGGAATGTCAAGAAAAACCTGCAGTACGTAGATGCACTCAAAATGTCACTGATTTAATGTATCATCTTTATCTATTGTTGTAGAGCAATACACCACATTTACTATTCCAAGTTTTACAAACAAAATCTATTAATGTACTTCCTATTTAAGTCTAGATAATTTATATTTCATTTCACACAGATAATGTACGAACATTGTGTGAAAATGTGCGGTAATTTCACATTGATTTTTGAGTTAAAATATTTTATGTTTTAATTTATTGTTATTTGATAACAAAACTATGACACTATAATGGCTTATGTACAAATGTATGTTCGTACACATCAAACATGTTTATTTGATTCTATTCTGCATTCTTCTTCTTCTTCGTTCGTTCTCAATCTCCCCCTACCAAACCTTGAAAGGGCCTAAGTAGCAGAATGTAGTCCAGAGAACGGAATGCGTTGTGTCGTAGTTTACAGCTTGGCTGTGATATTTGCACCTTTCGGTCCAACACATCCGACTTCAGCAAGCATTTTTTGAGTACCGGGTTAACATTCCCTCTTCGATCCCTTCTCCTTAGCCAGTCTGCCCTGCTGCAGCCTGTTATCCAGGATCACCGCGTGGAGGTGTAGAAGGGTCTTGGCAGCTATGGTTCGCTGGCCCTGATGCTAGTAGTCAGCTATGGGTCGCTAACCACTGCAGCTCAGCATCTTGATCCCTGCATTCAAGTGTCATTAGTTTGGTATTTAGCTTTGTTCAATCCGGTGTCAAAAGCTCTTGCCTGAAAAAAAATGCCATTTTATGACCGTAGTTGAGACCTTATGTCCGACTCATGGTCACCAGTTTATCAACAATAAAAAAACTGGGCTGCCATAGAAATTGACTGAAATCGAGGCATTTTGGTTTGAAAAATTCGTCACTTCCTACAGATTTGAACTGCAAAAAATATTTTGTGTTCAATTAAAAATGAATTTGAAACACTTTATTATTGTCTTCACACGAATTGGAGCCAGCCAATTATTGATGGCGACGTTAAGCTGCTGCATGATGTCTTTCTGAGGTTGATCTGTTTAGTTTATTTATGTAGATGTAATAAATACGTTTGTAGTAGAAACTAACAGTTATGACGATCTTATAAAAGAGCAATCCCAGTGGTGCTCTGTGGTGATTTCAAAGGGTTTTTATTGAGAAGTGACGTTCCCCAATCGGTGAGTCTAAATGTTTGTGCTTTGTTTTTATAAAGTTTCACCTTCATCTTCTTGTATCTCAGAAACTAACACACACACAACAAAAACAATAACACCAAGTTCGTTATTCATTTATGCCTCTACACAAACAAAATTCATATTTATAGACCATCAGATAAAAAGGTTACAGGCTCTCAAAGTCAACAACCATAATGAAATATGACATGCACAAGAATAATGCAGCCACAGGGGAAATTGTGTCCATTTTTTTAAGGTGTCGGAAAGGATATCATGTGACAGGTTAATAAGAAGTTACTGAGGGCAAATGTCACAAACTTGTGACATGCGACAGTCATAATTCTCAAAAATAAATGTTCTGTAGTGAATGAGTGTGGAAACATGAACAATGAGACATTCAGAGAAGACTTGTGGAAATCTGACCTGGTAATCCACAGGGATGAGAGGGTGGTGAGGCGGGAATGCACGGGTTGAGCCTTTCCTGTGTACCAAGAGTGTCTTCTGTTTGCCATCAACGAAGTGTTCCTCAACCTTGGCGATGTTGTGAGACACATCATAGATGACATGCATGTCCAGGTCATCGGGTGTAGAGTTGAACATCTTGGCAAAGGCCTGTCAAGTGAGGAAAACAATGCTAGAGTAAAGGTAGTCCTATAGCAGACAGTGCTGTCAGGGAGGAAGTGTTAGGGACTGACTTAATACTATCTGTAATCATAAAGATGGCGCCGTAACTGGCTGCGAGTCTACATTTCTCTACTGTTTTGGATCATTATGGATGCCGCCAGACCATGGATTTGCCTGGAATTCACACTAGTCGACGACTTACACTTGTGTTCACAGTAACGTGGAGTTGTTTTCCGTCTGGACTTGTTATTTCGTTCTTTTTTTGTGATTTCTTCCATCCGTTTATCCTGGTCTGGACGCCGGCTGAATGGCGCTACGCTTATACCTGTGTCGTATCTCACGGGTTAGTTCTGCCAGTTCACCTACACGAATTTGGCGTGTGGGAATTTTAGATGCTACTATGATGAACTGAATACAGCTGGGGAGAGATGCCAGACTCACTCACACGCTGAGTGTTGTCCATACGACCTCTTGTGGTTATCGAAAAGGCACAACAAACTGCGTTAGATGCCTTCCCACCTTTCTACCCTGCGGATTACATGTTTACGGAAAGGCTTCGGTGGTAACCCTAAGGCAAAATCTGCATCCTATGCTATCTCCAGTCGTCTCGATGAATGTCTTGCCACTGGCAAAAGGTAGCTTAGGCTCTGTGAGTGAGGTTGACAAAAGGTAGCTTAGGCTCTGTGAGTGAGGTTGACAAAAGGTAGCTTAGGCTCTGTGAGTGAGGTTGACAAAAGGTAGCTTAGGCTCTGTGAGTGAGGTTGACAAAAGGTAGCTTAGGCTCTGTGAGTGAGGTTGACAAAAAGCGCAGTTTCTTCCTCACTTTAATCCAAATCTCCGCGCAAGTCACCCATTTCAGCGGACACAGCAAGAGATACGACTGTCCACACGGCTGAACAAAGAGAGTGGTCTTCATCACTTGTGATGGACAAAAACTATCAATCATGATATTCAATCCGGATGATGTTGTTAAACTCATTTCAGTCTTTTGTCATGGAGTACCATGTAGGACCAAGGGCTCTGCTCAGGCTATCTCAGCGGTGGATGTCCGAGCGGAAGTTGAAAGTTCTAGCTTCACCAGGATTACACTTCGTGTCCATCTGTTGTCAGGCATATGCAGGACATACAGCCGGGTAGACTGGAGCATGCTGAGATCAGCGGTTGAACCAGATCTCTAATTTTTAAGTTGCTCTGACATACGACACATACGTCATAGCACTAACACAGCCTTGTGTCTTGTCTGCTGTATGATCAGTATTCCATCACTGTCATAGCACTTTCACAGCCTTGTGTTTTGTCTGCTGTATGATCCATACAAAGCATAGGATAACTACTGTATCTGGCCACCTTACAGGAGGCCTGTAACAAAGCACTTTAGGTGTGTTCTTGCAGTGATACAATCTGTAGCAGTTCATTTTACATTAAGTTGCTAGATCTATGCACATCCCTCTTTGGCCACATTTAATGAGGTGCTTAGAATGTTACAGTGGTGCTATTATTCCCTCCCGGGCAGCTAGTCGTGCTAACCTTGAGTGTTTAAACAGTTCCCAACAGTCAAGTACATGAAATATGAAACACACAGGTAGGGGCTCCTGGGAGGACCGAGCAGGAAACTGTAACCAATAACCATCAGTACCAATGCCCTTTGCTGAGAGAGAGATCAAGCATCTAGGTGTCTGCTCAGAGTGCATCAATGTTGGCTCAGAGTGCATCAATGTTGGCTCAGAGTGCATCAATGTTGGCTCAGATCAATGTTGGCTCAGAGTACATCAATGTTGGCTCAGAGTACATCAATGTTGGCTCAGAGTACATCAATGTTGGCTCAGAGTGCATCAATGTTGGCTCAGAGTGCATCAATGTTGGCTCAGAGTGCATCAATGTTGGCTCAGATCAATGTTGGCTCAGAGTACATCAATGTTGGCTCAGAGTACATCAATGTTGGCTCAGAGTACATCAATGTTGGCTCAGAGTGCATCAATGTTGGCTCAGAGTGCATCAATGTTGGCTCAGAGTGCATCAATGTTGGCTCAGAGTGCATCAATGTTGGCTCAGATCAATGTTGGCTCAGAGTGCATCAATGTTGGCTCAGAGTGCATCAATGTTGGCTCAGAGTACATCAATGTTGGCTCAGAGTGCATCAATGTTGGCTCAAGATGTCAACTCTGGTACCAGTCAAGTGTATCAATATGTATATGGGATCAAGATGCTGAGCAGTGCATGAGCTGTAGCGGTCAGCGACCCATATCTGCCAAGACCTTCTAACACCCCCATGTGATGATCCTGGATAACAGGGCAGACTGGCTAAGAAGAAAGGATCAAAAAGGGAAGGCTAACCAGGAACCCAAAAATTCCTGCTGAAGTTGGATGCGTCGGATGGAAAGGTGTAAATATCGCAGTCAAGTTGTAAACTACAACACAATACATTCCGTTCTCTGGACAACATCCTGCTACTTGCAAAGCCCTTTTTAGGGCTTAATGGTGAGAGTTTGAGGGCATGTGAGAACTGAACTTTCACTCACAAAATGACCATTACCGGACGGTACAGTATTCTCTAACTAAACTTTCACTCACAAAATGACCATTACCGGACGGTACAGTATTCTCTAACTAAACTTTCACTCACAAAATGACCATTACCGGGGGTACAGTATTCTCTAACTAAACTTTCACTCACAAAATGACCATTACCGGACGGTACAGTATTCTCTAACTAAACTTTCACTCACAAAATGACCATTACCGGACGGTACAGTATTCTCTAACTAAACTTTCACTCACAAAATGACCATTACCGGACGGTACAGTATTCTCTAACTAAACTTTCACTCACAAAATGACCATTACCGGGGGTACAGTATTCTCTAACTAAACTTTCACTCACAAAATGACCATTACCGGACGGTACAGTATTCTCTAACTAAACTTTCACTCACAAAATGACCATTACCGGGGGTACAGTATTCTCTAACTAAACTTTCACTCACAAAATGACCATTACCGGACGGTACAGTATTCTCTAACTAAACTTTCACTCACAAAATGACCATTACCGGGGGTACAGTATTCTCTAACTAAACTTTCACTCACAAAATGACCATTACCGGGGGTACAGTATTCTCTAACTAAACTTTCACTCACAAAATGACCATTACCGGGGGTACAGTATTCTCTAACTAAACTTTCACTCACAAAATGACCATTACCGGGGGTACAGTATTCTCTAACTAAACTTTCACTCACAAAATGACCATTACCGGGGGTACAGTATTCTCTAACTAAACTTTCACTCACAAAATGACCATTACCGGGGGTACAGTATTCTCTAACTAAACTTTCACTCACAAAATGACCATTACCGGGGGTACAGTATTCTCTAACTAAACTTTCACTCACAAAATGACCATTACCGGGGGTACAGTACTCCCTGCCTCACCTGTCTAGTTAGGAATGTCATACTTGTCCTGTTAACCCAGGCATAGTTTGCAGCTGATGCCATGCCCTTCAGGTATTCTTGTCCTTCTGGTGACTGTATGTGGGCACAGGCAAGCTGGCGGTCATTGACCACAATCTGGTCACGCTTCATAGCTTTCTCCATGGCAACAAGAGCATCTGTAAAAATACAATACATTGGTGATCCTCCAAGTAGTTACTGAAACAAATAATTTGATTTTCATGAACAAATTTATGTTGATAGTTTAGAGATTCTAGTTAATTCACAAGAACAAAATTTCACAACTTGTGAAGTGAGATGTTTGTGAAAGCAGGACAGGATCACTAGATGAGACAAAAGTGAGAAATTTGACAGAAAGTAGCGACACCATCATGAACAGTATAATGGAGAGACAGATCAACGTGGTCATATGACAAGAATGTCTCCAAATCCTCTTGTCCAGCAAGCTTATATCCTTGACATCAGGGCTTTATCACAAGAAGAAGACCAAACCCCCCCCCCCCCCCCCCCCCCAAATCAATGTGAAAATCATTTAAGAATGGTTTAAAATCAATCTAGCCATTTTGTTGTCAAGACGTGAGAAAGTGGCCTCAATTTCGATTCAGCCGTTTCTATGGCAAAAACTAGTGTTAACACAACGAATACACGGGTGAGTATATGACACAATGCCCCAGGTGAATTTTTTCACCAATGGTTCAGTAAAAGTGAACTATTCCTGAGTTTACTGGCGAGTGTACTAGTGACGTTTCCCCATGTAGTATCCAGTTAAGGACCATTTATGCTATCATCTCTCTCAATTTGATGAGTTCATCCCTTTCTCCGACCATTTACTTGCTCATATGTCTTGTCCCTGATGAAGGTTTCCTTTTCGTCGTAGTGCAGTACCTGTCATATCTATAAATGTTTTTACACTAGCTACAAGAAGATAACTGGATATGTCAACTAGAGGGACTGAACTGTGCCACAATAAACAACCAGCCACACCAATGGTGTCCACTCCCGATCAAGGTCTCTGTAACTGTAATTCTGAAATCCCACTATCAGCTTTGTCGCTCTTGTTTGTATTCTTTTCAGCATGTTTATGTCCCCTCTCTGATAAGAACTCCACACCTGTACACAGTACTCCAATCTAGGTCTAACTAATGCTTTATACAGTTTGACTATCACTTCTTGTTTGATATGTTTAATTTTTTATTTATCATACCTAACATTGCATTTGCTTTTTTCACTGCTACCTGAACTTGCTCACTCACCTTACCTGTTATGATCTATTATAACCCCTAGATCCCTTTCTTTATCTATCTTTCTAATATTATTTTCTCCCATTCTGTAATTATGTTCCATATTGGATCTACCCATGTGGATGACTGTACATTTATCAACATTAAACTCCATTTGCCAGCTTACAGACCATTCTCGAATTTTATCTAAATCCGACCTCAATATATCCACTTCTGCTTTAGATGAGACACTTCTGCAGTTTTGTGTCATCAGCAAATTTTGCAATCATGGATCCCATATCAATGTCCAAATCATTTATATATATCAAGAACAAAATTGGTCCCATAACTGAACCCTGTATCTATCATTTTGGTAACCTCCTCCATGAATTCTAATAGATTTGTTAAGCATGATCTCCCTCTGGTAAAACCATGCTGACTATTTCTGATTAGATTAAATTTGTCTAAATACATTACAATGTTTTTCTTTGATTATTGACTCTAACAATTTACAGACTATGCTCGTTAAACTCACAGGTCTATAATTGGCTGGATCTGATTTTTTTTCAGTTTTTGAATAAGGGGATCCCTCCTGCATCTTTCCAATCCCGTGGAACAATCCCTTTTGCAAGTGATTGAGAACATAATATAGCCAATGGTTTCGCTAGTTGGTCTCTAATTTCATACAGCAATATTGGATGAATACCATCTTGGCCAGAACATTTATCCACTTTCAACACCTCCAATTTTTAAAAAACCATTTCCTCTGTAATACAGATTGATCTTAATCCCACTGTATCCATGTCTCTTTGAAAAATATCTACAGGCTCTGGGATCTTGGAGCAGCCCCCAGGTTGACAAACCACTGGTCTAGAAGAAAAACATGACATCTACCTGTGGCGACCTGGTGTCCCAGCCCTCGACTGCCACTGTGAATCATCACACACACCTGGTCTTTAAATTCTATGCCCATCTTCTTGGCAGCATATTCATCGTAGATCTCCTCCACGACCTGGACTTCTGCGTAGTGGTTGCCTGCCCCTAGCGTGCCCAACTGCGGAACACAGACAGTAAATGATGATCTTGACAGTCACACGACAAGTCAAGCTTTCACAGTCAAGTGCAGTTACAGTCACACGACAAGTCAAGCTTTCACAGTCAAGTGCAGTTACAGTCACACGACAAGTCAAGCTTTCACAGTCAAGTGCAGTTACAGTCACACGACAAGTCAAGCTTTCAGTCATGTGCAGTCACAGTCACATGACAAATCAAGCTTTCACAGTCATGTGCAGTCACAGTATGAGACAAGTCAAGCTTTCACAGTCATGTGCAGTCCCAGTATGAGACAAGTCAAGTTTTCACAGTATGAGACAGGTCAAGCTTTCACAGTCATGTACAATCACAGTATGAGACAAACCATGCCTACCTGTTCCCCTCAGTTACCTGCACCAGAATTCTCACCTGAAGTAATGAAAACAAACCCATGCTGCAATCACAGAGACACATGCCTACCTGACCCCCCTCCCCTAATTACCTGTGCCAGAATGCTCACCTGAGGTAGTCCCCTCTTCTTAGCCCTACTGCTGACTTGGGATGGATCAGCCTGGAGCATTCTTCCATACTCTTCACAGTGCTCTTTATCCTCTGCCCAAGCATAGCCTAATGACATAATGTACCCATTACTAAACACTCATACATTTGCCACAACACACATTATACTCATTATATATATATATTATCCAATATATCGGATGACAGACCCCCACAGAATACATTATCCAATATATCAGATGACAGACCCCCACAGAATACATTATCCAATATATCAGATGACAGACCCCCACGGAATACATTATCCAATATATCAGATGACAGACCACCACGGAATACATTATCCAATATATCAGATGACAGACCACCACGGAATACATTATCCAATATATCAGATGACAGACCCCCCACGGAATGCATTTGATGATCAGAAGTCAATCCTTGAATATAAATGGTGGTGTACACACACATCATCCTTGCTGGCAACAATTCATGGATTTTTACTCAGGATTTGTTTTAGCTTAAACAAAATTGTGTTCTTTTTATATGTTCAGTCCTTAAAATAGATTTAAATAGAAATACTGGTACAAATCTGTTACTAAGACACAAATCTAACCAATGAGACTCAGATTACATCAATTAAGTATCCTTGTATCCCCATTTTCTCCAGACTTGACGTGTTTTCCTTTCTTTGCCCCATTATTTAATATATCCACATTTCAAGGCCTCCTATCCATCCATGTGCTCACCCTACAAGCTCCGATACCATACACAAGAATGACTAGAATACGTCATAACTTGCTTGATCACTCTCGTCTTTAATTTGTGAGTTATTTTGTTGGAAGTCAATATTTATCTTATGTTCCTGAACACAGTTTAACATATTCTCTAATTGCTTTCTATTTCTCATCGTCCATTCTTCGTTATATTTCCAAGATAGAAGAATCGCCAGAATTGTCCTAGTGCTTGATCCTTTCCTCGTAGCAGTAGTCCTGGTTTCTCATCTACTCTGCCATTCATTGTTGCAATGAAAGCACTATTTGTCTATATTACTGAGGGTACTTTATTCAATGAACAGCCTCAACTGATTGAAAAAAATGGCGACCCAAAATAGGAATTGGACGAGATGAACTAATGTTGTCAGGTGTTCCAAAGAGAACTAGAGGGAATCAATCAAGGCAGTTTTCAACTCTACTGTTGGCAGGTGTTCCAAGGAGAACTAGAGGGAACCAATCAAGACAGTTTCCAGGTCTACTGTTGGCAGGTGTTTCAAAGAGAACTAGAGGGAATCAATCAAGGCAGTTTCCAGGTCTACTGTTGGCAGGTGTTTCAAAGAGAACTAGAGGGAATCAATCAAGGCAGTTTCCAGGTCTACTGTTGGCAGGTGTTTCAAAGAGAACTAGAGGGAATCAATCAAGGCAGTTTTCAACTCTACTGTTGGCAGGTGTTCCAAGGAGAACTAGAGGGAATCAATCAAGGCAGTTTCCAGGTCTACTGTTGGCAGGTGTTTCAAGGAGAACTTGAGGGAATCAATCAAGGCAGTTTCCAGGTCTACTGTTGGCAGGTGTTCCAAGGAGAACTAGAGGGAATCAATCAAGGCAGTTTCCAGGTCTACTGTTGGCAAAGATAAGACATCAATGTCTTTTTTAATCTGTTTCTTGCAACAACAAAGAACAGTCCAACATTACATGTGATCATATCAACTATTGGGTCCAACATTACATATGCTCATATCAACTATTGGGTCCAACATTACATGTGATCATATCAACTATTGGGTCCAACATTACATATGCTCATATCAACTATTGGGTCCAACATTACATATGCTCATATCAACTATTGTGTTCAACATTACATGTGCTCAAATCAACTGCTGGATGCAGTTGCTTTCATTATGTGCAGCAAACTGATCAAGACCCCCACTTCATGCACATGGAAACAAGCTATTACTTCTTCTTCTATGTTCGCCCTGAAGAGGACGTTTGTGACGTAGTTTACATCGAGGCTGCAATATTTCTGCCTTTCGGCCAGACGAAACCGATTTCAGCAGGGCATTTTTTCTACCAGATTTGCCTTCCCTTTTCTGTCTTTAATCTCCTAGTCAGGCTGCACGATGCAGTCATGGGCCACCAGTTGCAGGCGGAATAGGGTCTTAGTCAGTTATGTGTCACTGAACCTGATACAAGCAGCCTTCCCTGTGCTGCATCTTCAACCTCTGGCAGTTATAGCAGATGGGGATGACATCATGACTAGCATAGTGGTGAGCCGTTGAGACACCTAGCATTGCACTACAACAAGGAGGACTAATGTTGACCTTCTTCAGTGACCTGGGATATAAACAGAAAACTACTTGATGCTGTCTTCAGAGACATTTATTAACTTAATATTTTGATACAGGTTTAGAAGACTATGCAAAGCCTTAGAGAAGGAACCACTCAGCAAAAGTAGCTCCAAAAAGAACATAACTTTGTTTCTACAAACTATTGAAGCCATGAATAAAAGCCAAACCTTCTCTCAGAGACCAGTCCATTCCCATCTCCAAAGCTTCTTCAAGATTTCTGCACACAAGTAAATCAAAGGAGTGAACAACAATTCTGTATTGACCAAGGGAGATGTCAATATAAAAATATACAACAATTATTAAGATATTTTGTAATTGCATTAGCCCTGTTTTATATTAGCAAGTGTGAGGGTCTAATGTCCCAATTGTGTTGGAGGTCCTGGTCATGTTGGATGTCTGTGTGGATGTCCTGGTTGTGTTGGATATCCTGGAAATATTGGAGGCCTGTGTGAATCTAATGTTCTGGTCACGTTGGATGTCCTGTTCATGAAAGAGGTGATCTACAAGGGTGACATTATGTGGTCGATCAACGACCACCCCTAGCATGCTGACAAAGATGACATTGTGTGAACGATCAACAACCACCTCTAGCATGCTGACATTGTGTGGTCGATCAACGACCACCTCTAGCATGCTGACATAGATGACATTGTGTGGACGATCAACGACCACCTCTAGCATGCTGACATGGATGATATTGTGTGGACGATCAACGACCACCTCTAGCATGCTGACATGGATGACATTGTGTGGTGGATCAACGACCACCTCTAGCATGCTGACATTGTGTGGTCGATCAACGACCACATCTAGCATGCTGACATAGATGACATTGTGTGGACAATCAACGACTATCTCTAGCATTTTGACATAGATGACATTATGTGGTCGATCAACGATCACCTCTAGCATGCTGACATGGATGACATTGTGTGGTCGATCAACGACCACCTCTAGCATGCTGACATTGTGTGGTCGATCAACGACCACATCTAGCATGCTGACATTGTGTGGACAATCAACGACTATCTCTAGCATTTTGACATAGATGACATTATGTGGTCGATCAACGATCACCTCTAGCATGCTGACATGGATGACATTGTGTGGTCGATCAACGACCACCTCTAGCCTTCTGACATAGATGACATTGTGTGGTCGATCAACGACCATCTCTAGCATTCTGACATAGATGACATTATGTGGTCGATCCACGACCACCTCTAGCATTCTGACATAGATGGCATTGTGTGGTCGATCAACGACCACCTCTAGCATGCTGACACTGCAACTGATGAACCAGAAATCCACAGACTAAGATGATGGAGCACATGCAACCAAGAAGATGCTGGAACCATCAGTAACAACACTCTGAGGGAGACTAAGCATCTATGGGTCTGCCTGATGTGCAGTGATACTAACTCTTAACAGATCAGAACAGAACAAACTGAAGTATATTGAGGTTAGTCATCAAATTTTATCCCTTTGCCATGACATACAAGCACCCAACACACTCTGATGCTACCAAACACAAGCATCCCAGAAATCTACAAAACAACCAACAATCCAACAATTTTGTTTTCTCATTTGGAGCGTCCCGTTGTGAATACATTTGGAGCCTTCACTTGCGAATACATTTGGAGCCTTCAGTTGCAAATACATTTGGAACCTTCAGTTTAAAATACATTTGGAGCCTTCAGTTGCGAATACATTTGGAGCCTTCAGTTGCAAATACATTTGGAACCTTCAGTTGAAAATACATTTGGAGCCTTCAGTTGCAAATACATTTGAAGCCTTCAGTGGCAAATACATTTTGAACCTTCAGTTGAAAATACATTTGGAGCCTTCAGTTGCAAATACATTTGGAGCCTTCAGTTGCAAATACATTTGAAGCCTTCAGTGGCAAATACATTTGGAACCTTCAGTTGAAAATACATTTAGAGCCTTCAGTTGCAAATACATTTGGAGCCTTCAGTTGCAAATACATTTGAAGCCTTCAGTGGCAAATACATTTGGAACCTTCAGTTGAAAATACATTTGGAGCGTTCAGTTGCAAATACATTTGGAGCCTTCAGTTGCAAATACATTTGAAGCCTTCAGTGGCAAATACATTTTGAACCTTCAGTTGAAAATACATTTGGAGCGTTCAGTTGAAAATACATTTGGAGCCTTCAGTTGCAAATACATTTGGAGCCTTCAGTTGCAAATACATTTGAAGCCTTCAGTGGCAAATACATTTGGAACCTTCAGTTGTGAATACATTTGGAGCCTTCCCAAAATCTAAATAGAATATAATAGAACTCTTCTAACAACCTGTTCAAAATCTAACTTAGAAACTTGGACAGGGTCCAGAATACTCATCTGTGCTTCATTAGTGGAGCAAGGAAGTCAACACCAACAGCAGTTTGAGAAATCCACATAAATATGAAACCAATTGAAATGCAGAGGGATAAAGTTATTATGATAGCTTATGAATGAAGTAGGAGAATGAAATGGGATCATCCCAACTGGCAAACTGGTAGCCAAAATGCAAAATTAAATAAATATCTGTTCTCAACCATTTTAGTTAAATCACAGATAGATACTACCTCCCAGAAAGAAGAGTTAGGTTATTTTTACAGACTTCATGTTCACCTTTCAAGCTTTAGAAGATGCTGGACATTGTAGAACTAATCTTATCCAAACCAAGATAGCGTACATTATCACCTCCCAAATTGTCAAAATAGTTATACAGGAGCTTGAGACACTCAACACCTGGCAATGACAAGCCAGATAGACCAGCAGAGAAGGGACCAAGACAAGAAAATCCACACACAGCAGCAACTCTACAAACAGCTCATAAAACCATCAAACAAGACAACTTGACTGAACAGATAAGCCACAAGAAACATGGGGAGGGAGATCTACAGACATATGGCAAGCCCAAATCCAAATGACAGTATCAATCAACTCACAAGGAAAGATCAGAGCACCATTTTCCAGCTGAGAACTCAAAACAGCCCCCAAGAACCTGAACAGAATCCAAGCACAACACACTCCAGAGTGTCACTTGTACAAACTCATACGAAACTCTTGACCATAATTTCTCTGAGTGCTCAGCTCTCAACGATGTTAGGAAAACACTTCTTTCAAGGTCAGATAAATGGAACACTTTCTACGAAATTAGACAACAACTAACAAACATGTGCAGATGCCATCACATGACTTCGAGTCGACAGCCGTGAGTCCGGATGCTGCTGGATCTTTAAGAACAACTCCAAAGCTAAGATGTGAAAGTTAACTTACTGCGCTGTCATCGGGATGATGCCCTTAGACCCAACACCAACAGGGATATGGTCAAACAGACACTGAGCCAGCTGCTCCTTCAGTGGCAGCACATCCTTTCTGTGCAAGTTGGTTCTCAACAGCCGGACCCCACAGTTGATATCAAAGCCCACACCGCCAGGGGAGACTACTGATTTAGGATCACCCATGTCAAATGCTGCCATATTTCCTGCAAAATAGTAGAGCAATACATACACAGAAGAAGTCAGGAAAATCTTGACTTTTATAAATCAAATGCTTGGAATCCAGGTGTTCAAACAAGTAGGTGGGATCAAGATGCTGAGCTGTTAGGACCAGTGAACCAGAGCTTGACAAGGAACTTCAACAACTCCATGTGTTGCTCCTGGAATAACAGGCCGCAGCAGGGCAGGCTGGCTAAGGAGAAGGGATCAATTTTAGAAGGCTAGCCCGGTACCAAAAAATGCCTGCTGAAGTCGAATGTATTGGACCAAAAGGTGCAAATATCGCAGCCAAGTTGTAAACTATGACACAGCACATTCCATTCTCCGGACTACATTCTACTACTTACAAATCCCCTATCAGAGCTTGGTAGCGAGAATTTGAGAATGGATGACGAAGAAGAAACAAGCAGGTTACACCTGCTGCCATGTAACCAAAGGCTATATGTTGTAGGTCCTTATTTTGCAACGCTTACTTCAACTTAACTCAACCTTTAGCACACTACATACGGTCGAGACAGTCTTGACCAACTCGGCCTACACAACCGGAATTTTTAAAATAATATATTTTTTGGCACAAAAACCCTACCCATAGCCATTTAAAAAAATGCTGAATATGTCACCATCTACACACGATATTTTGCTGGTAAAAGTATCGTATGTTAGATTACAAATGGATTTTGAAAAATTTTTCTTTTAATACACCTATTGGAGCAAGCTGACTTTTTGCGAAAGGTAAAGTAGGTTGTTGGAAAAGATCTTTATCGAGTAGACCTGTTTATTTTGTTTGTTTAGATGAAAGAACTACGTTTGAATTGAAAACTAACAGTTATGTCGATATTGTAAACACAGTATTGATACGATGTGGTTTTCATGGATTTCTATCGGAGCAACTAGGCCTAGCGGTCGAGTCCAATTTTTTTGGGTTGAGATTTCCATAAATTTTCAACTTCATCTTTTTGTATCTCAGAAACTAACAAACACACAACAAAGACAATAACACCCACAAGTTCTTTATTCAATTGTGTCTCTACACACAAGAAAATCATATTTATTGACAAACAAACAGAAAAGTTATAAATTTTGAAAGTCGTCTACCATAGCGAGATGTAAAGTTAATTAATTTGATCAAATTTTCTTAATAAATTATGTAGCGCGCTCAAGGTTAATGTCTTTATACTGGTTTAGAAGACTGCAGAGTCTGTATATACAACAAGTTTCATTTACATTACCTTGCTCTAAAAGCTATGCGCATGCAATCTATTCTTAAATGCATTAATTGTCCCTGACTCCACTACCCCCCATGGCAATGCATTGCAAGCATTCGCCACTCTAAAAAATATTTCCTAATATCATGTGTCTTACTAAGCTTGGGGGAAGCTTGACAGCATATTGAGTACTAATTGTATTGCTTTTTACGATTGTGCTCAGACAGTGGCTAACAGTGGATTTTCAATTGCCAAGGTGTCTTTTACCTGGCACAGCGTGTACACATAATCTCTGCGTTTTTCACCAATCTCCAATATGACTATATGCTGGTCTCACCTACATTGAGACCATGGAACGCTCAAAACTTGTGGGATATCAAACCCCATCTTTTCACACTTTCATTTTTTGAGAGGCGTTATAAATAACGATGTTTCAAAATTGTGCTTGTTTTTGTGTGGTCATAGAAATCCCAGTAACAAATATTCACTTCAAGAGTTACAAGACTATATAGTGAGTGCTTAATTATTCTATTGTTGGTCAACAATTTCTAGAATTATTCAGTAAAATTGGCTTGTGAATGATTGCTAAGAACTAAAACTATTTCATATTAATAAATGATGGTAATGTACACGTTCGTATCTTCTGTACTACTTATTTAATATGAATGATAAAACTACAACCGAGAATCAAATACTTCCAATCCCAGAACAGACCCACACACACACACATATACCATCAATAGCATTCCTATCTGCCCACTAACCATTCATTGTCAAAATGCTTTAACAAAATTGTCGGCAGCGAAACGTAAATTCAGTCCGATAAAAGTGACAAACAATGTCCTGGCACATTTTTCCACATTTTTTCACCAATGGTTACGCAACAGTTAAATGAAACTATTTATAAAAGACCTTCTTCCTCACGTCTTGCCAGGTATGAGACGACTTACCTATTGCAAATCCATAGCCTGAGTGGACATCCGGTAAGCCAATAGATTTCTGACCAGAAACAAAACAAAGGGATGATATTATTTGATTGCTTCATGAAAAATGAATTATTTTTGCTTCTTAAGTCTGGCAAAGATGGCGCCATAACTGGCTGCGAGTCTACATTTCTCTACTGTTTTGAATCATTATGGATGCCGCCAGACCACGGATTTGCCTGGAATTCACACTAGTCGACGACTTACACTTGTGTTCACGGATACGTGGAGTTGTTTTCCGTCTGGACTTGTTATTTTGTTCTTTTTTGTGTGATTTCTTCCATCCGTTTATCCTGGTCTTGACGCCGGCTGAATGGCGCTACGCTTAAACTAGTTATACCTGTGTCGTATCTCACGGGTTAGTTCTGCCAGTTCACCTTCACGAATATGGCGTGTGGGAATTTTAGATGCTACTATGATGAACTGAATACAGCTGGGGAGAGATGCCAGACTCACTCACACGCTGAGTGTTGTCCATACGATCTCTTGTGGTTATCGAAAAGGCACGACAAACTGCGTTAGATGCCTTCCCACCTTTCTACCCTGCGGGTTACATGTTTACGGAAAGGCTTCGGTGGTAACCCTGAGGCAAAATCTGCATCCTATGCTATCTCCAGTCGTCTCGATGAATGTCTTCCCACTGGCAAAAGGTAGCTTATGCTCTGTGAGTGAGGTTGACAAAAGGCGCAGTTTCTTCCTCACTTTAATCCAAATCTCTGCGCAAGTCACCCATTTAAGCGGACACAGCAAGAGATACGACTGTCCACCCGGCTGAACAAAGAGAGTGGTCTTCATCACTTGTGATGGACAAAAACTATCAAGTTGTTTGTATAATTCTGAAAGTGTCAAAATATGTCTTCTTATGTGTCTGACACCTGGGAATGTCTTGCGCAAAACAGATCTGACTGGAGAAGCGCAGTCAAATCGGGTGTAGCTGCCGGTGAAGATGACCGTGTTGTGAAAGCCCAGAACAGACGGGAGACGCGGAAATCCCGAGCAGCGGGAACACCATCCCCTTCTACAAACCTCGTGTGCCCGATATGTAGCAGATGTTTTCGTGATCGCATTGGCCTGTTCAGCCACATGCACACCCACACCCAACAGGGAAATCTGTGACAAGGATGATGTCGGCGGTCCTCATCGACAACGATGGACAGCTATTATTATGTGTCTGACATAAATGATATACCAAACTAATGGCATTAGACTCAGACGGTAGTATTCACCAAAAGATGTTTCAGTCACATACAGTCAAGGTCACTTCAACCAGAGGGTAGTATTCACCAATAGATGTCTCAGTCACATACAGTCAAGGTAACTTCACCCAGTGTTCACCAATAGATGTCTCAGTCACATACAGTCAAGGTCACTTCACCCAGTGTTCACCAATAGATGTCTCAGTCACATACAGTCAAGGTCACTTCACCCAGTGTTCACCAATAGATGTCTCAGTCACATACAGTCAAGGTCACTTCACCCAGTATTCACCAATAGATGTCTCAGTCACATACAGTCAAGGTCACTTCACCCAGTGTTCACCAATAGATGTCTCAGTCACATACAGTCAAGGTCACTTCACCCAGTGTTCACCAATAGATGTCTCAGTCACATACTTGATATCAAATTGTCAAATGTAAAACCAAGCACAGACTTGATGCAAAGACCAGGGCAACAGCCAATACAGTCAGAAGTTAAGAAGAGAATGTGGAGATGGATAGGACACATACTGAAGGAGAAGTCTAACATATAACCAGACATGACATAGATTGGAACCTACAAAGTATTTGAAGTAGGTAGAGGGTCAAAGTTTCAACATTACGTGTTTTAAGGAGAGCTAGAAGAAATAAAGTAAGCTAAGATCTGAAAAGTGTGGTGGTAGAGCCCTTGCTTCTCGCTGTAAATGTGCTGCATTGACCTGCTTCAGTCAACCAAGTTGTAAATGGGTATCTGGCTAGGAATGGAAAAGAAGGAAAATATCGCCTATAAAAAGGTGAGGCCTCCTGCAACTGTCTAATACTTTATCCCTGACGGCAGTATTTACTACCGGATTATCTTTACATCCCTCTGGTGCGGCAGAACCTTTTCAACCACAGATAGTATTTTTGGTGATATCAGAGCGTGTTCACCATCATGATCGTGGGCGAGCACTCTTGGAATCAGCCATGAAGTTTGTGTCAGACGCTAGCGATGAAGATGGTACTCACCGAAACAATGCCAGGAAGGGCAGCCACGTTAGCTATCTGCTTCATGCCAGGTAGGAACCCACCAAAACCTCTGTTGCCGCATGACTGCTTCAGCTCATCAAACATTAGTTTTTCCAAATTGTCATTGACATAGAAATATCCGTCCACCTATGTTAAGAAGAAAGAATTTAATCTAAAACAAGTGTTACATTTAACAAAAATTATCAGCTACCTTATCGGATCATGAGGAGTAAAGAATAGTGGCATGTATTAATAGGTGGCTAAAGTGGGTAACATTTCAAACAAATTGCTACAGACAGCGTATAAGCAAGAGTGCATCAAGGGCTTAGTCAGTACAGGTTCCCTGTTAGAGGTCTAGTGTACAGTGATAGGCCTGGTACAGGTTCCCTGTTAGAGGTCTAGTGTACAGTGATAGGCCTGGTACAGGTTCCCTGTTAGAGGTCTAGTGTACAGTGATAGGCCTGGTACAGGTTCCCTGTTAGAGGTCTAGTGTACAGTGATGACCTTGGTACAGGTTCCCTGTTAGAGGTCTAGTGTACAGTGATAGGCCTGGTACAGGTTCCCTGTTAGAGGTCTAGTGTACAGTGATGACCTTGGTACAGGTTCCCTGTTAGAGGTCTAGTGTACAGTGATAGGCCTGGTACAGGTTCCCTGTTAGACGTCTAGTGTACAGTGATGACCTTGGTACAGGTTCCCTGTTAGAGGTCTAGTGTACAGTGATAGGCCTGGTACAGGTTCCCTGTTAGAGGTCTAGTGTACAGTGATGACCTTGGTACAGGTTCCCTGTTAGAGGTCTAGTGTACAGTGATAGGCCTGGTACAGGTTCCCTGTTAGAGGTCTAGTGTACAGTGATGACCTTGGTACAGGTTCCCTGTTAGAGGTCTAGTGTACAGTGATGACCTTGGTACAGGTTCCCTGTTAGAGGTCTAGTGTACAGTGATGACCTTGGTACAGGTTCCCTGTTAGAGGTCTAGTGTTCAGTGATAGGCCTGGTACAGGTTCCCTGTTAGAGGTCTAGTGTACAGTGATGACCTTGGTACAGGTTCCCTGTTAGAGGTCTAGTGTACAGTGATGACCTTGGTACAGGTTCCCTGTTAGAGGTCTAGTGTACAGTGATGACCTTGGTACAGGTTCCCTGTTAGAGGTCTAGTGTTCAGTGATAGGCCTGGTACAGGTTCCCTGTTAGAGGTCTAGTGTACAGTGATGACCTTGGTACAGGTTTCCTGTTAGAGGTCTAGTGTACAGTGATGACCTTGGTACAGGTTTCCTGTCAGAGGGCTAGTGAAGTGATAGGTCTTGTACAGGCTCCCTGTCAGAGGGCTAATGTACAGTGAGACTTGGAGGTTTACTACTGAAAATACTAGAAGGTACAATCAGTTCAGGGAGAAAAACAAAGAGGACATCCAAGAAATAAGAACATCCAACAGGTGCTCGAGACCATCCAACAGGTGCTCAAGAACATCCAACAGGTGCTCAAGAACATCCAACAGGTGCTCGAGACCATCCAACAGGTGCTCAAGAATATCCAACAGGTGCTCGATACCATCCAACAGGTGCTCGAGACCATCTAACAGGTGCTCAAGAATATCCAACAGGTGCTCGATACCATCCAACAGGTACTCGAGACCATCTAACAGGTGCTCAAGAACATCCAATAGGTGCTCAAGAACATCCAATAGGTGCTCAAGAACATCCAACAGGTGCTCGAGACCATCCAACAGGTGCTCAAGAACATCTAACAGGTGCTCAAGAACATTCAACAGGTGCTCAAGAACATTCAACAGGTGCTCAAGAACATTCAACAGGTGCTCAAGAACATCCAACACGTGCTCAAGAACATCCAACAGGTGCTCGAGACCATCCAACAGGTGCTCGAGACCATCCAACAGGTGCTCGAGACCATCCAACAGGTGCTCGAGACCATCCAACAGGTGCTCAAGAACATCCAACAGGTGCTCAAGAACATCCAACAGGTGCTCAAGAACATCCAACAGGTGCTCGAGACCATCCAACAGGTCCTCAAGAACATCCAACAGGTGCTCAAGAACATCCAACAAGTGCTCGATACCATCCAACAGGTGCTCAAGAACATCCAACAGGTGCTCAAGAATATCCAACAGGTGCTCAAGAATATCCAACAGGTGCTCGATACCCTCCAACAGGTGCTCAAGAACATCCAACAGGTGCTCAAGAACATCCAACAGGTGCTCAAGAACATCAACTTATGATGTGCTAAAGAGTTGTTTTTTTCCCTGAGAACATCAGGGTGATATGATCAGATGACTTCAACACCAGTCTCCTGACTAACAGAAGGCAGCAGTGTGACATGATCAGATGACTAGAGGACTGTGGCATGACATTATCAGATGACTTTAACACCAGTCTCCAGACTGACTAGCCAGATGATGGTGATATCTGTACTATGTAGCTTATAACTTCTCAATACTGATAATGAAGTACATATTCTTACACTAACATAACTAAGATGTCTTGTCAGTTATGGGCACCTTTAATCTTACACTAACATGTCAGTTATTGACACCTTTAATTTTACACTAACATAACATGTCAGTTATTGACACCTTTAATTTTACACTAACATAACATGTCAGTTATGGCCCCCTTAATCTTACACTTACATAAGTAAAATGTCTAGTCACTTATAGACAATTTAATCTTACACTAACATAACTAGGAAGCCTAGTTAGTTATAAACAATTTAATGTTACACTAACATAACTAAGATGGTTTGTCAGTTACAGAAAATTTAATCTTACACTAACATAACTAGGATGCCTAGTTAGTTATAGACAATTTAATCTTATACTAAAATAACTAGATGGTTTTTCAGTTATGGACACCGTTAATCTTACACTAACATAACTAAGATGACATATCAGCTACTGCAAACTTTACAAAATACAAGTCTTCTTCATCATTTGTTCTTTTGAAAGTTAGGTACACAGTGCTGCATTTTACAGCAGAGCTAGCAATATCTGTACCTTTCTGTTCAGTATATCCGCTTTCTGCAAATATTTGTATTTAAGTTAACTCTCTCTATCCTTGAACTGTTCCCAGCCTACCTGAAAGACAGCAAGTTGCATAGAGCTAATAATGTTTTTTATCTTCTAGGTGGACTGTCTTTCTGAATGAAAGAGCCTCGCTTACTTCGGTTGTGCTCGGTGCCAGCATCTCTCATCTGCAAGGCACCAGGTGATTTTAAATCAGTTTTCTTTCTTCTACAATGGTTGTCTTTTGAGGGTGATGAGTCTCAATAGAAAAGTCTCACTACTGTAATTTTCTAATCTATGACAAATTTACCTTCATGTTGTCAACAAAACCCTTTTTTATGTGCCAACAGTGACTGTTGATTTTTTCCAAGAAGTTTTTCTCCTCGTTGAATGTACGCATCTTGAAATTGAAGACTATTTTCCTCCAAATGTTATTACTCTGAAAAGTGCATCAGACAATGAAAAATATAAAATTGACAAGAACATATTGCAGTACTTAATCATCAATATGTTTCTAATAGTTCATTGACTGTATCTCTAAATGCGTGCACAGATATAACAAAATGGACGATTGTAGTTTAAAAATACATTTGCCAGCATGTGGGAAAATACCTAAGATCCCTCAAGTGGCAAGGATAAACTCAAAGCCAAGCCAATATGAAAACTATCAATGCTCACCACAGAAAGACATTCCCTTAATAAAGACTATCAAACTGCACCATCATTTGGTTGATCAGTCCTGAGCTCACTTCATTTCAGGTAAAATATACTGGTCAAGATCCCCACCTCACTTCCACGCAGTCTCACTGGAAATGGGCTGTTTTCATGGCAGCCTGGCTAATGACGTGATCTCCGTAGTAGGGAGCGACACGCAGATTAAACCAAGCATAACACAACTGCCTGGAGCACCTAGGTACACCTTCATTAAGCATGTTTGGGATTTGACTCATCATTTGAGGAAAGCTACTACAACCTGGCATATGACCGCCCTTTTCAGTGCTCACAAAGGAGTCAAGATACCCATTGTGGGCACTCAGCAACAACATATATCAAGATTATCATTCTATATATGGGGAGAGAAGACTATATCCGATCCAGTAAAGCATAACGATCACACTAGGCTTGTTAGTCAGGGTCAGGTGAAACATAGTGAACAAGACCACACCACTTCCAAGCAGTTCTCCCTGTAAATGGGTCAATTCATTCTCATCTGACTAAGGAGGTGGAGATCGACACGTGTGATCCATATGGTCATAGTGGTGAGTTTACTGAGGAGCCTTGCAGTGTTACGTGTATTATTACATCCAGGAGCTGTTCACCTCATCAAGTGCACCTCAGGAAAGTTGATGTTAAATTGTTAACTGAGCGATGTAGTCTAATCCGCTAGCAAATAAAGTAGTAAAGAGTACCTAACTCAAGTACGAGTGTGGCATTACTAGTATTAGCAACAACAATATTTTATACTTATATTTTAATGTTCAAAGCTGGCATAAATTCCCCACCATCAATTCGAGAGTGAGCGTGTTACGACGTACTCACGTACTGTTTGTTAACTTTGTTAAGAGTACAACTTACAAGTCTCTCTGAAGTCTCTGCCTAACTATATTGATAATTCTCCTTTCCTTAGACTTTAAACCTTACTGACTTACTCCTTAAAGGAGTCCTTTGCCAACCTTAATTTTATAGTTTTATTTAATTACCTCACTATTAATATTAATAAAGAGCATTACATAGATGTTAGAATGATAGATTGATCATTGAATTGATTACATTACATAACACTGCCAGCAGTTAGTAAACAGTGCTGAGATCCATAACATCAGACAGAGCTAGTCACAATTCACACAGTTGAGTGCCTAACTAACTTAGTAAAGTAATGAACTTACTAAACTAAGCCTAGGCAGAACATACTACTACTAGTACTAGTACTAGTACTAGACTTAACTCAAACTGACTTAAAAGTTAAGTCATAAAATTAAAAGTGACTAGTCTGGAGAAGGCGCAGATTCTGTACTTTAAAAAAAAAGATGTCATGAGTGCTGCAGCAGGCAGCTTTTTAATCGTGGCATGAAGAGCTTCGAGATTAAACACGATACTAATATCTCATGCCATATAGCGCTTACAACGTATACAATTTTAATTACATTTGCTGAGACTCACCGTCTGACTTCTCAATATCTCAACAACCGGAAACTGAAAACCGAAACAAGGCCGGCTATTCTTATCATAACACCTCATCAAGGGAGAGTACTTGTTGATAAGGGACATAAACAAGTTATTGACTAACTGATAGAAATATACACATTTTCACCCCACGGGAAACAGGGCAACCACTGAAACTTGTACCTTTATATTCAAGCTTATGCAATAACCAGTATCAATAACAATGGTT
Organism: Ariolimax columbianus; assembly: GCA_036924085.1. Classification (NCBI taxonomy): domain Eukaryota; kingdom Metazoa; phylum Mollusca; class Gastropoda; order Stylommatophora; family Arionidae; genus Ariolimax; species Ariolimax columbianus. The sequence continues at coordinate 2,349,739 of JAVGWX010000009.1, forward strand.
TTACATGATGAGCTTGCTAGCCTAATGTTCAACTCTATTTAGGTGAATTTTACGACATGCTTCGAAGGTCATATTGGTCGTATTCTTTCCAACCGTGACACCATACGGGTAGGTAATATACATTATACGACTTCAACCCTGATATCACACGGGTAGGTAACATACATTATACGACTTCAACCCTGATATCACACGGGTAGGTAGCAGGCGGTATACGACTTCGAACGTGGGAAAACTTATCTGCTAGAGTGAGAGGCATGGTAGTTACTGAACGGAACGGGAAATACTTGACAGCAACCTCCAGCACGAGAATGAGACAGTGACCGTGTATCAGAGGTTGCTACTTTATGAGACCTCTTTAATGATTGTCGCAATCGTTTCTGACTCTTAATGATTGTTTCGGAATCTATGAAGGAGCTGGGTATTGAATGAGTGGATATTGGACATAGAGGTCTAGAACTTTCGGAATCACGTGTCGATCCACTGTCCTGGCCATACTTCGATAAACGTTTAATGACAGTTTACATATGATATATCAAACTATTGAGAATGTTATGCAGAATAGAATGTAATAATGTTATTTGATAATAGAGGGTCTCTTCCATTGTTACATTATCCTAGACGTCAATCCGACAGGAAGTCCGTATGGGAGGAAGCCAATAACATTATGTTTACATCCTGATTCTGTAGTTAAGTCGAAGAATCAAAGTCATTGCACACGGTTTAATTCATTAGTGCTCTGTTCTTCTCCGTATTTATGGAGAATTTCTGCACAATGTAAGAACTCTGTACCACCTGCGAGGATCAGTAATAGATTGGCTAGGTTTTTAACATAATTTTTAATTTTGCCCCAGCAGCGGCCGCTAAGCTTACTCGTTTCTTCTTCTTCTTCTTCTTCTTCTTCTTCTTCTTCTTCTTCTTCTTCTTCTTCTTCTTCTTCTTCTTCTTCTTCTTCTTCTTCTTCTTCTTCTTCGTCTTCTTCCTCGTTCGTCTTCAGAGTTCAACAAAATGACTCTAACAAAGGAAGGGGTCGACTCAAGGCTCTGTACGCTTCCGTACAGCTTCTCGTGGTTTCCACTGCCGTGCGCGACACTGCACACGGACGTCCGATCTCCACTATCCAGAGATCCGGGGATATACCAGAACGTCCACGTAAAAAAATGCCGGTCTCCACCGGGATTTGAACCTGCGACCTCCAGCACCCAAGGCCGACGTCTTATCTCGAGACCCCTCAGTCCACTTATTCTTTGCTCTATTGTACCAGTGGGGACCTACTCAAACCACTCCTCCACCGCATACGGTGAGGTGTATTGGAACGAGAGAGAGAGAGAGAGAGAGAGAGAGAGAGAGAGAAAAGAGGGAGAGTCGATTTGTGAGACTGAAAACGAGTGACACGTTCATTCTTTTGATATACCTACATAATTCAGCTTTGTACAAAATTCCACGATCTAGGATCACTGTAGCGTAATTGAATTCTGTGAGAAACATACACTTCTAACAACAATATTGAATGACTATAGCACACATTTGACATGCAGCACTGCACGGCTCTGGATCATGGACTCTAAGCAGAGACGATGAAAAGAAAGTAGAAGCTTTTAAGACGTAGTTCTATCGCAGGATGCACAGTCAGATAGACAGACAAGCGAACAAGTACATAATCATATACGGGACCAAAGATAACTATTGACGAGTTATACAAAACCTGTAGGTTGTCTTGGCTTGGTTATATCAGACATGGAAGTCTACGATTCAAAATACTGGAAGGGAAAATTGGAAAAGGGTGTCCAAAAAACAAGAACATGACATGGGCATGTACGATCTGTCGTGAACAGAGCACAGGGGCGAGAGGTGATCAGAGGACAATGGAGAGAGGTGATCAGAGGACAGTGGAGAGAGGTGATCAGAGAACAGTGGAGAGAGGTGATCAGAGGACAGTGGAGAGAGGTGATCAGAGGACAGTGGAGAGAGGTGATCAGAGGACAGTGGAGAGAGGTGATCAGAGAACAGTGGCGAGAGGTGATCAGAGAACAGTGGAGAGAGGTGATCAGAGAACAGTGGAGAGAGGTGATCAGAGAACAGTGGAGAGAGGTGATCAGAGAACAGTGGAGAGAGGTGATCAGAGGACAGTGGCAAGAGGTGATCAGAGGACAGTGGAGAGAGGTGATCAGAGGACAGTGGCGAGAGGTGATCAGAGAACAGTGGAGAGAGGTGATCAGAGAACAGTGGAGAGAGGTGATCAGAGAACAGTGGAGAGAGGTGATCAGAGGACAGTGGAGAGAGGTGATCAGAGGACAGTGGAGAGAGGTGATCAGAGGACAGTGGAGAGAGGTGATCAGAGGACAGTGGAGAGAGGTGATCAGAGAACAGTGGCGAGAGGTGATCAGAGGACAGTGGAGAGAGGTGATCAGAGGACAGTGGAGAGAGGTGATCAGAGGACAGTGGAGAGAGGTGATCAGAGGACAGTGGAGAGAGGTGATCAGAGGACAGTGGAGAGAGGTGATCAGAGGACAGTGGAGAGAGGTGCACATAGAACTTTAAAACGAGTCTCCGGACTGACTAACAGAGGACAATAGTGTGACATGATCACACGACTCCAACACGTCTCTAGACTGAGAGAGGACAGCGGAGAGACATGATCAGACGACTCCAACACGTCTCTAGACTAATAGAGGACAGTGGAGAGACATGATCAGACGACTTCAACACGTCTCTAGACTGACTGAAAAATTAAGTAGCTTGTCCTTTACCGAACGTCGCGTTTTACAACCACCACATATTTGGCTGTTATAAGACTGTCTTGGCAGGTGTGCAGGACGGTAGGCTGTTATACGTCTCTTGGCAGGTGTGCAGAACGGTAGGCTGTTATAAGTCTCTTTGCAGGTGTGCAGGACGGTAGGCTGTTATAAGTCTCTTGGCAAGTGTGCAGTACGGTAGGCTGATATAAGTCTCTTGGCAGGTGTGCAGAACGGTAGGCTGTTATAAGTCTCTTGGCAGGTGTGCAGGACGGTAGGCTGTTATAAGTCTCTTGGCAGGTGTGCAGTACGGTAGGCTGTTATAAGTCTCTTTGCAGGTGTGCAGAACGGTAGGTTGGCAGGTGTGCAGTACGGTAGGCTGTTATAAGTCTCTTGGCAGGTGTGCAGTACGGTAGGTTGGCAGGTGTGCAGTACGGTAGGCTGGCATTACTTTCAGTACGTGGAGGAGCAATCAGCCGAGAAAAAATACCAGTGTCTGCCAGACTGGATACGGTGGGAATCGAATCCGGTGGGTTAGGATTGTGAAAACCGAGCGAGTTTCACCCCTAGGCCACACAAACATGATGATAACACACATACTGAGCTCGACTGGTTGTATCGGTTAACCTATCCATTGGGCGTGAAAGTCAATCTCAGAACTACTTGTACCATATTGGTGAAGACTTCACGTCCCGTTCTCACGGTGTATTTGCAACAAATTGTGAAACAATAGACCGGCCAACAAGGTGAGAATATACGCTGAAATCCCTCGTAGTGATGAGTCTGCTGAGAAACAGTGCACTACTGCGAGGATCCATGTCCTCCTTCATCAGAATGCAGTGTGATGCAAGACAAGCCACTGCGAAGAGAAATAACACGTTCATTTCACATCAATCTTTCTGTAGCCGTGCTCCGTGCATTGCCCGAGCACTGATTCATGTCTTCATCACTTTATGATGCTGTTAAAAGTAACAATTTATCGCCATTCTATGTCAAATATATGCGTTTTGCACTGTACAAACTCGAAATCAGTACATACAAGATCGATACCGCAATTTCCAACACACCACTAGGCCAGCGACAAACGACATCAGAGTTCCATCGACCACATTATTGCAAGTGGCACGCTGGGACAAAAATATGCCGGCCATTCTGGAACCAGGAATGCTGAGTTCTGTGAGAGAGTAGAGCGGCAGGCGTGTAGGTTGGGTGTTCAGTGTTCGATACAACAGGACGGGAGATCTGTTGTTGTCGCTGGTGGTTAATGGTGTACCAGGCTGGTGCTGCTGCCTACAGTTCGTTCACTTCTCTTGGCTATATGCTCAACACTCATAGATATTACATATCCCGGTGGTGTTAACTTCTCACACGCTGCTGTACTCGCCAACTCGACGTGGGATATTCAATTCATTATCATGGTAATGTGTTGTCTATGTTCAGAATTTTTGGTTGTACAAAAAAAGTGCTTCCCTTACAGATTAACCTTTTAAGGTGTCAATGTAAACTGTCCGGATTGGTTTCCTATCTCGGCGTCTGATATTCAATTCATTATCATGGTAATGCGTGGTCTATGTTCTGGATTAAACCAATATTATGTTTCCCTTGCCCCTCCATATTTATTTATCTTTTCATTTTGTCTCACGATTGGTTGGTCAGTTTGATATGAAATATTGAAGTCGTTATTTGTCTCTGTTGCCTGTTCGTTCTGCGGGAGACATAGGGCCACATATGCAGCTGATCCCTTACAGTAAGCCTGTATGCCAGCACTTGTAATAGCGATTTAAATAGCAAGGAGTTCACTCCAGGCTGCTAGCCTTATGTACAACCTTATTTAGTCGTCATTAACGACATGAATAGAAAATGGCAGTTGTTCTGATCTGCCTACACTGGGTACCAGCCGGATGTAGTTAATTACCATGGTAATGAGACACACGTCTGACGCTGAAACATGTAATAGTAGTACTGTAATCTGCCAGGCATGTAATAAGAGACACGTAAGGAGGGTTGTGCATTGGGCTGGCTACCCCACAAGTTAGGAGGGTTGTGCATTGGACTGGCTACCCCACAAGTTAGGAGGGTTGTGCAATGGGCTGGCTACCCCATACTGCGGAAACTAAGATACAAAACAATGTTTGATAGACTGATAGGTAAGCAAGGTAGAAGACACTACACCCCAAGTTAGAATAGGAGCGACTAATTGAGTAAGCATGAAAAACATCCAGCTAAGTTTATATTCTGCAGTTGTTACAGATACACAATTTCTTTGACTTACAGATACAAAATTTCCTTACAGATACAAAATTTCCTTCATTTACAGACACAAAATGTGTTCCATTTACAGAAAAAAATATCCTCCACAGATCAAACTTGTTTGACAGACTTTTACATTCAGTTTAAACGTAATTATAAGGAGTCTTTTTTGGGTTCTTTTGTACTAAAAAAAAAATAATCCATGGCAGAGGTACTTTTTACCTGAGTGGTTTTAAAGGTAGTCGCGCAGCAGTAATTGCAATTAGGGATGAAGTGTTAGACACTTGACAGGACAGTACTAGACCCACGTTTTTTGATGAAGTCGAGTGGCCAGTACTATTTCTCGCTGCTCTTCACCGCGGTCTATCTTGTCAAGTTTGCCTTGGGATGTGAGGAGAACCAATGTAAACTATCACCAAAGTCGTTCCGAGTACCAGCATCAAGTGCGAATTACATTAGCAATAACAACAGCAGCAGCAACAACGACAACAACCAAGGTTCACAAAGTGAGAGAAGAAATAATAAGTCTGTAACCTGGAACGCTGCCATCAAAGTAGACTAAGGAGGGTAGGACATGAGGTCGGCAGTTTGGTTAGTATGTTGTACCTGGTATTGAAGTGATGTGGTAGTTTGGTCAGTATGTTGTACCTGGTCCTGGTCCTGAAGTGATGGGATAGTTTGGTCAGTAAGTTGTACATGGTCCTGAAGTGATGTGATAGTTTGGTCAGTAAGTTATACATGATCCTGAAGTGATGTGATAGTTTGGTTAGTATATTGTACCTGGTCCTGAAGTGATGTGATAGTTTGGTTACTATGTTGAAACCTGGTTCTGAAGTGATGTGGTAGTTTGGTTACTATGTTGAAACCTGGTTCTGAAGTGATGTGGTAGTTTGGTTAGTATGTTGTACCTAGTCCTGAAGTGATGTGGTATTTTGGTCAGTATGCTGAAACCTGGTCCTGGTCCTGAAGTGATGTGATAGTTTTTTCAGTAAGTTGTACATTGTCCTGAAGTGATGTGATAGTTTGGTTAGTATGTTGTACCTGGTCCTGAAGTGATGTAGTAGTTTGGTTAGTATGTTGTACCTAGTCCTGAAGTGATGTAGTAGTTTGGTTAGTATGTTGAAACCTTATACTGAAGTGATGTGATAGTTTGGTCAGTAAGTTGTACATGGTCCTGAAGTGATGTGATAGTTTGGTCAGTATGTTGTACCTGGTCCTGAAGTGATGTGATAGTTTGGTCAGTATGTTGTACCTGGTCCTGAAGTGATGTGGTAGTTTTGTTAGTATGTTGTACCTGATCCTGAAGTGATGTGATAGTTTGGTTAGTATGTTGTACCTCGTCCTGAAGTGATGTAGTAGTTAGGTCAGTGTGTTGTACCTGGTCCTAGTCCTGAAGTGATGTGATAGTTTGGTCAGTATGTTGTACCTGGTCCTGGTACTGAAGTGATGTAATAGTTTGATCAGTATGTTGTACAAGGTCCAGGGCCTGTAGTGATGTGGTAGTTTGGTCAGTAACTTGTATATGTTCCTGCTCTTGTAGTGATGTGGTAGTTTGGTAAATATGTTGTACCTGGTCCTGAAGTGATGTGGTAGTTTGGTCAGTATGTTGTACCTGGTCTTGAAGGGATGTGGTAGTTCGGTCAGTATGTTGTACCTGATCTTGAAGGGATGTGGTAGTTTGGTCAGTATATTGCATCTTATCCTAGAGTGATATTTTCTTTTGGTCAGCACGTTTCATTTTGTCATCATGATTCATCTGGTCAGCATGATTCATCTGGTCAGCATGATTCACCTGGTCAGCATGATTCACCTGGTCAACATGATTCACCTGGTCAGCATGATTCATCTGGTCAGCATGATTCACCTGGTCAGCATGTTTCCCATGGTTAGCATGATTCACCTGGTCAACATGATTCCCCTGGTCTGCATGATTCATCTGGTCAGCATGATTCACCTGGTCAGCATGATTCATCTAGTCAGCATGATTCATCTGGTCAGCATGATTCACCTGGTCAGCATGATTCACCTGGTCAGCATATGTCATCTGGTCAGCATGATTCACCTGGTCAGCATGATTCACCTGGTCAGCATTTTTCACCTGGTCAGCATGTTTCACCTGGTCAGCATGTTTCACCTGGTCAGCATGTTTCACCTGAACCTGGTTTGAGGCTGGGTCGTTGTCACTAAGTTTCACCTGACCTTGATGCTCGCGACTTGGCACTCAGAATGAAGGTTAGACAATGCAAGGGACGCCTGACTGGATCCACGAGGAATATTTATGAGGAAGGAAGAATATCACCCTACTGTACCTTGCTGTCTGTTAAGTCAACTCAGTATTGGTGTGCATAAGGCTGGCAATCTTTTTATACAAAATAAAAAGCCACAGAAAACATCTCTGATGGTGCAAGTAGCTGCAAGGATCCAGGTTTCATTCAAGTGTATCGACTCTTCTGGTCGTCTTAAGTTCTTACTGGAGGGAACAATGAAATGTGAGACATTCGAGATAAGACGATGAAGCATGCGAGTCAAAATAATCTTGTCAAATAATATTATAATTGCTTAACATATTCAATGTGATTTTCGTAGTGTGTCGGTCATAGAACCAACCACGTGATCTCCAGCATCCACTTATAAATACTCTAAATTCTCTCGGTGGAAAGTTCAGAAATCCTTAGATTGCTGGTTCTAGTCTGGCTCGTGAGAATAATTTTTTAAATTCAAAGTTGTGCAATCAAAAACTTGTGTAATTAAAACTTATTTTTGGCTGGAAACCATTATTGAAGATATAAAATTGATTTCACAATTTCAGAATTTATTTTTGTATGCACTTATTATTTGACGAAACAATATAAAAATATTTCTTATTGAGTCGATGCATTTTGCAATACGAGTGAGTGAGGCTGATATTTAGCATTTGCGTATTGATATCATACATTTTAGATGGAGCAAGCATTCTCACACATTTGATACGGTTTCTATTAAAAGCCCAGTTCAATGTCGATCCGAGAAACAGATCATGAAAACGGTTTGTTTGTTTTTTGCTTAGATGTTTGCCTCACTAGTTTCTACTGGCGGAGGCGCGCCATTTTCCACCCCAGACCGTAGTCAATTGGGCGATATCAGGACGCATAAACCAGTGCTTGGATGCATGTGTGCATCTGTATGTACCTATGCTAGGTTTGTGCGCCCTCAGAAGCTAGCCCAACCAAAGTGCAATGGAAGGGTTTTACCACGAGGGCGCGTGTGAAAGTTGTGCAAGAGTGTGACTGTGGGACAGAGTCAAATGAAACAGAGTGAGGTGAGGAGAGAGAATGGGAAGAGTTGCCCCCGTCCACAGTCAGTGGTCCTGGTCTCATGAAAACTGGAAAGTTTGTTGAACCAATTCTACAAGCTAAACACACAAGTACATCAGAGCCAGAAACATTTAAATGACCCACGACAACTCAGTTGGTAGTGGAATATTTAGAAATCCTTAAGTCACTGGTTCAAATCTCGTTAACAGGAATATTTATCTTTCAAAGTTATGTCAGAAAAACATTAAACATTTTTATTTTGATTAACATCTTCAAACATTGGCCATTGTTGACGGGTAATTGCTAGCTGTTACATAATTATTGAAGGTTGTTCCCCTTTATCTTATGGACGTTCACGAATTCTTGCCCTTCTCCTACTGAATAAAAAACAACTTAGATCAAACGTGAAACAACATTTTGTGTGGCGGGTTCTCGTTCATCATACGGACGGGGAGAGAATAGGACAAAGATAGCTAGAACAGGAACACTTGGAAAGAAGGTGCATTTGGATATGACACACACTGCAGACGATCCAAGCCAGTATCTGACACACACTGCAGACGATCCAAGATTGTATCTGACACACACTGCAGACGATCTAAGCCAGTATCTGACACACACTGCAGACGATCCAAGCCAGTATCTGACACACACTGCAGACGATCCAAGCCAGTATCTGACACACACTGCAGACGATCTAAGCCAGTATCTGACACACACTGCAGACGATCCAAGCCAGTATCTGACACACACTGCAGACGATCCAAGCCAGTATCTGACACACACTGCAGACGATCTAAGCCAGTATCTGACACACACTGCAGACGATCCAAGCCAGTATCTGACACACACTGCAGACGATCCAAGCCAGTATCTGACACACACTGCAGACGATCCAAGCCAGTATTTGACACACACTGCAGACGATCCAAGCCAGTATCTGACACACACTGCAGACGTTCCAAGCCAGTATCTGACACACACTGCAGACGATCCAAGCCAGTATCTGACACACACTGCAGACGATCTAAGCTAGTATCTGACACACTGCTAGTATAAGTAGCCAATTTATTTCCGGGAATGTCAGGAGGGGGGGGGGGGGTTAAAGTAAGGTAATACAACAACCTGATAGGTAATGTAATATAACAGTCCGAGAAAAGAGGCAATATAACACTCTGAGAAGGTAATACAACACCATCAGAAGTAAGGTAATAGAACACCATCAAAAGTAAGGTAATACAACACCATCAGAAGTAAGGTAATAGAGCACCATCAGAAGTAAGATAAAAGAACACCATCAGCAGTCAGAATAACAGATCATTCTAAGAAGAAACATAGAGGAGAGAATTAGACGATGGTCTATTTATCTATTGACAAAGCAGCGTGCGTGTGCGATAGTGTGTGTGTAAATGCATGTGTGTGTGTGATGTCTGTTTGTGTGGTTTGTGTGTGGTGGGTGTGTTTGTGTGGTGTGTTTTTGTGTGGTGTGTGTTTGTGTGGTGTGTGTTTGTGTAGTGTGTGTTTGTGTGGTTTGTGTGTGGTAGTTGTGTTTGTGTGGTGTGTGTGTTTGAGTGGTGTGTGTTTGTGTGGTGTGTGTTTGTGTAGTGTGTGTTTGTGTGGTGTGTGTGTGGTGTGTGTGTGTGTCGTGTGGTGTGTGTGTGTGTGTGTGTGTGTGTGTGTGGTGCGTGTGTTGGTGGAGGGAAAGATTTAGAGAACTTAGTACAATAATCTCCAATGTTTGTGACAGACCCACAGGGAACTGAGCCTGGATCTCAAACCACGGGGCCATTGATAGCTAGCTAACTGTAACTGTCTTTATTTCGATTCAAATAGGTCACTCTGAACCAGATAGGTAGGAAGCAATACAATGGGCGAGAAACAAAGACTAGCCTAAGGCTCAGATTAAACTTAACTGTATCTTTAATTTCGAATAAAGCCAGGTTTTGTCCATAATGATACTTTTCATTTTCTGAAACCAGGTCAATCAAAAGTTAACTAGGTAACGGACAAAAATTACTGTCTTGTATTATCCACTCTTGTTAATCATCATCTTCTGTTACGGTTCAAAAGATGGACGTGATGTTCACGTGTGAAACTTGGGAAATCATTCCACGACTACTCGCTGGAATTGTGGCTGGGATCGTATTTTTTCAATCTTGTAGAAGGACGATGAGGGAAATAGTAAAACTAGCTCCTCCATTACAGTAATAGAGTAGGAGGTCTTGAAAGGAGAAGGGGATCCAGAAATTAAGCTTTGGCGTTTTAGTGGACAGGTCGTACGAAGGAAGAACACTTGGCGTCACGTGATTACCTCTCCCCATCAGCACTTTGTACTGAATGTCGTAGTGACAGTTGATAATATTTGCTTGATAAACATCCTTCTGGTCGACACATTATTGTCTCTGCTATCGTTGATGTATTGACCGTCAATTAATGGACTTTTTGTTGAACCACCGCGTGGATGCCGGGATAGAAGAATAGGGTCACTGAAACCTGGCAAGCATATCATGAAAGTGGGCTAAAGAGGGGTTTGTTCTTGCTATTTATGTATCGGCCTCAGTTGTCAGCCACAAACCGAGCCCTTTTGTTAGTGCGTGTTAAGTGGTTGACAGTGGGTATGCGGTTAGTCCTGGTATCAACTATATTATTTTGTATTAAACTGTTTATATCAGAACGCCAATATTCCTCTATGCTTGTGAGACATAGACAGTTACAGCTGACCTTCAGCGAAGGATACATACCTTGGAGATGAGATGTTTCCGAAAACTTTTAAACGTCAGGTACAAAGATCGAGTTACAAATTAGGAAATACGAGATAGAATTAACAATCAACATAATAAGAAAATAGAAAGACAGAACTGTCCCAACAACTGGCTGCCTCTCTTCCAACTCCTCCAATTTATGTGTCACCATTGCTTCTCCTTTGCAGACGTTTAAATGTTGTTTTTCAAAGTGTCACTCACTTGGTTATACGCTTCTGATATCTCTAATCTCACATTGTGGTACCATTCAAATTGGCGGGCCACAGGTTAAGGCTTGGCATGTCACATGTGTTCTGAAGATCGTGTGTTTGAAATCTCTGTTGAAGCATAATGTTAGTTTCGTGAAAGGTCGACATTGGAAATGTTGCCCACCTTTCCCTGAGGACAGACATTTTGTGCGGTTGACATTTGCAGTGCCTGACTCTTACCTGTGTGTTGTCTGTCTGACTCTACCCGTGTGTTGTCTGTCTGACTCTACCTGTGTGTTGTCTGTCGGACTCTACCTGTCTGTTGTCTGTCTGACTCTACCTGTGTGTTGTCTATCTGACTCTACCCGTGTGTTGTCTGTCTGACTCTACCCGTGTGTTGTCTGTCTGACTCTACCTGTGTGATGTCTGTCTGACTCTACCTGTGTGTTGTCTATCTGACTCTACCTGTGTGTTGTCTATCTGACTCTACCCGTGTGTAGTCTGTCTGACTCTACCTGTGTGTTGTCTATCTGACTCTACCTGTGTGTTGTCTATCTGACTCTACCTGTGTGTTGTCTCTCTGACTCTACCTGTGTGTTGTCTATCTGACTCTACCTGTGTGTTGTCTATCTGACTCTACCTGTGTGTTGTCTATCTGACTCTACCTGTGTGTTGTCTGTCTGACTCTACCTGTGTGTTGTCTGTCTGACTCTACCTGTGTGTTGTCTGTCTGACTCTACCTGCGTGTTGTCTGTCTGACTCTACCTGTGTGTTGTCTGTCTGACTCTACCTATGTGTTGTCTGTCCTCAGGTGAACATAATTGAGCTACGCTCAACGTACGTCATTTGTTGTCAGACTTCTTCACCCTCTCTCACTTTCACACCTCTCAAACTTACCCTCCCCCTCTCTCTCTCACTCTCTCTCACTTTCACCCCTCTCAAACTTACCCTCCCCCTCTCTCTCTCACTCTCTCTCACTCTCGTCTCTCTCAAACTTACCACTATCACACTCTCTCTCCCTCTCCCTTTCTCTCTCTCTCTCTCTCTATCACGTTATTCACTCACCCTGTCCTCTCACGTAACTCTCTCACACATACTCTCTCTCACTATCATGTCATATACTCACACTACTCTCTCATCTCTCTCTCTGTCTCTCTCTCTCTCACTCACTCCATTCCTGTTTTATAATTACATTATGTTTTCCTGATAGATTCCCATAATAGATTCCCAAAATAGATTCCTAAAATAGATTCCCATAAAAGATTCCCATAATAGATTCCCATAATAGATTCCCCTGATAGATCCATATAATAGATTCACATGATTGATTCCCAAAATAGATTCCCATAATAGATTCCCAAAATAGATTCCCATAATAGATTCCCATAATAGATTCCCATAATAGATTCCCATAATAGATTCCCCTGATAGATCCATATAATAGATTCACATGATTGATTCCCAAAATAGATTCCCATAATAGATTCCCAAAATAGATTCCCATAATAGATTCCCATAATAGATTCCCATAATAGATTCCCAAAATAGATTCCCATAATAGATTCCCATAATAGATTCCCCTGATAGATCCATATAAGAGATTCACATAATAGATTCCCAAAATAGATTCCCATAATAGATTCCCATAATAGATTCCCCTGATAGATCCATATAATAGATTCACATAATAGATTCCCAAAATAGATTCCCATAATAGATTCCCATAATAGATTCCCCTGATAGATCCATATAATAGATTCACATGATTGATTCACATAATAGATTCCAAAAATAGATTCCCAAAATAGATTAGCATAATAGATTCCCATAATAGATTCCCCTGATAGATCCATTTAATAGATTCACATGATTGATTCCCATAATAGATTCCCATAATAGATTCCCAAAATAGATTCCCATAATAGATTCCCATAATAGATTCCCAAACAGGTTCACACAATAGATTCCCATAATAGATTCTCAAACAGGTTCATACAATAGATTCCCCAAACAGATTGATTATTCTATCTGCGAGAAGCCGCTATGATTCAATGGCATTCCTCCGGCTTTGCGAAATGCAAAATGGTTATCTTGTAGAACCTTTTCTATCTTGCCATCGGTTCTCTCCTAAATCATCTGTAATATTATCTTTGGTGCACGTGGTATTTAGCGCATCGCTGGGAGTTGGCCGTGTTTTATAGCATTCACATTTTTTATAAAGGAATAAATATTACGTTTATGCATTTTCGTTTATTTCATTTCCCTTTTTTGCAAATAATATGTTGAAATAATATGGCACTTCTTCGTTAACAAACCATTTGCGGATCCTAGGACACGGAGACTTGACCTAGTTAGGTCCCTGTCGCTTCGCAATGGCGTAAAATGGAAATTTCCGTGAAAATAATTGCACGTAAAATTATTATCAATTCATTACACTTTTGTCACAATCCTTATTCATGAAAATATGCTTGTAATGAAGATTGTATGGCCACTTTGTTTTTACATGTATTTCAAATGGAATGTACCCGCGCAAATTAGAAGTGTGACAAAAATACCAGTACACACATTGTAAAATCAAATCCAACATATTTATCACTTACCAAGACATACTTTTAACGTACTTGTACTATTGCATTTGTGTTACTTCCAAGTAACTGGGTTTTCCATATAAGTAAATAGGTTTTCAACGCCCACGTTCATCCGACAGCCATCGATTCACAGCAATAGACAAAAGAGGCTGGTACGTCACTGTTGCGATAAATATTCAAGGTCCGGACAGACGACCCACGATGTGTAACATGTCATTGTGCTGCAGTGTCCAAACGACAAGGATTGGTGAGGTAGGGTTAGACCCAGGGGAATGATGGGGACATGTCGTCTAGACACGGGGACATGACGGGACAGACTAGCCACAGTGGCACGAGGGGACAGACTAGTCACAGGGGCATGAAGGGATAGACTAGCCACAAGGACATGATAGAGGACATAGACTAGCCACATGGACAGGATCACATAAACTACCTACAGGGACACGAGAGGACATAGACTAGCAACAGGGATACGAGAGGACATAGACTAGCGACAAGGACATGATCACATAGACTAGCCACAGAGACACGAGACGGCACAGACTAGCCACAGGGACACGAGAGGACATAGACTAGCCAAATGGACATGATCACATATACTAGCCACATGGACACGAGAGGACATAGACTAGCCACATAGACATAAGGACATAGATTAGCCACAGGGACACGAGAGGACATAGACTAGCAACGGGGACATGACAGGACATAGACTAGCAACGGGGACATGACAGGACATAGACTAGCAACGGGGACATGAGAGGACATAGACTAGCCAAATGGACATGATCATATATACTACCTACAGGGACACGAGAGGACATAGACTAGCAACAGGGATACGAAAGGACATAGACTAGCCCCATAGACATAAGGACATAGACTAGCCACAGGGACATGATCACATAAGACTAGCCACAGGTACACGAGAGGACATAGACTAGCCACAGGGACACGAGAGGACATAGACTAGCCACAAGGACCCGAGAGGACATAGACTAGCCACAAGGACACGAGAGGACATAGACTTGCCCCAGAAGGATAAACCCAAGCACAAACGAAAGTAGAATCAACATAAAACAAAGTCTAACAACAAGTTAAAAGCCTCACAGAACAGAGTAGCAAAAACCGCACACGTCTGGTACTAGAGACGGACCTTATCAGGAATGTATCCAGGGACACCGCCCAGAATGTGTACATGCCACTGCAGATTCGGATCGCATATTAGCTACAAACATTAACATAAAACAGACATATGCTTGTGTGTGGAGGACAGACAAACAGTAGAGTATAGTCTTCATGTCCGTCGGCTCCACAAGAAAAGCAGCTTGACAGGCAAACGGTAAACCATGTTCTTCACGCCTTTCAGTTCTATGCAGAGAGTAGAACTTGTTCTGCGCGTCTGTCGGTTCCCCGAGAGGAGCATAGTGACAGACAAGCAGTAGAAAATGTTTATCTCGTCTGTCGGTTCCCCGAGAGGAGCATGCCACACCGTAATCTTCACCAACCCGAATGTTTGATAGATTGCATGGGGACGTAGAACCAAGTACACGAGGGAAATAAATGTGACCATTAGAGAGCGAACCGCAAGAACAAAGATTGGATTCCATCTGATATATTTTAGTTGTCTGTACGAGCAATCGCTGTTCTTGATTCCAATGCCCGCAGTGAGCAGGTTTACTCTTTTCTACCCCCTGAAATGGACGTTAAGTCGCAGGTTGCAGTAGCTTTCCTCACATCCCGAGCGTGCTGATTAAGGAGGATAGGGGTTCCCCAGGCGGTTGTGCTATGCTTGGCTTTATCTACGTGTGTCACTACTACGGGGATCACGTCCATCCCTCACCTCGTTAGCCAGACTGCCAAGAAAACAGCCAGTTTCCAGGGAGGGCTACGAGGAAGCCAAGGTCAGGGCCTTGGTCAGTATGTTGGGCCTGACCCAATTGACCATAGCTAAGCCAGCAACCGCTGCATTTAACACTATAAGAACGTTCAACAATTTGTCATCAACCACTATCGGTGTCCAACAGACTACAGGTCTCGTCTCATTGCTTCAAATAATCCGTCGTATAGTTTACAACGACTGCTATGGTTGGGATAGACCATTGGGACTGAGCCATCCAGTAGACATTCATTAAAATCTATGCTATATAGAAAGGGCAAGTTTGTCCCACACTGCCGTCGGGGATGAAGAGTTAGAGAGTTCACTGTACTAGTCTTAGCATTTTTATGTCAGTTCTCTCATTCCCAACAGTTTTCCAGATAAATATTTAAGATGGGTTGAGTGGAGCTTGTCGATAGATGGATTAGAACCCGGTACTTTTGCGTGATATGAAAGTGCTCTATCACTCTGTCACTCAAACTTTTATCAATCAGTAAATCATCAATCAAAACCTGTCAGTTCCCTGCGGAGCATACGTCTTAAACTAATATTTTTCAAGTTTTCCTGTCCTGTGCCATCTTTTCCTTGTCCATAATTTCCTTGATGTGTTAATGTTTGTCACAAACTCTCGTCTCCATAATTATTTAGGTATAACTCTGGGGATTCGGTGAAAGAGACTGCTTTTGGCGGCATTCCGTAATGTGTGTGTCCTATCCAATTCCAGATCCCTCTCCTTATGTCAAATGCTACAGATGTCAATCTGTCCTGCTCTTGCCTACAGTTCTACATTAGTCACCGTCACTCCAATGTAACCCATGTATTCGGCACAGGCATCCATTTTTGAGAACATGGACCGTTCTCAGCCGTCTAGTCTTGAACTCCGCTTTGCCATGCCGTCCAGTCGTGAGACCAACTTTGCCATGCCGTCCAGTCTTGAGACCAGCTTTGCCATGCCATCCAGTCTTGAAACCAGCTTTGCTATGCCGTCGAGTCTTGAGACCAGCTTTGCTTTGCCGTCCAGTCTTGAGACCACCTTTGTCATGCCGTCCAGTCTTGAGACCCGCTTTGCCATGCCGTCCAGTCTTGAGACCCGTTTTGCCATGCCGTCCAGTCTTGAGACCCGCTTTACCATTGCAGCTCACCCTACATTCCTTGCCAATGAGGAAGACGCAATCTGCCAGTTCAGATAGAAAGAGTCTGGGTCCATGAAGCCCCAAACATTTATCCATTTCAGAGAGAGAAAGAGAGAGAGTCTGGGTCCATGAAGCCCCAAACATTTATCCATTTCAGAGAGAGAAAGAGAGAGAGAGAGTCTGGGTCCATGAAGCCCCAAACATTTATCCATTTCAGAGAGAGAAAGAGAAAGAGTCTGGTCCAGGAAACCCCAAACATTTATCCAGTTCAGAGAGTCTGGTTCCATGAAGCCCCAAACATTTATCCAGTTCAGAGAGTCTGGTTCCATGAAGCCCGAAACATTTATCCAGTTCAGCGAGAGTCTGGTTCCATGAAGCCCCAAACATTTATCCAGTTCAGAGAGAGTCTGGTTCCATGAAGCCCCAAACATTTATCCAGTTCAGAGAGAGTCTGGTTCCATGAAGCCCCAAACATTTATCCAGTTCAGAGAGAGTCTGGTTCCATGAAGCTCTAAACATTTATCCAGTTCAGAGAGAGAGACTGGGTCCATGAAGCCTTAAACATCTATCCAGTTCAGAGAGAGAGAGAGAGAGAGAGAGAGAGAGTCTGGGTCCATGAAGCCCTAAACATCTATCCAGTTCAGAGAGAGAGAGTCTGTGTCCATGAAGCCCCAAACATTAATCTAGTTCAGAGAGAGAGTCTGTGTCCATGAAGTCCTAAACATTTATCTAGTTCAGAGAGAGTCTGTGTCCACGAAGCCCTAAACATTTATCCAGTTCAGAGAGAGAGTCTGTGGTCTTGAAGCCCTAAACATTTATCCAGTTCAGAGAGAGAGTCTGTGTAAATGAAGCCCTAAACATTTATCCAGTTCAGAGAGAGAGAGTCTGTGTAAATAAAGCCCTAAACATTTATCCAGTTCAGAGAGAGAGTCTGTGTCCATGAAGCCCCAAACATTTATCCAGTTCAGAGAGAGTCTGTGTCCATGAAGCCCTAAACATTTATCCAGTTCAGAGAAAGTCTGTGTCCATGAAGCCCGAAACATTTATCCAGTTCATAGAGAGAGTCTGTGTCCATGAAGCCCCAAACATTTATCCAGTTCAGAGAGAGAGTCTGTGTCAATGAAGCCCCAAACATTAATCCAGTTCAGAGAGAGAGTCTGTGTCCATGAAGTCCTAAACATTTATCTAGTTCAAAGAGAGTCTGTGTCCATGAAGCCCTAAACATTTATCCAATTCAGAGAGAGAGAGTCTGTGTCCATAAAGCCCTAAACATTTATCCAGTTCAGAGAAAGTCTGTGTCCATGAAGCCCTAAACATTTATCCAGTTCAGAGAGAGAGTCTGTGTCCATGAAGCCCCAAACATTTATGCAGTTCAGAGAGAGAGAGAGAGAGTCTGTGTCCATGAAGCCCCAAACATTTATCCAGTTCAGAGAGAGAGTCTGTGTCAATGAAGCCCCAAACATTTATCCAGTTCAGAGAGTGAGAGTCTGTGTCCATGAAGCCCTAAACATTTATCCAGTTCAGAGAGAGAGAGTCTGTGTCCATGAAGCCCCAAACATTTATCCAGTTCAGAGCGAGAGAGAGTCTGGGTCCATCAAGCCCTAAACATTTATGCAGTTCAGAGAGAGAGTCTGTGTCCATGAAGCCCCAAAGGTTCATCGTTCTCTTCACAATGGAGCTATCCTTTGTGCACCTATGGCCAGTCTCATTTCTTCATTCTGATCTTTGACAAAATTATGATTAATATCACATCAATGGCTGGGGATCGGCGTGGGCTAGTGGTTAAGTGACACGGCTCACAACCCGAAGGTGCTGGGTTCGATCCCCATCACAACACCGGTCGTTACCCCGGGGAAGCAAACCCTTAGAAAATGCAGGAGGAAGCAGACCCTTACATAAAATGAATGCTGAAGTCGGATGCATTGGGTCGACAGGCACAAAATAAAAACCACAGTGTAACGAACACCGCCTTAGGGAATAGATAAATAAGGCGAATGCAAAAAAGTAAACAAAAGCAAACAAAACAAAACAAAACAAAACAACACAACATCAATGGCTGTTATAGCTGACACTGATAACAAATAACAGATAAGGAATTTAATTATGACAATAAAAAACACCTTCCATAGAAAGGGAGAAGATAATTGTCTTAATTGGCTGATGTCACATGTCGTCACACCCACCATCCCTCTCGTCACCAAATACAGGATAGATCCCCCCCCCCCCCCCTCCGCCAATTCCCCCTCTCTGCACAACGTCAAATGTGGTCCCTTAAGGCGGCCCCAGTTCTAACACGGTACAGCCACACGGTTGATGTTAACCATCTCTCTCTCTCTCTCTCTCTCTCTCTCTCTCTCTCTATTACCACACACACACGAACACTCTATATACACACGCGCACACAGCACAGCACACATGTACACACACACACATTATATGTGAATATGTTTGCATATATATCTACACACATACACACACACACACACACACACCTACACATACCCACCCACACTGACACGCAATCCTCTGTCTCCCAACAGCCCCTGTTTCAGACCAGGTGCTTTATTTATATTTACAAAAAATCAACGGTCATTGACCTTCCAATGATCGTCATGTCCATACGTTTACGTTGTACATACATTTCTACATAAATCGTTGTAGTTCTTCTTCTTCTTCTTCTTCTTCGTCTTCTTCTTCTTCTACCAAGTCCTGAACAGGGCTTTGCAAGTAGCAGGCTGTAGTCCGGAGAACGGAATGCGTTGTGCCGCTAGTTTATAGCCTGGCTGCGATATTTGCACCTTTCGGTCCGACACATCCGTCTTCGGCAGTGGTGTAGGCCTTATGTTGCTAACAGGTCACAGTGGCTAGTCATCAATGGCTGGGCTAGGCCCTGGCCATGGCTAGGCATTGACTGACCTCATTCTAAAGTTGAATCTTCTTTGCTGAATGTAACCTTGAGTGTCGATCCCCACCTTGTAAGCAGACTACTGTAACCACTGTTTCCAGATTAACTATGTTGCAACTGACCCTGACATGAGGCATGGACTTGGTCAGTATCTTTCACCTGTCTCTGAACTGAGGCGGAAGGGCTCTTGTCAGTATCTTTCACCTATCTCTGGACTGACGCGGAGGACTCTTGTCAGTATGTTTCACCTGTCTCTGGACTGAGACGGAGGACTCTTGTCAGTATGTTTAACCTGTCACTGGAGTGAGGTGGAGGACTCTTGTCGGTATGTTTCACCTGTCCCTGGATGAGTCGGAGGACTCTTGTCAGTATGTTTCCCTTGACCTTGCTGCTAGCTATACCCTGACATTCGTGTAAAGGCTTACATCTGGGCTGTTTCCGTTTACCTCATCCACTTGATCAGCCCATCTAAATCGAAGCCTCCATCAACATCTGGTACTGTTCTCGGGTCAAATCCCATTTGAAACATTTTTACATTTCGGCCTTAATTGAAAACACAATTTTAAATCAATACTTCGGCTAGCGCTTTCTCTCTGCCCAATTATTCGCATTATATTTCCTAGAATAGATACTTGGCCTGTCTATTAATTCTTCTTCAATGATATGTCAACAGCCGTCTGCTTCATTGTCGTCAATCTTTGCCGAGTCGTCAGTAATTATCCTCCTTCTAAGAAATCTGAAGCCATTAATTGGATTCGCTCAAGCAGAGACGGTTTCTGCAGATCAAAGTTTAACATCTTCTTACGATGGATGAAAGTCATGATGTCAGAGACGGTTTCTGCAGATCAAAGTTTAACATCTTCTTACGATGGATGAAAGTCATGATGTCAGAGACGGTTTCTGCAGATCAAAGTTTAACATCTTCTTACGATGGATGAAAGTCATGATGTCAGAGACGGTTTCTGCAGATCAAAGTTTAACATCTTCTTACGATGGATGAAAGTCATGATGTCAGAGACGGTTTCTGCAGATCAAAGTTTAACATCTTCTTACGATGGATGAAAGTCATGATGTCAGAGACGGTTTCTGCAGATCAAAGTTTAACATCTTCTTACGATGGATGAAAGTCATGATGTCAGAGACGGTTTCTGCAGATCAAAGTTTAACATCTTCTTACGATGGATGAAAGTCATGATGTCAGAGACGGTTTCTGCAGATCAAAGTTTAACATCTTCTTACGATGGATGAAAGTCATGATGTCAGAGACGGTTTCTGCAGATCAAAGTTTAACATCTTCTTACGATGGATGAAAGTCATGATGTCAGAGACGGTTTCTGCAGATCAAAGTTTAACATCTTCTTACGATGGATGAAAGTCATGATGTCAGAGACGGTTTCTGCAGATCAAAGTTTAACATCTTCTTACGATGGATGAAAGTCATGATGTCAGAGACGGTTTCTGCAGATCAAAGTTTAACATCTTCTTACGATGGATGAAAGTCATGATGTCAGAGACGGTTTCTGCAGATTAAAGTTTAACATCTTCTTACGATGGATGAAAGTCATGATGTCAGAGACGGTTTCTGCAGATTAAAGTTTAACATCTTCTTACGATGGATGAAAGTCATGATGTCAGAGACGGTTTCTGCAGATCAAAGTTTAACATCTTCTTACGATGGATGAAAGTCATGATGTCAGAGACGGTTTCTGCAGATCAAAGTTTAACATCTTCTTACGATGGATGAAAGTCATGATGTCAGAGACGGTTTTTGCAGATCAAAGTTTAACATCTTCTTACGATGGATGAAAGTCATGATGTCAGAGACGGTTTCTGCAGATCAAAGTTTAACATCTTCTTACGATGGATGAAAGTCATGATGTCAGAGACGGTTTCTGCAGATCAAAGTTTAACATCTTCTTACGATGGATGAAAGTCATGATGTCAGAGACGGTTTCTGCAGATCAAAGTTTAACATCTTCTTACGATGGATGAAAGTCATGATGTCAGAGACGGTTTCTGCAGATCAAAGTTTAACATCTTCTTACGATGGATGAAAGTCATGATGTCAGAGACGGTTTCTGCAGATCAAAGTTTAACATCTTCTTACGATGGATGAAAGTCATGATGTCAGAGACGGTTTCTGCAGATCAAAGTTTAACATCTTCTTACGATGGATGAAAGTCATGATGTCAGAGACGGTTTCTGCAGATTAAAGTTTAACATCTTCTTACGATGGATGAAAGTCATGATGTCAGAGACGGTTTCTGCAGATCAAAGTTTAACATCTTCTTACGATGGATGAAAGTCATGATGTCAGAGACGGTTTCTGCAGATCAAAGTTTAACATCTTCTTACGATGGATGAAAGTCATGATGTCAGAGACGGTTTCTGCAGATCAAAGTTTAACATCTTCTTACGATGGATGAAAGTCATGATGTCAGAGACGGTTTCTGCAGATCAAAGTTTAACATCTTCTTACGATGGATGAAAGTCATGATGTCAGAGACGGTTTCTGCAGATCAAAGTTTAACATCTTCTTACGATGGATGAAAGTCATGATGTCAGAGACGGTTTCTGCAGATCAAAGTTTAACATCTTCTTACGATGGATGAAAGTCATGATGTCAGAGACGGTTTCTGCAGATCAAAGTTTAACATCTTCTTACGATGGATGAAAGTCATGATGTCAGAGACGGTTTCTGCAGATCAAAGTTTAACATCTTCTTACGATGGATGAAAGTCATGATGTCAGAGACGGTTTCTGCAGATCAAAGTTTAACATCTTCTTACGATGGATGAAAGTCATGATGTCAGAGACGGTTTCTGCAGATCAAAGTTTAACATCTTCTTACGATGGATGAAAGTCATGATGTCAGAGACGGTTTCTGCAGATCAAAGTTTAACATCTTCTTACGATGGATGAAAGTCATGATGTCAGAGACGGTTTCTGCAGATCAAAGTTTAACATCTTCTTACGATGGATGAAAGTCATGATGTCAGAGACGGTTTCTGCAGATCAAAGTTTAACATCTTCTTACGATGGATGAAAGTCATGATGTCAGAGACGGTTTCTGCAGATCAAAGTTTAACATCTTCTTACGATGGATGAAAGTCATGATGTCAGAGACGGTTTCTGCAGATCAAAGTTTAACATCTTCTTACGATGGATGAAAGTCATGATGTCAGAGACGGTTTCTGCAGATCAAAGTTTAACATCTTCTTACGATGGATGAAAGTCATGATGTCAGAGACGGTTTCTGCAGATCAAAGTTTAACATTTTCTTACGATGGATGAAAGTCATGATGTCAGAGACGGTTTCTGCAGATCAAAGTTTAACATCTTCTTACGATGGATGAAAGTCATGATGTCAGAGACGGTTTCTGCAGATCAAAGTTTAACATCTTCTTACGATGGATGAAAGTCATGATGTCAGAGACGGTTTCTGCAGATCAAAGTTTAACATCTTCTTACGATGGATGAAAGTCATGATGTCAGAGACGGTTTCTGCAGATCAAAGTTTAACATCTTCTTACGATGGATGAAAGTCATGATGTCAGAGACGGTTTCTGCAGATCAAAGTTTAACATCTTCTTACGATGGATGAAAGTCATGATGTCAGAGACGGTTTCTGCAGATCAAAGTTTAACATCTTCTTACGATGGATGAAAGTCATGATGTCAGAGACGGTTTCTGCAGATCAAAGTTTAACATCTTCTTACGATGGATGAAAGTCATGATGTCAGAGACGGTTTCTGCAGATCAAAGTTTAACATCTTCTTACGATGGATGAAAGTCATGATGTCAGAGACGGTTTCTGCAGATCAAAGTTTAACATCTTCTTACGATGGATGAAAGTCATGATGTCAGAGACGGTTTCTGCAGATCAAAGTTTAACATCTTCTTACGATGGATGAAAGTCATGATGTCAGAGACGGTTTCTGCAGATCAAAGTTTAACATCTTCTTACGATGGATGAAAGTCATGATGTCAGAGACGGTTTCTGCAGATCAAAGTTTAACATCTTCTTACGATGGATGAAAGTCATGATGTCAGAGACGGTTTCTGCAGATCAAAGTTTAACATCTTCTTACGATGGATGAAAGTCATGATGTCAGAGACGGTTTCTGCAGATTAAAGTTTAACATCTTCTTACGATGGATGAAAGTCATGATGTCAGAGACGGTTTCTGCAGATCAAAGTTTAACATCTTCTTACGATGGATGAAAGTCATGATGTCAGAGACGGTTTCTGCAGATCAAAGTTTAACATCTTCTTACGATGGATGAAAGTCATGATGTCAGAGACGGTTTCTGCAGATTAAAGTTTAACATCTTCTTACGATGGATGAAAGTCATGATGTCAGAGACGGTTTCTGCAGATCAAAGTTTAACATCTTCTTACGATGGATGAAAGTCATGATGTCAGAGACGGTTTCTGCAGATCAAAGTTTAACATCTTCTTACGATGGATGAAAGTCATGATGTCAGAGACGGTTTCTGCAGATCAAAGTTTAACATCTTCTTACGATGGATGAAAGTCATGATGTCAGAGACGGTTTCTGCAGATCAAAGTTTAACATCTTCTTACGATGGATGAAAGTCATGATGTCAGAGACGGTTTCTGCAGATCAAAGTTTAACATCTTCTTACGATGGATGAAAGTCATGATGTCAGAGACGGTTTCTGCAGATCAAAGTTTAACATCTTCTTACGATGGATGAAAGTCATGATGTCAGAGACGGTTTCTGCAGATCAAAGTTTAACATCTTCTTACGATGGATGAAAGTCATGATGTCAGAGACGGTTTCTGCAGATCAAAGTTTAACATCTTCTTACGATGGATGAAAGTCATGATGTCAGAGACGGTTTCTGCAGATCAAAGTTTAACATCTTCTTACGATGGATGAAAGTCATGATGTCAGAGACGGTTTCTGCAGATCAAAGTTTAACATCTTCTTACAATGGATGAAAGTCATGATGTCAGAGACGGTTTCTGCAGATCAAAGTTTAACATCTTCTTACGATGGATGAAAGTCATGATGTCAGAGACGGTTTCTGCAGATCAAAGTTTAACATCTTCTTACGATGGATGAAAGTCATGATGTCAGAGACGGTTTCTGCAGATCAAAGTTTAACATCTTCTTACGATGGATGAAAGTCATGATGTCAGAGACGGTTTCTGCAGATCAAAGTTTAACATCTTCTTACGATGGATGAAAGTCATGATGTCAGAGACGGTTTCTGCAGATCAAAGTTTAACATCTTCTTACAATGGATGAAAGTCATGATGTCAGAGACGGTTTCTGCAGATCAAAGTTTAACATCTTCTTACGATGGATGAAAGTCATGATGTCAGAGACGGTTTCTGCAGATCAAAGTTTAACATCTTCTTACGATGGATGAAAGTCATGATGTCAGAGACGGTTTCTGCAGATCAAAGTTTAACATCTTCTTACAATGGATGAAAGTCATGATGTCAGAGACGGTTTCTGCAGATCAAAGTTTAACATCTTCTTACGATGGATGAAAGTCATGATGTCAGAGACGGTTTCTGCAGATCAAAGTTTAACATCTTCTTACGATGGATGAAAGTCATGATGTCAGAGACGGTTTCTGCAGATCAAAGTTTAACATCTTCTTACAATGGATGAAAGTCATGATGTCAGAGACGGTTTCTGCAGATCAAAGTTTAACATCTTCTTACGATGGATGAAAGTCATGATGTCAGAGACGGTTTCTGCAGATCAAAGTTTAACATCTTCTTACGATGGATGAAAGTCATGATGTCAGAGACGGTTTCTGCAGATCAAAGTTTAACATCTTCTTACGATGGATGAAAGTCATGATATCAGAGACGGTTTCTGCAGATCAAAGTTTAACATCTTCTTACGGTGGATGAAAGTCATGATGCCAGAGACGGTTTCTGCAGATCAAAGTTTAACATCTTCTTACGATGGATGAAAGTCATGATATCAGAGACGGTTTCTGCAGATCAAAGTTTAACATCTTCTTACGATGGATGAAAGTCATGATGTCAGAGACGGTTTCTGCAGATTAAAGTTTAACATCTTCTTACGATGTATGAAAGTCATGATGTCAGAGACGGTTTCTGCAGATCAAAGTTTAACATCTTCTTACGATGGATGAAAGTCATGATGTCAGAGACGGTTTCTGCAGATCAAAGTTTAACATCTTCTTACGATGGATGAAAGTCATGATGTCAGAGACGGTTTCTGCAGATCAAAGTTTAACATCTTCTTACGATGGATGAAAGTCATGATGTCAGAGACGGTTTCTGCAGATCAAAGTTTAACATCTTCTTACAATGGATGAAAGTCATGATGTCAGAGACGGTTTCTGCAGATCAAAGTTTAACATCTTCTTACGATGGATGAAAGTCATGATGTCAGAGACGGTTTCTGCAGATCAAAGTTTAACATCTTCTTACGATGGATGAAAGTCATGATGTCAGAGACGGTTTCTGCAGATCAAAGTTTAACATCTTCTTACAATGGATGAAAGTCATGATGTCAGAGACGGTTTCTGCAGATCAAAGTTTAACATCTTCTTACGATGGATGAAAGTCATGATGTCAGAGACGGTTTCTGCAGATCAAAGTTTAACATCTTCTTACGATGGATGAAAGTCATGATGTCAGAGACGGTTTCTGCAGATCAAAGTTTAACATCTTCTTACGATGGATGAAAGTCATGATGTCAGAGACGGTTTCTGCAGATCAAAGTTTAACATCTTCTTACGATGGATGAAAGTCATGATGTCAGAGACGGTTTCTGCAGATCAAAGTTTAACATCTTCTTACGATGGATGAAAGTCATGATGTCAGAGACGGTTTCTGCAGATCAAAGTTTAACATCTTCTTACGATGGATGAAAGTCATGATATCAGAGACGGTTTCTGCAGATCAAAGTTTAACATCTTCTTACGATGGATGAAAGTCATGATGTCAGAGACGGTTTCTGCAGATCAAAGTTTAACATCTTCTTACGATGGATGAAAGTCATGATATCAGAGACGGTTTCTGCAGATCAAAGTTTAACATCTTCTTACGATGGATGAAAGTCATGATGTCAGAGACGGTTTCTGCAGATTAAAGTTTAACATCTTCTTACGATGTATGAAAGTCATGATGTCAGAGACGGTTTCTGCAGATCAAAGTTTAACATCTTCTTACGATGGATGAAAGTCATGATGTCAGAGACGGTTTCTGCAGATCAAAGTTTAACATCTTCTTACGATGGATGAAAGTCATGATGTCAGAGACGGTTTCTGCAGATCAAAGTTTAACATCTTCTTACGATGGATGAAAGTCATGATGTCAGAGACGGTTTCTGCAGATCAAAGTTTAACATCTTCTTACGATGGATGAAAGTCATGATGTCAGAGACGGTTTCTGCAGATCAAAGTTTAACATCTTCTTACGATGGATGAAAGTCATGATGTCAGAGACGGTTTCTGCAGATCAAAGTTTAACATCTTCTTACGATGGATGAAAGTCATGATGTCAGAGACGGTTTCTGCAGATCAAAGTTTAACATCTTCTTACGATGGATGAAAGTCATTATGTTGTTTCCAATGCCCACAATCACTATATTTACTCTTTTGTGGGCCTTGAAAATGACATTAAATGGTGGGTTGCAGTAATTTTTCTCACATCCTGAGCGTGCTGATGAAGGTGGACCGAGGTTCTCCAGGCGGTTGTGCTATCACTCACTATAACGAGGATCACATCGACAACCCGTTTCCAGGGAGGGCTACTAGAAAGCCGAGGTGAGGGTCTTGGACAGTATGTTTTGCCTGACCCTGACTAACATGTCTGATCAGTATATTTTGCCCGAACCTGACTAACATGTCTGATCAGTATGTTTTGCCTGACCCTGACTAACATGTCTGATCAGTATATTTTGCCTTACCCTGACTAACATGTCTAATCAGTATATTTTGCCTGACCCTGACTAACATGTCTGATCAGTATATTTTGCCTGACCCTGACTAACATATCTGATCAGTATGTTTTGCCTGACCCTGACTAACATGTCTGATCAGTATATTTTGCCTGACCCTGACTAACATGTCTGATCAGTATATTTTGCCTGACACTGACTAACATGCCTGATCAGGATATTTTGCCTGACCAGAGTCTTCCTCTACATGTCCTATGATAGTTAAACATAATAAATGTAATGGTAGAACACTCGCTCGTCCCACGATATCTGAGCCAAAGAGGTGTATGGTATTAGCATCGCTTGTCTCTTGTACCCGTCTTTTGTCACATTTTATAGAATCCCATTGGTCACATTATGTCCGAATATTTCTAGGCAGGCATGGCTTCTTGTGCTCAGGTGTCAATGTACGTAGACGCCCGCTCAGGTGTCAATGTACGTAGACGCCCGCTCAGGTGTCAATGTACGTAGACGCGCGCTCAGGTGTCAATGTACGTAGACGCGCGCTCAGGTGTCAATGTACGTAGACGCGCGCTCAGGTGTTAATGTACGTAGACGCGCGCTCATGTGTCAATGTATCTAGACGTGCGCTCCTGAAGTTTCGATGTTTCCACTTACGATGTTTCACATTTACGACACGTTTTGCGTCGATAGTGTTTCACGACCTTCAACAATCGTTTGGGAGATGCAACACCTTGGCGAAATGTCGTAAACGCCCACACCAGCCGCGTATTGTCCTTGCTGCCATTGGTTTGCTGGGCGATATTGATCATTTTGTTTTTGTTACCTTTCCTTATTATCCATCTTCTCATTTTCCAAGAGTTGATCATTTTGATTTTCTTGTATTGGTGATAAACACTTCAAATAAAGTAGCAACATCAATTCAGATGTCAAAGTAACCTTCAGTAATATCCAGTAACATTCAGTAACATTCAGTAACATTCAGTAACATTCAGTTACATTAAAGGAACATACAAGATTTATCAAAGTAACATTACAACAACAATAAAGGACCATTTTAAGAGACTGTTTAAAGCTTCATTAAAGTAACATTAAAGTAATAATAAAGTAACAATTTATCTACTGTCTATCTTCAGTCCACTTATGTCGTTAGACGTCGTGGGGAGGTGCGACCTTCTTTGTTTCATATTTTTTTTGGCAGGTGAAAATCCACAGGTGACTTGCTAGGTCAATCCCAGCATCTGTTAGCCCCTGGAATATACGATCGCCTATTTTTGAGACTGGTAGAGGTGAAAACGTAAATTAGAGCAAGGTAGACCCGCAGCCAGTCAGGCGCCATCTAAGCCGATCCGCTAACCACACAACCAAGACCTGAAGTTATAGCTAGACAATCCCCTTTTTGCGACATATTCTCTGTGGGGCGAATGTCCCTAGAATAATTTGAGTAGATTTTTTACTTGAATATTACCCGACCAGCCTACTCTTTTCCATTACCAACTGCTGAGGTATTTTTAACCTGCGCGACACTGCTCACTGGTGTCTGATCTCACTACTCAGAGATCAGGGGAAATACCAGATGATCCACGTTAAAAAATACCGGACTCCCCCGTGATTTGAACATGTCCCCTCCAGCACCCTAGGCGAACACCTTACCTGGAAACCACTGCACCCTCCCCCCGTACAAGCAAAAACTTGTACATGGACGCCTACGTTTATCGTCCATCTGATGTAGACTAGACACATGATCAACTTCTCATGAATCCAGGGGTCGTTTGAGACTTGTGTCGACCTGTCCTGGATTCGTGAGCTTCTTACCGCTCTGCTGGTACAACACATAGTTACAGTAACATGTTCGTAACCAAATATTCAAGATATTACAGTAAAACTACATTTTAAAACTGATTTGTATTTCATCCATTACTGTTATTTTGCTTCCACTGAGATAGTTGACCCGGCACTCTAGATGGTGACCCTTTGGTCCATCACTGGTTGGAGTTGACCCGGCACTCTAGTTGGTGACCCTTAGGTCCATCACTGAGATAGTTGACCCGGCACTCTAGATGGTGACCCTTAGGTCCATCAGTGGTTGGAGTTGACACGGCACTCTAGTTGGGGACCCTTAGGTCCATCACTGGATGGAGTTGACCCGGCACTCTAGGTGGTGACCCTTATTTCCATCACTGGATGGAGTTGACCCGGCACTCTAGATGGTGATCCTTAAGTCCATCACTGGTTGGAGTTGACCCGGCACTCTAGATGGTGACCCTTAGGTCCATCAGTGGTTGGAGTTGACACGGCACTCTAGTTGGGGACCCTTAGGTCCATCACTGGATGGAGTTGACCCGGCACTCTAGGTGGTGACCCTTATTTCCATCACTGGATGGAGTTGACCCGGCACTCTAGATGGTGATCCTTAAGTCCATCACTGGTTGGAGTTGACCCGGCACTCTAGATGGTGACCCTTAGGTCCATCACTGGATGGAGTTGACCTGTCACTCTAGTTGGTGACCCTTAGGTCCATCACTGAGATAGTTGACCAGGCACTCTACATGGTAACCCTTAGGTCCATCACTGGTTGGAGTTGACCCTTAGGTCCATCACAGGTTGGAGTTGACCTGTCACTCTAGTTGGTGACCCTTAGGTACATGACTGGTTGGAGTTGACCTTTAGGTCCATCACTGGTTGGAGTTGACCCGGCACTCTAGATGGTGACCCTTAGGTCCATCACTGAGATAGTTGACCAGACACTCTAGTTGGTGACCCTTAGGTCCATCACTGGTTGGAGTTGACCCGGCACTATTGTTGGTGACCCTTAGGTCCATCACTGAGATAGTTGACCAGGCACTCTAGATGGTGACCCTTAGGTCCATCACTGGTTGGAGTTGACCAGGAACTCTAGATGGTGACCCTTAGGTCCATCACTGGATGGAGTTGACCTGTCACTCTAGTTGGTGACCCTTAGGTCCATCACTGAGATAGTTGACCAGGCACTCTACATGGTGGCCCTTAGGTCCATCACTGGTTGGAGTTGACCCTTAGGTCCATCACTAGTTGGAGTTGACCCTTAGGTCCATCACTGGTTGGAGCTGACCTGTCGCTCTAGTTGGTGATCCTTAGGTCCATGACTGGTTGGAGTTGACCCGACACTCTAGATGGTGACCCTTAGGTCCATCACTGGTTGGAGTTGACCCGGCACTCTAGTTGGTGAACCTTAGGTCCATAACTGGTTGGAGTTGACCCGGCACTATAGTTGGTGACCCTTAGGTCCACCACTGAGATAGTTGACCAGGCACTCTAGATGGTGACCCTTAGGTCCATCACTGGTTGGAGTTGACCCGGCACTCTAGATGGTGACCCTTAGGTCCATCCCTGGTTGGAGTTGACCAGGAACTCTAGATGGTGACCCTTAGGTCCATCACTGGATGGAGTTGACCCGGCACTCTAGTTTGTGACCCTTAGGTCCATCACTGGATGGAGTTGACCCGGCACTCTAGTTGGTGACCCTTAGGTCCATCACTGAGATAGTTGACCAGGCACTCTACATGGTGGCCCTTAGGTCCATCACTGGTTGGAGTTGACCCTTAGGTCCATCACTAGTTGGAGTTGACCCTTAGGTCCATCACTGGTTGGAGCTGACCTGTCGCTCTAGTTGGTGATCCTTAGGTCCATGACTGGTTGGAGTTGACCCGACACTCTAGATGGTGACCCTTAGGTCCATCACTGATTAGAGTTGACCCGGCACTCTAGTTGGTGAACCGTAGGTCCATAACTGGTTGGAGTTAACCCGGCACTCTATATGGTGACCCGTAGGTCCATCACTGGTTGGAATTGACCCGGCACTCTAGTTGGCGACCCTTAGGTCCATCACTGGTTGGAGTTGACCCTTAGGTCCATCACTGGTTGGAGTTTAACCATACCAGATTTTAGGCAATGTGGAACTCATTAGTTTACAGACTGGGATCAGTAGTAACGGTTTTTACATAGTGATGTTGCTAGTCTCATGATCGCATACCCCCTGGTAGGTACTTTTATATTTGGTTGGTGGTGATGAGGGTGTGTAGGGCCATTGACACGACTCACAACTTGCCAGTGCCACGGCCCACAACCCGCCAGTGACAAGGCCCACAACCCTCCAGTCACACGGCCCACAACCCGCCAGTGACACGGCCCACATCCCGCCAGTGACACGG
The DNA here is from genome assembly GCA_036924085.1 of Ariolimax columbianus. Lineage (NCBI taxonomy): Eukaryota > Metazoa > Mollusca > Gastropoda > Stylommatophora > Arionidae > Ariolimax > Ariolimax columbianus. Next base: position 2,381,583 of record JAVGWX010000009.1, read on the forward strand.
CCCACAAATCGCCATTGACATTGTCCACAACCCGCCAGTGACACGGCCCACAACCCGGCAGTCACACGGCCCACAACCCGAGAGTGACACGGCCCACAAAACGACATTGACATTGTCCACAACCCGCCAGTGACGCGGCCCACAACACCGCCAGTGACGCGACCCCCATCCGCCAGGGACACGGACCTAGACTTAAACCAGCCTAACTTAACTTATCCTAACTTAACTTAACATCTTTATACTGGTTTAGAAGACTATGCAGAGTCAGTAAACAACCAGTTTTATTTACATTACCTTGCTCTAAAAGCTATGCGCATCCAATCTATTCTTAAATGTATTCATTGTTCCTCCCTCAACAACTTTCCGTGGCAATGTATTCGAAGCATTCACCACTCTCTGACTAAAAAGAATATTTCCTAATATCTAATCTGGACCTCCCTTTAGTTAATTTGTAGCTATGTCCTCTTGTTCTTGTAGGTGTATGTATTTTGAAAAAAACTAACTTGATATAGTCTAATTTGTCCATTCCTGGGCTGTGTCTGGATTAATTAAACAGTTAGGCTATGCCCCTATCGGCAATAAACTCATTTTAGACATCGTGCTGAAGTTGGAAGCACTGAACCGCTAGGGCGCAAAACACAACACAACACACTGGAGACGATGAACGAGAAATTATAATATTTGGTTACCATTTTGTTGAGGCAGGTTAGCTGCTATTTTCCATGCGTTATGTTCGCAAGTGTTATCGAACGCCACTTCTAAAACAATATAGCTTATAACTGGGTGATGGTGGGTGAGCTTTTGGGCTGTAATCATGGATCGATACTGACAATATTCCCTGGTGATGGCATTGGTATTTATGCAACGACCATGGTCCGTAAACGCGATATATTTGGCGCAGTTTTTCGTGTGCAATGCCATGAATTATTGAAAGAGAAGACCTCGAATTGCTCATGAGAGTTGGGGGAGACGCAGGTAGCCTGTTAGCTTGCGTGTATAATTGGGCTAGATAAAAAGGTTGAGAGTGTTCAAAGAAAGAACTTTGAGAAGCGGATAAACTAGTTTGTGTTTTAGTGCCAAATTATGGGATGGAGAGAGCTAGTTAAAGACGCCATTGGCCGTCTGGTATGTCACGCAAAACTGAACGTATTTATACTGGCTTAGAAGACTCTGCACAGTCAGAATACAACCGGTTTCTTTTACTTTCACTTGATCTAAAAATAATTATGCGCATCCAATCTATTTTTGAATGCATTAATTGATCCCGACTCCAATATTTCCTGTGGCAATGCATTCGAAGCATTTACCACTCTCTGACGAAAAGAAATATTTCTTAACATCTAATCTGGGTCTCTCTTTAATTAATTTGTATCTGTGTCCTGTTGTTCTTGTAGGCGGCTGTATTTTGAAGAAAAAATATAGTCTAATTTATCCTTTCCGTTGATTATCTTATAAAGATTTATTAAGTCAACTCGAATTCTTCTCTTATCTGGACACCGAATACTGGGTTTTCTTTCCTCAAAACTTTAATTCCGAAATCCCACTATCAAAATTATCACTCTTCGTTGTATTCTTGCCAACATGTTTATGTCCCCTCTACGATAAGGGCTCTACACCTGTACACAGGTGTGTCTGTTTGGATCCGGGGGAACAACGAAATGACCTACTGCAATCTTCTCATCATCCAATAAAAGCCGAATAATGAGGGATGTGCATGAAGTTAGCAAACGCATCGAGGTAACCCAAAAAGTGAATCAATATAAGCTCGTATTTGATTTTATTCGCATCTTCATAAATAATCGCCATCATAATTTGTCCACGGCTGTCTGTCTCACAGAGTAATCTGTTTTCTGCATCTTATGTGTATTAGAGGCACTGTACTGGCTTTCTCCAATATTCGCAGAGAAGAATGTCTGCTTTAAAAAAATGAAGCTGCCATTGAAACAAATTTAGAGCAATAATACAACACGCAACGACAACACGCAGGCCTCGTAATCAAATCCTTTAAAATAACAAATTAAGGATATAAAAAGTTATACGTATGATAAAAATATCTGCACGCGAGGAGAATCTAAGAGTTTGCAAAAAGACAAGCGAAGATGAATAAGTAGATCTAAATATAAGGCCTAGGACGCTTGTGCCTGAGATCATGGAACAAGTCAATAACGAACTGGGAATTACCTATCTTAGAGTGGTCGTCTGGTCAGAGCTGTAGCTCATATAAATGTACACTATTGTGGGCGCGTAATTAGCTGGTCGTCGTGTCAACCTTCTGCTTGTTCATTTTATTCTTCTTTTTCTACGTCTTCATCTTTCATGTTTTCCGGAAGGAAATCTAGCTATTAGTTTTGTTTATCCCCACAACATACAAGGCACCTCTCAGTAGCAAAGGTACAGGATCATATCCCCACAACATACAAGGAACGTCTAAGTAGCAAATGTACAGTATCCTATCCCCACAACATACAAGGAACATATTAGTAACAAAGGTAGAGCATTCGATCCCCATAACGAAATGCTTCCAGTTTACCCAACTGTAAATTGGTACCTACTTGCCATTAAAAAAGCTTAGCAGCTGGAGACGAAAGCTAGTCACCCCACCTCACAAAGCTTGGGACCAGGAGTCACGTGGTCTCTAATATACCATAATATTAACCAACAAGAAGATGTGGAGAAACTGTTACTGACGATTTCTGACAATCCCAGACGGCTACTTCAAACCTAATGGTCAGATGTTGAAAACACAACCCAACCTATCTGGGAGTCACATTTGATCGGCGCATGACATGGAAAAGTCAGATTGAGAGAAACCGAATGAAAGCCAGAGAAAGAATGGCAATCATGAGGAAACTTGCTGGCACAAGCTGGGGAGCAGACGAAGGCATACTAAAGAAACTGTATACTGGAAGAGTGAGACCAGTTCTCGAGTATGGCATTGCGGCATGGACAACAGCAGCGAAGGCGAACTTCGATAAAGTTAACAAACTTCAAAACCAAGCCATGAGAATTATAACAGGTGGCATGAAGTCAACGCCAATTGTAGAACTTGAAAAGATTACAAAACTGCAATCCATGACCGATAGAAGAGACTGCAGAGCCCAGCTGCAGTCAGAGAAACTCCGAAGACTGACCGACCATCCAATGCACCAGAGACTAAACAATTTGGAAAATGGGAAACTAAAGCGGAGAAACTTTGCAGAAATAGCCAAAGCAAAGATGCACGAAGATCCCATAAACGCACTAACAACACCAAAACCCATCACTACTGTACGAAAACCTACCTGGGGGCAGGATATATTTCCAGAGGTGGTAGAAAATATACCAGGTATTGCAAACAAAAACTGCCAGACTGAAAAAGAAAGGAGAGATACTACCCTAAGCTTCATAACGAAAAGCTACCCAAGCATGGACTGGACCCATGCATACACCGACGGTTCTGTAACAAACACTACACAGAACGGAGGGGCAGGAGCATTCCTGAACCTACCAAATGGCAGAAAAATAACACTGTCATTCGCTACTGGTAAGTACACAAGCAATTTCAGAGCGGAGGCAGAGGCACTGAAGGCGGCAGTGGAAGAAATGGTGACACACAGTGAAAATGAGAGCCATATAGTCCTGCTGACAGATGCTCTCGCCGTAGTCACAGCGCTAAAAAGCCAGAAAAACACTGAGCTTAATGACTTAAGAGCAGCACTCTGCAAACTGTGCCAGCAGTCCGCACCAAAAAAGGTAGTGGTACAGTGGGTTCCGTCACACTGCAACATCCAAGGCAACGAGGAGGCAGACAGACTGGCAAAAGAAGGTGCAAGACTACCACAAACAGATACCAGTATGACGTACGAAGAGTCAAAACGGCTTATCAAAGCCAGATACATGACCAAATGACCCCATCGTATATCATATTGTACCACCCTTACCCTCACCCAACATCGTATATCATATTGTACCATCCTCACCCACACCCCCCTCCATCGTATATCATATTGTACCACCCTCATCCCCCATCGTATATCATATTGTACAACCCTCACCCACACCCATCATCGTATATCATATTATACCACCCTCACCCCCATCGTATATCATATTGTACCACCCTCACCTTCACCCCCATCGTATACCATATTGTACCACCCTCACCCCCCATCGTATATCATATTGTACCATCTTCACCCCCACCCTCCATCGTACATCATATTGTACCACCCTCACCCCCCATCGTATATCATATTGTACCATCTTCACCCCCACCCCCCCATCGTATATAATATTGTACCATCCTCACCCCCATCGTATATCATATTGTATCACCCTCACGTCCACCCCCAATCGTACATCATATTGTACCACCCTCACCCCCCATCGTATATCATATTGTACCATCTTCACCCCCACTCTTCATTGTATATCGTATTTTACCACCCTCACCCCACCCTATAGTATATCATATTGTACCACCCTCACCCCCCATCGTATATCATATTGTACCACCCTCACCCCCACCCCCATCGTATATCATATTGTACATCCCTCACCCCACCATCATCGCATATCATATTGTACCACCCTCTCCCCACCCCCATGGTACATCATATTGTACCACCCTCATCCCCACCCCCATCGTATATCATATTGTACCGCCCTCACCCCCATCGTATATCATATTGTACCACCCTCACCCCCCATCGTATATCATATTGTACCACCCCCCATCGTATATCATATTGTACCACCCTCACCCAAACCCTCCATCGTATATCATATTGTACCACACTCACCCACACCCCCCTCCCCCCATCGTATATCATATTGTACCACCCTCACCCACACCACCCAACGTATATCATATTGTACCACCCTCAACCCCCCCCCCCCAATCGTATATCGTATTTTACCACCCTTACCCCCATCGTATATCATATTATACCACGCCCACCCTCACCCCCCCTATCGTATATCATATTGTACCACCCTCAGCCTCATCCCCCCCCCCCCCAATCGTTTATCATATTGTACCACCCTCACTCTCCCCCCCATCGTATATTGTACCACCCTCATACCCCACCCCCCCATCGTATATCATATTGTGCCACCCCCACCCTCACCCCCCATCGAATATCATATTGTACCACCCTCACCCCCCCCCATAGTATATTGTACCACCCTCACCCTCACCCCCCTCCCATCGTATATCATATTGTACCACCCTCAGCCTCACCCCCCCCCTCCAATCGTATATCATATTGTACCACCCTCACCCTCCCCCCCATCGTATATTGTACCACCCTCACCCTCACCCCCCTCCCATCGTATATCATATTGTACCACTCTCAGCGTCATCCCCCCGCCCCCCCCAGTCGTATACCATATTGTACCCCCTTCACCCCCCCCCCCCCCCTCATCGTATATTATATTGAATTACCTTCACCTCCCTCCCTCCCTAGGGAATCTTTCAAACGTATGTCAGATATATAGAGGGCACGTGAACTGCTCATATAAACCAGGGCATCTCAAACGTATGTCAGATAAATAGAGGGCACGTGAACTGCTCACATAAACCAGGGCATCTCTCAAACCTATGTCAGATATATAGAGGGCACGTGAACTGCTCACATAAACCAGGGCATCTCTCAAACCTATGTCAGATATATAGAGGGCACGTGAACTGCTCACATAAACCAGGGCATCTCTCAACCCTATGTCAGATATATAGAGGGCTCGTGAACTGCTCATATAAACCAGGGCATCTCTCAAACCTATGTCAGATATATAGAGGTCTCGTGAACTGCTCATATAAACCAGGGCATCTCTTAACCCTATGTCAGAATGATTGAGGAAACTAAAAAGGCTGCAATACAGCCATCACGCTATACGACCGTCCAGTCTATGTTCTCAAAGCAAGAGGAGTCCGACAGAACGACACCATATCTCTCCAAATCTATTTACAGCGGCAGTCAATTATATTTGTTCAACAGTATATCTCATCCTATAGAAATTTAGCAACAACAGCTTCAACAAATATAGACAAGTTAGCTAACAATGTATACCATTCTTTGGAAAGGCAGAAAAAGGGAAGGAACCCGACATCATGGACTGGGTCTTGCAGTGAAGAACTCACTTTCGTGTTTTTTGTGTGTGGAAAATCCAGTTGGAGGGTTTGAACGAATGCTATCAATGATATTGTCTATCTCGTGTGGATTGTAACACTATTGCTCCCTACGCTCCGACGCTCACATCAGCCAAAGATGTGATGGATTCATTCTATGTAGAGTTAGACAATGCATTGTATGCCATTCCAAAAACAGACTGCCCATACATACTTGCTGATCTTAATGGACTTCTCTTTGAGGACGATGTCGCAATTACGGCTAATTCAGTGGAGGAGCTGTAGGGCCTACTGTCTGCATTATCTGTTGTCTGCTGTCATTTTGGACTAACAATCAGCAACAACAAAAACACAAGTTCTGGTCCAGGGTGCTAACAAGGCACCAGTAATCTCCATTAGTGATGAGGATCTCGATGTAGTAAATCATTTTACGTACTTGGGATCCTCAGTCAATAATAAACTATCCCTGGACCAAGAGATCAATATCAGGATAGGAAAGGCAGCAACAACAATGGGCAGATTAACAAAAAAGGTCTGGGAGAACAAGACGCTCACTGTTAAAACAAAAGCACCTGTTTGCCAGCCCTGTGCCCTCAGCACTCTTCTTTGTGGCAGGGAGACATGGTCTACCTACATGCACAAGGAGAGGCGGCTAAACAGCTATCACATGAGGTGCCTGCGCAGAATCCTGGGGGTTGGGTGGCAAGACACGATCACCAACGCAGAGGTGTTGGGGAGAACAGGCACGGTCACAATCTTGTCCATGCTTAGTCTTCGAAGGCTGGGACACATTCGGAGGATGGATGTTGGCAGAATACCAAAATATCTTCTCTATGGGGAATTACAGTTGGGGAAAAGGTCTCCGGGCCGGCCACTACTTCGGTACAAGGATGTATGTAAGCGGGATATGAATGATGCAGGCACCGATTTGGAATCATGGGAAAAGGACGCCATGGATCGTTTTACATGGATGGGCAGGATTAAGAATGGAATACAGGAAAAGGAGAGACTGATTACTGCTAGGCTAAGGTCTCAGCGTTTGGGAAGACACGCCACACCATGCTATGCAGCAAACGGTCCTGACTTTCCTTGCACACACGGTAGAAGACGCTTTTCTGCCCGGACTGGTCTTACGAGTCACATTCGTTACCGTCATGGACAGAAGTTCCAGCCCTTTTACCTTTACTATCGCCTGACGAGACGAAAAGAGCCAATGCAATGATTCAACGATCACTCAACCAATGCTTACATATGTTTTTTGTCCAGGTACGGGCACTGAGATAATGTCTGTTTCTGTTTGTGTGGGTACGCCACTGCGAATAGTAGAGGGGACATAACTTAACCCTGCTTCACACCGCTTTTAATTTTAAACCATTCAGCTTTCTGGACAGTGGGCCGCACACAACACTGTGAAATAATATATAGTGCTTTTATAACCCTTACAACCTTGGTTGGGAAGCCATGGGTGATGAGAACCTTCCAAAGTGATGATTGGCAAAGACTATCGAATGCCTTCTGTAAATCGATAAAGTTGAAGATAACCGATGATTACAGCTCTACGGACACTTCACGAATTATTCTAAGGCCCAATCGCCGTGGTCAAAAACCAGCTTTGTTGGTCTAGTAGCCAGTCTTCTATGCATGTATGACATCGTCCGCGACAGATTCCTACTTTCTGTCTCCCCACCCCCTCCCCCCTCTTTTCAAGGGACTTTCACTATACTTTCCGTTTTCCCCGCTCCGTTCAAAGGATTCCCTCTGTACTTTCCGTTTTCCCCGCTCCGTTGAAGGGATTTCCACTGTACTTTCCGTTTTCCCCGCTCCGTTCAAGGGATTTCCACTGTACTTTCCGTTTTCCCTGCTCCGTTCAAGGGATTTCCACTGTACTTTCCGTTTTCCCCGCTCCGTTCAAAGGATTCTCTCTGAGACTCCTCAAACCTCTCATCATGTTTGGGAATTTTGGACTTTAATTCATCTCAGCTGCCAATTCGCAATGGCCAGCGCCAATGGAAACCCCTTTCATCATGACCTAACGTCTATATATCATACATAGGCCCGCCTTGGGAGATCTTCCCAGCCCGGAGCTAAGCGTGTATGGTCTGTTTCGGGGATGCGATTGCTATATATTCTCCTGGCATGTCCCAACTAACCTAATCATCTGCTGTTTAATATTCCCATAATGGACGGCAACTTTGCGCATTTCAGTACCTCAACATTTGTTGTTTTGTTATTCCATCCGATGTTCATAATTCTCAGGTGACGTGGTTCGTGGGTAGTGATATTTAGCATTATGACACATGGAAGGGGCACATTAAGTATTCAGAATTGATGAAATCATGAAATATTCCAGAACTACATGTCAGCAATTATACTGTTGTTTGTACTCCGCCATTCCTATTCGTGAACAAAACGACTTTGTAAATATTGTTTATGTCATCTGTTTTTAGTATTTGTACTGAAATACGTCATATCCGGTTATAAAATGGCCGTTTATTAGTTTCCCCACTTCGTTAGCATTTAAATTGTTTGTCCAGCATTCTTAGATAGAAACCCTGATTATATTCTATTACTGACCTCATGACAAACTGTTTTTAAACCTTGCTTGTACTTCTATTTTATATCATGGTTTTCGTTTTCTCCAACACCTCTTCTTGGTCTTCTCATCCATCTAATAAAAATACACACAAACACTTTTAAGTCAAAGTATCGACGACTAAAGGAAAAGCGAGCAACCTTCATTCACTTTACATCGTGTGGGTTTGCATGGTCTTACTTTTGTCGCTAGGGAAGAAAATACTCTGTCGGGCGATCGATTCAAGGAATTCCACAAGATGAAGGTGGGCTTCCGGATTTCCTGAAGGTGTGTACTTTGGAAGGTCTGTGTACGTGGGGGAGCATTTATCTGCGTGTGTGTGTGTGTGTGTGTGTGTGTGTGGATGAGCATTTGTCCGTGTGGGTGGGCATTTGTCCGCGTGTGCTAGAAGAGAAAGAATAACATTTAGTGATCGACTGCTGAGCTGTTTGAAGGAACACTTTGGTGAATATAATGGCGCGTAATGTGCCTGGCAGGTTACTATATCACTATTTGTTGATCACATTTCCAGCCCCGGTAAGACGGTTATTATGTTGGCACAAATAAAAATGCAAAATCATGAGTTACGATTAAACAGAAAGTCATCGTCAGGGAAGTATAACAACGCAAATGAAAATAATTAACTAATCGTAACAAATGGAGACAAGAGCAGCAGAGACAGAAGGAAGGCATAGGGATCTCGACAGATAACTGAGGAGCAGACCAACTCAGAGACAGAAGGAAGGCATAGGGATTTGGGCAGATAACTGAGGAGCAGACCAACCCAGAGACAGAAGGAAGGCATAGGGATCTCGACAGATAACTGAGGAGCAGACCAACTCAGAGACAGAAGGAAGGCATAGGGATTTGGGCAGATAACTGAGGAGCAGACCAACCCAGAGACAGAAGGAAGGCATAGGGATCTCGACAGATAACTGAGGAGCAGACCAACTCAGAGACAGAAGGAAGGCATAGGGATTTGGGCAGGTAACTGAGGAGCAGACCAACCCAGAGACAGAAGGAAGGCATAGGGATTTGGGCAGATAACTGAGGAGCAGACCAACCCAGAGACACAAGGAAGGCGTCGGGATCTCGGCAGATAACTTAGTGCATAATGACTTAGTGTGTGTTTGTTGAATATCTAGTCTGCACAATCATCTGAAAGGGCGTTGATTTATTTATCGAATCATAACGACAAGGATGAATACGGATAAGAAATGGTATTACCCTCTCTACAGATGAATAACCCAAAATTACAATTATGGAAGACTCCACCGAAGCGGAAAATATATTCATGTACTGTATCGCAACGCTTAGTCTGCTTTATCGTTCAGAGGTGTGTGTGTGTGTGTGTGTGTGCGTGTAAGCGTGATATGGGGATCAGTCTGACTTCCTGAGAGGACAGAGGTGCAGACCGATCAAAGTGGAGATGTGCCTTGAAGAGATGCCTCCCGCTTGGTGAAGGGAACCCCTTGTATCAAGGAGAAGTGAAACGATAACGGCGCAGAGGAGAAAGGAAACTAACAACTCAGAGGAGAAAGGAAACTAACAACTCAGAGGAGAAAGGAAACTAACAACTCAGAGGAGAAAGGAAACTAACAACTCAGAGGAGAAAGGAAACTAACAACTCAGAGGAGAAAGGAAACTAACAACTCAGAGGAGAAAGGAAACTAACAACTCAGAGGAGAAAGGAAACTAACAACTCAGAGGAGAAAGGAAACTAACAACTCAGAGGAGAAAGGAAACTAACAACTCAGAGGAGAAAGGAAACTAACAACTCAGAGGAGAAAGGAAACTAACAACTCAGAGGAGAAAGGAAACTAACAACTCAGAGGAGAAAGGAAACTAACAACTCAGAGGATACCGACTCTAAGGTCGTACCATCCTATAGTCAGCCATGACTGGAAGGGGCTACTATAGTCAGTCATGACTGGAAGGGGCTACTATAGTCAGTCATGACTGGAAGGGGCTACTATAGTCAGTCATGACTGGAAGGGGCTACTATAGTCAGTCATGACTGGAAGAGGCTACTATAGTCAGTCATGACTGGAAGAGGCTACTATAGTCAGTCATGACTGGGAGACGCTACTATAGTCAGTCATGACTGGAAGAGGCTACTATAGTCAGTCATGACTGGAAGAGGCTACTATAGTCAGTCATGACTGGAAGGGGCTACTATAGTCAGTCATGACTGGAAGAGGCTACTATAGTCAGTCATGACTGCAAGAGGCTTCTATAGTCAGTCATGACTGGAAGAGTCTACTATAGTCAGTCATGACTGGAAGAGGCTACTATAGTCAGTCATGACTGCAAATAAAAATAGTTGGAGGACATGACGTTTTTGCAGCGTCTTACCCGTGTTTAAATGGCAAAATGGTTAGAGCGATTGATTCGCACGTCAGTGTTACCAGATTCATCCCCAGTTGCAATATGCTGAAGTCTACCGAGCTGTAATGAAAACAGATGAGTGCCTGGAACATACCTTTGATCATTTTTATTTATGTCTCTAGTACATGTTGTAGTAAAGGGATACTTGACTTTATGTTACGTGGAACTTGGCTTTATGTTAGAAGTAACTTGACTTTATGTTATCAGAAACTAGACTTAATGTTAGGTGGAATTTGGCTTTATGTTAAGTGGAACTTGGCTTTATGTTAGGTGGGACTTTGGTTTTATGTTAGGTGGGCGTGGCTTTATGTTAGGTGGAACTTGGCTTTATGTTAGCTGGGATTAGGCTTTATGTTAGGTGGGACTTAGTTTTATGTTAGGTGGGACTTGGCTTTATGTTAGGTGAAACTTGGCTTTATGTTAGGTGTGGCTTGGTTTTATGTTAGGTGGGACTTGGCTTTATGCTAGGTTGGATTTGGTTTTATGTTAGGTGGGACTTGGTTTTATGTTAGCAGAAATTATACTTTCTGTTAGTCTGTACTTGACTTTCTGTAAGACAAGAAACAATGTCAGCTGTTGACATGGAACAAAGGTTGTTTGCCTTTTACACGATCGGTTTGTGTGTCTTCGCTGGACACTGTCACGATGTCAAGGTCACCGCGCGAACGGTTGGGTTGCAGCCAGAACGAATGGCACAGATCGACCTTGACTTAACTAGAATGTCCGCCTTATAGATACGGCCGTTGGTTACTTTGGAGGAAGATAACAGCACCACTGCTCTCATAGGCATGTTGTACTTGTTGCTGCTGTGCTGTTGACTCGTGACGAAGTTTCTCCAGTATCAGGTTGACAGTAGCTTATCTAATTTTCGAGAGCGTAATCCAGAAGGGTAATCTGACTGTAGTTCAATGCTTTTTCTTAAATATAGAGGCAGGTAAATCAACAGAAACATTGGGGTCTGCGTGGGCTAGGGGTTAAGTGACACGGCTCACAAATAGAAGGTGCTGGGTTCGATCCCCAACTCAGCACAGGCCGTTACCCCGGGGAAGGAAACCTTTAGAGAATGCAGGAGAAAGCAGGTCCTTACAATGCATGCTGAAGTCGGATGCACTTGCCCGACAGGCGCAATATAAAAACCACAATGTAACGCACACCGCCTTGGAGATTAGAGAAATAAGTCGAACGCACAAAAAAACAAAAAACAAAACAAAACAACATATTTCAAATATTTTGACAAGCAAAAAAAAAGCTCAGAAAGTGAATAAAACAGCAAAAAGACAAGGAGAAAAAAAATTACTCATAGGATCCACTGATTTCTTATGTTAGAAATAAACAAAGCACGACAGAAAAAATAGACCCTCTCATAGACAGTACAGGGAAAATAATAAGTGAGAATAGGGAGGCAGCTAATCTACTCAATCAGTACTTTGGCACAGTCTACACAATATAAGATTGCTCCAAAATACCAGAGCCTATAGATATTTTTCAAAGAGACATGGATACAGCAAGATTAAGATCAATAGGTATTATAGAAGAAATGTTTGTTTTTTAAATTGGAGGGATTGAAAGTGGATAAATGTCCAGGTCAAGATGGTATTCATCCAACATTGTTGTTTGAAATTAGAGACCATCTAGCAAAACCACTGGCTATATTATGTTCTCAATCACTTGCAGAATGGATTGTTCTACGGGATTGGAAAGATGCAGGAGGGATCCCCTTATTCAAAAAGGGAAAAAAATCAGATCCAGCGAATTATAGACCGGTGAGTTTAGCGATCATTGTAAATTGTTAAAGTCAATAATCAAAGAAAACATTGTAAGTTGCCAAATGGATTACACATTAGTTAACAGGAAGAAATCAGAGAGTGGGCATAAATAAGGAGTACTCTGAGTGGTGTGAAGTGAAAAGTGGAGTGCCACTGGGTTCAGGAATGGGACGAACTTTGTTCTTGATATGTATAAACGATTTGGATATTGATATGGGATCCATGATTGCAAAATTTGCTGATGACACAAAACTATGCAGTAGTGTCTCATCTAAAGCAGAAGTGGATATATTGAGGTCAGATTTAATTAAAATTAGAGAATGGTCTGTAAGCTGGCAAATGGAGTTTAATGTAAATAAATGTACAGTCATCCCCATGGGTAGATCCAATATGAAACATAATTACAGAATGGACGAGAACAATATTGGAATGATAGAAAAGGAAAGGGACCTAGGGGTTATAATAGATCATACACGTAAAGTGAGTGAGCAAGTCCAAGTAGCAGTGAAAAAGTCAAATGCAATGTTAGATATGATAAAAGGAAATATTAAACACAGGAGCAAGGAAGTGATAATCAAACTGTATAAAGCATTAGTTAGACCTAGATTGGAGTACTGTGTACAGGTGTGGAGTCCTTATCATAGAGGGGATATAAGCATGCTGGAAAGGATACCAAAAAAAAAGGACGAGAAAACTGATAGTGGGATTCCAAAATTACAGTTATGAGGAACGACCCCGAAAAACCGGCCTACATTGTCTAGAAAGAAGAATTCGAGGTGACTTAATACAGGTTTATAAGATAATCAAAGGAACGGATAAATTAGAATATAACAAGTTTTTTTGTTTGCAAAATACCACAAGAACAAGAGAGCATAGTTTGAAATTAACTAAAGAAAGGTCCAGATTAGATATTAGGAAATATTTTTTTTTAAGTTAGAGAGTGTGGTGAATGCTTGAAATGCACTGCCACAGGAAGTTGTGGAGGCAGGGACAATTAATGCATTTAAGAATAGATTGGATACACAAAGCTTTTAGAGAAAGGAAATATAAAAGGAACTGCTTGTATACAGACTCTGCAGAGTTTGAGTGGGTTTAGGAGGAAGGTGGCTTCAGTCAAAGCATAGAGGTTCTTGAGTAGTAATATCCTGGACTGATTTCTGGTGTGCAGTTAAGCGGAACGTTGAACGCCATCTTGAACTGGTTTCCCACGGTTTAGGCCAGGCATGAAATGCAGCATAACAAACAGGATAACTGATCGAAAGCACATCAGTTCCTCATAATAAAGTCCTTGATACCACCTGGTGAAGGAGTTGAGAATTATAACGGGAACAGGAACCAGCAAACAGAAATAACTGCACAAACACCGGAGCGAGTCGAGAGCGTTGCCATTCAGGCGCGGCCATTTTACTTAGTCTTAGTAGACTTACCTCTGCAGAAATCCCAGCTGTAGTGCAGTTTGCTTCCATCTGCATGGCGGGGACTAAAGGTAGGAGCCTTTGCTAGTATACAGCACCTGATTCGGCGGCTAACGACTTTGCAGCCCTGGCCAAATATTTTGTAAATGGCTACAAAATGGTTGTATTTGGGATTGTCAGCCTCATCAGTGGTTGATCTCGGGTTGTCAGCCTATCAATGGTTGTGCTTGGGTTGTCAGCCTATCAATGGTTTTGCGCGGGGTTATCAAAGTCATCATGTGAAACAAACTGTAACATATACAAACGCTAAAGTAACACACAAAGCGCTTTGGCCCAGACCTCCTTAATGGAGCCATTCACCGGATTGGCTAAGGCACCGTCTCAAGATGTAGATGATTTAACCCCCCCCCCCCCCCGCCCTTGTGTGTAGAGGAAATAACTCTGGGACGTCTGTCTAAGACACCATTAGAGGAAACTCTCGTGTGTAGAGGAGATAGCTCTGGGACGTCTGTCTAAGATACCACCAGAAGAAGTGCTCGTGTGTAGAGGAGATAACTCTGGGACGTCTGTCTAAGACACCATTAGAGGAAACTCTCGTGTGTAGAGGAGATAACTCTGGGACGTCTGTCTAAGATACCACCAGAAGAAGTGCTCGTGTGTAGAGGAGATACCTCTGGGACGTCTGTCTAAGATAACACCAGAAGAAATGCTAGTGTGTAGAGATACCAGTTTGGATATCTGTCAACGTCAGAACATGCACTGAGTCAGACCAAGGTGTCTCCACAAGTAACTGAGGACATGTGACAATATCTACATCAGCAGTACACGGAAGAAAGGTTACAGACAGCACGACATCCGCAATTAATAATAGGGATATAACCAATGACGCAGGCGGGGAGGGACGGAGGTAGAGGGAGGTCAGACAGATGACCAAGGTGGAAACCAAAGAATGGACAAGAGAGGATTGTGGGCGGGAAGATGACAGGAGATCTCAAAATCGATATCGAGCTGGCCAGAACACAGACAGTGAAGCCATTGGAAAACATCTTGGTAGTAAACCAAGAATGATGATCAAATGATAGCTCTTGGGATTATGTCTCTCTTGTGTGCACTGATGTACCTGTGCTGACAGGTGAGAAACCAGGTTGTGTGTACTGATATACCTGTGCTGACAGGTGAGAAACCAGGTTGTGTGCACTGATGTACCTGTGCTGACAGGTGAGAAACCAGGTTGTGTGCACCAATGTACATGTGCTGACAGGTGAGAAACCGGATTCTGTGCACCGATATACCTGTGCTGAAAGAAGAGAAACCAGATTGTGTGCACTGATATAATTGTGCTGAAAGGTGAGAATCCAGATTGTGTGCACTAATATAACTGTGCTGAAAGGTGAGAAACCACGTTGTGTGCACTGATATACCTGTGGTGAAAGGTGAAAAACCACGTTGTGTGCACTGATATACATGTGGTGAAAGGTGAGAAACCAGATTGTGTGCATTGATTTACCTGTGCTGAAAGGCGAGAAACCAGATTGTGTGTAGTGATACACCTGTGCTGAAAGGTGAGAAACCAGATTGTGTGTAGTGATACACCTGTGCTGAAAGGTGAGAAACCAGGTTGTGTGCACTGATATAACTGTGCTGAAAGGTGAGAAACCAAGATGTGTGCACTGATCTACCTGTGCTGCAAAGTGAGAAACCACGTTGTGTGCACTGATATACCTGTGCTTTAAGGTGAGAAACGAAGTTATGCGTCAACATATCAAAGAAAAAACAACATTTTGGCGACTACGATAGCTAGACGTCACACCGCTTCGTTATGAGAATAAGGTAGAGCAGGGCAGGGCTGGACAGGGTAGGGTAGAGTAGGGCAATACAGGGTAGGGCAGAGCAGGGCAGGGTGGGGCAGGGTAGGACAATACAGGGTAGGGCAGAGCAGGATAGGGCATGATGGGGAAGGATAGGGCAGGATAGGTTAGGGTAGGACGTGGCAGGTTAGGGACGTATAGGGCAGGGCAGGATAGGGTAGGCCAACACAAGAGGGCAGGGTAGGGTAGACCAAGATAAGGCAGGGCAGAGTAGGGTAGGTCAACACAGGGTAGAACAGGGCAGGGCAGAGTAGGTCAACACAGGGTAGAGCAGGGCAGGGTAGGTCAACACAGGGTAGAGCAGGGCAGGGTAGGTCAACACAGGGTAGAGCAGGGTAGGGTAGGTCAACACAGGGTAGAGCAGAGTAGGGCAGAGTAGGTCAACACAGGGTAGAGTAGGGCAGGGTAGGTCAACACAGGGTAGAGCAGGACAGGGTAGGTCAACACAGGGTAGAGCAGGGTAGGGTAGGGCAGGATACGGCAGGGCAGGGCAGAGTAGGGTAGGTCAACACAGGGTAGGGCAGGGGAGGCAGGGTAGGTCAACACAGGGTAGGGCAGGGCAGGGCAGGGTAGGTCAATACAGGGTAGGGCAGGGCAGAGCAGGGTAGGTCAACATAGGGTAGATCAGGGCAGGGTAGGTCAACACAGGGTAGGGTAGGTCAACACAGGGTAGAGCAGGACAGGGTAGGGTAGGTCAATACAGGGTAGAGCAGGACAGGGTAGGTCAATACAGGGTAGATCAGGGCATAGTAGGTCAATACAGGGTAGATCAGGGCAGTGTAGAGTAGGTCAACACAGGGTAGAGCAGGGCAGGGTAGGTCAACACAGGGTAGAGCAGGGCAGGGTAGGTCAATACAGGGTAGAGCAGGGCAGGGTAGGTCAACACAGGGTAGAGCAGGGCAGGGTAGGGCAAGATACGGCAGGGCAGGGTAGGTCAACACAGGGTAGAGCAGGGCAGGGTAGGTCAACACAGGGTAGAGCAGGGCAGGGTAGGGTAGGTCAACACAGGGTAGAACAGGGCAGGGCAGGGTAGGTCAACACAGGGTAGAGCAGGGCAGGGTAGATCAACACAGAGTAGAGTAGGGCAGGGTAGGTCAACACAGGGTAGAGTAGGGCAGGGTAGGTCAACACAGGGTAGAGCAGGACAGGGTAGGTCAACACAGGGTAGAGTAAGACAGGGTAGGTCAACACAGGGTAGAGTAGGGCAGGGTAGGTCAACACAGGGTAGAGCAGGACAGGGTAGGTCAACACAGGGTAGAGTAGGGCAGGGCAGGGTAGGTCAACACAGGGTAGAGTAGGGCAGGGTAGGTCAACACAGGGTAGAGTAGGGCAGGGTAGGTCAACACAGGGTAGAGCAGAGTAGGGCAGGGTAGGTCAACACAGGGTAGAGCAGGGCAGGGTAGGTCAACACAGGGTAGAGCAGGGCAGTGTAGGTCAACACAGAGTAGAGTAGGGCAGGGTAGGTCAACACAGGGTAGATCAGGGCAGGGTAGGGCAAGATACGGCAGGGCAGGGTAGGTCAACACAGAGTAGAGCAGGGCAGGTTAGGGCAGGCCACACATGAATAAGCCAATCTGGCTGTTCAGCAGGGTAGATGCAGGTAGTTACTAGACATCTTGCGTTGGTTTCATGAGATCTGGTTAGTTATAGTCACATTCTGGGTCCAGGATTCAGATGATCCATAGGGGATTATGTGGAAGGTAATGTTGGAAGGTCCATTGTGGATTATTTGGAACAAATTGTTGGAATGTCCGAAGTGTAAGAGAGGTCAGGGTCAGGAGAAAACTACTGAATAAGATGTGAGTGAAAAGTAGTCAGATTCAGGTGAGACATACTGGTCAAGGTGCGAGTGAAGAGTATCATCAGGGTCAGGTGAGACATACTGGTCAAGGTGGGAGAGATGAGTAACATCAGGGTCAGGTGAGACATACTGGTCAAGGTGGGAGTGAAGAGTATCATCAGGGTCAGGTGAGACATACTGGTCAAGGTGGGAGTGAAGAGTATCATCAGGGTCAGGTGAGACATACTGGTCAAGGTGGGAGAGATGAGTATCATCAGGGTCAGGTGAGACATACTGGTCAAGGTGGGAGAGATGAGTAACATCAGGGTCAGGTGAGACATACTGGTCAAGGTGGGAGAGATGAGTAACATCAGGGTCAGGTGAGACATACTGGTCAAGGTGGGAGTGAAGAGTATCATCAGGGTCAGGTGAGACATACTGGTCAAGGTGGGAGAGATGAGTAACATCAGGGTCAGGTGAGACATACTGGTCAAGACTTTCACCTGACATTCTCATCTATGCTTCCAGAAACAGGCGATCTCATAGGAGGCTGATCAGCTATGTTGGGATGAACACTGCTGTCCCCACAGATGTGAGCTTGCTGAGGGGTCTCCGAGTGTTAATCTAAGGTTAATCAAGTTAGCCTTCTGGAGTACGTCCTGGGTGAAGAGGACCCTGGTCCGTCTTTTCGAGAACGACCTTTGGCGACACGTTCCTCAGAGTCACTGTAACCTGCTACCAAGGAAACATAACCAGTAATTAACTCCCCTCAGCACGAGCAGCCTGGAACAACAACACGCGACAAGGATGACTCGTGTTGTCTTTGCTCAAACTGGTTGTTTACAGATTCTGCAGAGTCTTCTAAACCAGTATAAAAACGTTAAGTTTAAATTAAGTCAAGACCTTTTGGTCGTAGCGTATATTTTGTTCATACTCCTGATCTGTCAGGATACATGAGCCACGCATGGCTATGTTATTGTACATAAGAGATGTGACTCTAGGACTCCAAGTCTAGAACCCTTGTAATGAGGTAGTTATGTGAGCACGGTGCAGCAGAGAATCTCATCTTTTTAGATAGAAAAACACGCCAATAGTGTCTGAGCGTTCTCTTTGACCTTGTCACTTCCTGCTGCCGTGTGCAATGTCTGATCCATTATCATTATGGCCCTATAGACTGCTCCCGCGCGCACTCACGCACTGCGGGTCCAACACGTTAACGGAGAAGACACTCGCATTGCTTTAATGAAGGATTACCTGACAGCTCGTGCGTGTGATTGTGTGTGTTTAAGTTTCCAGTACCAATGTAAATATGAACGTCCGTGTGCAATATAGGTCAAGGGTCACTCTGTGTGGATCCCTACTCGTTTCTGCCCGTAGGCGCCCTGAACCCAGTGATGAATAGCCATGACCCATGAACGCGGTCCGTTATATGCGAAGCGAGAGCCACGAACGAGGCCTACCACTCGCAAAGTGAGAGCCAGGAACGAGGTCCACCACTCGCGAAGTGAGAGCCAGGAACGAGGTCCATCACTCCGGAAGTGAGAGCCATGAACGAGGCTCGTCACTCGCGAATTGAGAGCCAGGAAGGAGGACCATAACTCGCGAAGTGAGAGCCATGAAGGAGGTCCATAACTCGCGAAGTGAGAGCCATGAAGGAGACCCGCCACTCGCGAAGTGAGAGCCATGAACGAGGTCCATCACTCGCGAAGTGTGAGCCATGAACGATGCCTACCACTCGCGAAGTGAGAGCCATGAACGAGGTCCATAACTCGCGAAGTGAGAGCCATGAACGAGGTCCATCACTCGCGAAGTGAGAGCCATGAAGGAGGCCCGCCACTCGCGAAGTGAGAGCCATGAACGAGATCCACCACTCGCGAAATGAGAGCCGTGAACGAGGTCCACCACTCGCGAAGTGAGAGCCATGAACGAGGTCCACCACTCGCGAAGTGAGAGCCATGAACGAGGTCCATCACTTGCGAACCGACCACTGCAAACTGGTTTGAAATCTGTTATATAGGCTTAAAGTTGAACAAATAACCGTGAGCCGTTAGCAGGGAAGTCTGGATGAAAAGGTGGGCAACGGGAACAACAGGTGGGCGACGGGAACAACAGGTGGGCGACGGGAACAACAGGTGGGCGACGGGAACAACAGGTGGGCGACGGGAACAACAGGTCGCAGTGGATATAACGTAATGTCACAGCCAAAATGTAGTGATGATATAGAAGAGATCAAAGTCTCATCTTTCAGTTCCGAACAGGACATACCATAGTCAATAGCCACTTCAACCGCCCTAATCCCCAGCAGCTGTCCTTGTGCAGACATTACTCTCATCCTGATGAAATAGTTCGACACCTACTCATTGAGTGCAAGGCGCTTGCGGACATGAGGAAAAAATTCTTACAAGCACTGCCAACAAGTACCAACATACTCTACGGAGTAGTGCACAACTGAAGAAGACCTGTATATATACAATAATCGCATGGGGCTGCCAAGAAAAGGCTTGACTATCATATATGGGATAACAACAACAACAAGTACAGGCAACCGTTAGAACATCTTCTTTAAATAAATTAGCTCAGAGTGACAACATGACTTCTTTTAAAGCCAGATAAGGGATAAACTGTTTAGGAGCGAGAGAACCGTACAAAGAAACAAACTTCCAAGGAAATTGTTGGGGAAATATATCAATATTTTACAACCAACAACGAAAAAGAAAACAGTTAATTTGTTTCTGTAAATCGCGTAAAAACTGAAACTTACTTCGCGGACCATCACATAACTCTACCAATGAGCCTGCAGACCTTCAAGTTGTGAACCCCTGCCTTATACTGTTTGCAGTTCATGCTACCATTCAATCGATGAGACCTCAATTATTCCCCAAACACGAACATCAGGCCCTTGTGTTCGTTTATCGCCAGCTTCACGGTTGTTGTCATATCTCCAGCACAAGCGCCCGGATGTTTCAATCGGCGTCGATGTTTCAGCTGGGACCCTAATCGATAGATGAATCAATTAATCGATGTTTTCGTTACCCTGATTTAAATGTGGGTAGCGATCTCCCCCCTACTCCTCTCCCAGCACTCGGCTAAACGAGCGATTCGCTGTTGTGTTTCTGAATAGCAATCAAAGGGCCGGTCATAAGTCGTTACACTGTTTTAGAGAGCTGCATTATTGAACGGGGTTTATTATTTGTCAATATAACCATCGCCTGGAGTGACACACTTTTGCCATTTCTGCATGCCTTTGACAAGATATCGTTAATAGAACATCCGGTTTGTCGCGTCTGATAGAACATAATGATGTAGGTGTCTGATGGAACACAATGATGTAGGTGTCTGATGGAACACAATGATGTAGGTGTCTGATGGAACACAATGATGTAGGTGTCTGATAGAACACAATGATGTTGGTGTCTGATAGAACACAATGATGTTGGTGTCTGATGGAACACAATGATGTAGGTGTCTGATGGAACACAATGATGTAGGTGTCTGATAGAACACAATGATGTAGGTGTCTGATAGAACACAATGATGTTGGTGTCTGATGGAACACAATGATGTAGGTGTCTGATGGAACACAATGATGTAGGTGTCTGATAGAACACAATGATGTTGGTGTCTGATCGAACACAATGATGTTGGTGTCTGATGGAACACAATGATGTAGGTGTCTGATGGAACACAATGATGTAGGTGTCTGATGGAACACAATGATGTAGGTGTCTGATAGAACACAATGATGTAGGTGTCGAGGAATTGGCAAGTGTTGGGCGGCATGATGCACAAGACGATCTTTGTTGTTTTGAAGCAAATGTCGATTTTGATTGCGTGTACCTCTCGTTTTCGGAGAGGAAGGCTAACGTCTGGTCAGACATGTCATGGTCAGGCAAAATATACTGGTCAGACATGTTAGTCAGGGTCAGGCAAAATATACTGGTCAGACATGTTAGTCATGGTCAGGCAAAATATACTGGTCAGACATGTTAGTCAGGGTCAGGCAAAATATACTGGTCAAGGCCCTCAACTCTGCTTCCTATTAGGCCTCCCTGGAAACGGGTTGCTTTCGTGACAGCCTGGCTAACGAGATGAGGGATCGATGTGATCCCCATGGTAGTGAGCGACACGCAGATGAAGCCAAGCATAGTACAACCGTCTGGAGGACCACGGTCCACCTTCATTAGCACTCTCGGGATGTGATATAAGCTACGGCAACCAGCCACTTAACGTCCTTTTCAGGGCTCACAAATGAGTAACCTACTCATTACGGGCATTCTCAAACAACAACCCCTAGTTTTCTGGTCACAGTTTTCATTGTCTAGTGAAGAGATCTGCATGTTACTGTCCAATATTTGTGTTGCCTCGGAGAATGTCATCTTTCAATAGGACGCCGCTGACATCCCAGTAATGGTCAGCATAACGTTTCCTGCAGATTTATGTGCTCTCGGCTTGACAGCTGTCGAGGAGTCTGGGATTGGCCATTCTCTGCTGGGGATTTAGGATTCTCGGTCATAATAGTGAACCCAAGTCTCATCTACTGTCCCCGTGGTCTACAAAATGGTTTCTGACTGCTGTTTGTTGGGTAACTATGGAAACCACTTCATTCTCGTTCTTTTTCTGATCACATGTCAGCAGCCGCAGAGCCATGCCCCCCCCCCCCCTCATTAAAACCCTTCTTTTGTCGCCTTTCACGAAATGCATGTTTAGTTGTGATACTCTTTCCTGCCAAGTGAAGATAGGCCCGTTCATACATAAGTATTACATTCTTGCCAAGTCAAGGTAGACCCCCAGATCCAGAAGTATTGCATTCCTACCAAGTCAAGGTAGGCCCCAAGATCCAAAAGTATTACATTCCTGCCAAGTCAAGGTAGACCCCCAGATCCAGAAGTATTACATTCCTGCCAAGTCAAGGTAGACCCCTAGATCCAGAAGTATTATATTCCTGCCAAGTCAAGGTAGACCCCCAGATCCAGAAGTATTACATTCCTGCCAAGTCAAGGTAGACCCCCAGATCCAGCAGTATTACATTCCTGCCAAGTCAAGGTAGACCCCCAGATCCAGAAGTATTACATTCCTGCCAAGTCAAGGTAGACCCCCAGATCCAGAAGTATTACATTCCTGCCAAGTCAAGGTAGACCCCCAGATCCAGAAGTATTACATTCCTGCCAAGTCAAGGTAGACCCCCAGATCCAGAAGTATTACATTCCTGCCAAGTCAAGGTAGACCCCCAGATCCAGTAGTATTACATTCCTGCCAAGTCAAGGTAGACCCCCAGATCCAGAAGTATTACATTCATGCCACGTCGAGGTAGGCCCACAGATCCAGACGTAGTACGTCAAATACAAGGGCCGGTTGTGAGCCTTGACTATGGCCATCACAGAATAAATGTAGAAAGTTGAAACACATCACTTTTAAAGTGTCTCTTGTTTGCAATGGATCTGTGACTTTTATTGGTTTCTGCTAGGAGCTGCTACAAGACACTACACCTACAGAAAGGGGTTGGGTGGGTGGGGTGGGGTGTGTGGCGGAATCAGTGGTTCATGATTGATGTACTTCGTTTTAGTCACTGTGTACACAGTGTAAGTGTGGCAGGCCGCTCAAATATTGGTGATTCGCCAAGTTTTGGAAGACCTGCCTCAGAATGCAGCAACGGAAATGCAGTACAAGTGAAGATAATACTAGGGGTGTTCAAGTGAAACCGGGACTTCCTTTTTGAAATGAAAACAAAAATAATTTTCAAGTAGTCACAATCCCATTTAATCTTTCGATAGAATCTCTTGCAACGCTATGCACTTATCTCAGCGTTTAAGTAATGCTAGAAAGGCTTCAGCGTAGAAAGATTTGTCAGTATGTCTGAACCAATCCAGGACAGCCTGTTTCACTTCGTCATCAGTGCTGAAATGCTGACCTCCCAGGAATTCTTGTAGGGGTCCAAACAGGTGGAAATCGCTTGGAGCGAGATCTGGACTTTAAGGTGGCCAGGGCAATACCTCTTAGCCGAGTTGCTGCAGATGGCACATAGTGCGGTGAGCCGTATGAGGTCGAGAGTTATTTTGTAGGAACAGGACGTCCTTTGTGATCTTACCAGGCCGTTTGTTTCCGCAGACTGTTATGCTCATCACTTAAAATGCGTATGTTCTGTTCACATTTGATAGAGACACCACAGGGTCGATGATCAACATCCAGGATAAGGCGTTCCATAATCTGGATATTCACAGGGGTGGGTGTGGTCGGCTGAGAGCCACCAGCGCCTGGATCATCACTCACGGATGTACGGCCTTCTATAACACGTTTACAACATTCAAATACCTTAGTCCGGCTGAGTGTCTCATCCCCGTATTGTGGCTGAGTGTCTCATCCCCGTATTGTGACTGAGTGGCTCATCCCCGTATTGTGGCTGAGTGTCTCATCCCCGTATTGTGACTGAGTGTCTCATCCCCGTATTGTGGCTGAGTGTCTCATCCCCGTATTGTGGCTGAGTGTCTCATCCCCGTATTGTGGCTGAGTGTCTCATCCCCGTATTGTGGCTGAGTGTCTCATCCCCGTATTGTGGCTGAGTGTCTCATCCCCGTATTGTGGCTGAGTGTCTCATCCCGGTATTGTGACTGAGTGTCTCATCCCCGTATTGTGGCTGAGTGTCTCATCCCCGTATTGTGGCTGAGTGTCTCATTCCCGTATTGTGACTGAGTGTCTCATCCCCGTATTGTGGCTGAGTGTCTCATCCCCGTATTGTGGCTGAGTGTCTCATCCCCGTATTGTGGCTGCGTGTCTCATCCCCGTATTGTGGCTGAGTGTCTCATCCCCGTATTGTGGCTGAGTGTCTCATCCCCGTATTGTGACTGAGTGTCTCATCCCCGTATTGTGGCTGAGTGTCTCATCCCCGTATTGCGGCTGAGTGTCTCATTCCCGTATTGTGACTGAGTGTCTCATCCCCGTATTGTGACTGAGTGTCTCATCCCCGTATTGTGACTGAGTGTCTCATCCCCGTATTGTGACTGAGTGTCTCATCCCCGTATTGTGACTGAGTGTCTCATCCCCGTATTGTGATTCCAGTTTTCTGCCAATTTCCGCAGGTTTCACACCTTCTGTCACAAGAAATTTCATCAAAACTAGAAGTCCCATGCAAGCCCTAACAGTGGTTTCCGCCATTTTTATTTCTCTGTCATGTGACTGGCCCATAGCAAGGGGGCCAACTAGCAGTAATTGGACACAAGTGGCCCTAACTAATGATAGTAGTTTCAGAACACTATAGCCCATTCAGGTAGAATTAGAACAAACAAGTTCCGGTTTGGTTTGAACGCCCCTCGTATTTTACCAGGAGAAAAACAATATGACAATTGAAGAGGAAACTAGTTCAGTTAAACTTAACTTAAGCTTACCGTCCTTATACTGGTTTAGAAGACTCTTAAGAGTCTATATACAACCAGCTTCATTTACATGTCCTTTGCTCTAAAAGCTGTGCGCATCCAATCTATTCTTAAATGAATTAATTGTCCCTGCCTCCACTGCTGTCTGTGGCAATGCATTCCAAGCATTCACCACACTCTAAAAAATATTTCCTAAAATCTATGTACTTATTTAGAATTGTACACAACAAACTGAACAGGAAACAAGCGTGTAGAATAGCCTTTATTGCAAACTTAGACTAGAAGGCAATTTCAGACTGGGAAAGATTTTGGTTGGTCTGAATGGTGTTGTGCGAGAATGTATGAGTTGGGGAGTCCTCTACCGGTGTCAGCTGTTTTGTTTCAGGCAGTTTGAATTTTTTAAATCCTTTAGGAAAATCTCTATAAGCTAATCGTCAATCCACCTCTTTCATCTCTCTTAGTTGTTTATCTCTGTGTGGCTAGCTGGCTCTTATCTTATC
The DNA here is from genome assembly GCA_036924085.1 of Ariolimax columbianus. Taxonomy (NCBI): domain Eukaryota; kingdom Metazoa; phylum Mollusca; class Gastropoda; order Stylommatophora; family Arionidae; genus Ariolimax; species Ariolimax columbianus. The sequence goes on from JAVGWX010000009.1 coordinate 2,407,348, forward strand.
TCTAGCTCGCTCTTATCTCTAGCTCGCTCTTATCTCTAGCTCGCTCCTATCTTATCTCTAGCTCGCTCTTATCTCTAGCTCGCTCCTATCTTATCTCTAGCTCGCTCTTATCTCTAGCTCGCTCTTATCTTATCTCTAGCTCGCTCTTATCTTATCTCTAGCTCGCTCTTATCTTATCTCTAGCTCGCTCTTATCTCTAGCTCGCTATTATCTTATCTCTAGCTCGCTCTTATCTCTAGCTCGCTCTTATCTTATCTCTAGCTCGCTCTTATCTCTAGCTCGCTCTTATCTCTAGCTCACTCTTATCTTATCTCTAGCTCGCTCTTATCTCTAGCTCGCTCTTATCTTATCTCTAGCTCGCCCTTATCTCTAGCTGGCTCTTATCTTATCTCTAGCTCGCCCTTATCTCTAGCTCGCTCTTATCTTATCTCTAGCTCGCCCTTATCTTATCTCTAGCTGGCCCTTATCTTATCTCTAGCTCGCCCTTATCTTATCTCTAGCTCGCTCTTATCTCTAGCTCGCTCTTATCTTATCTCTAGCTCGCTCTTATCTTATCTCTAGCTGGCCCTTATCTTATCTCTAGCTGGCCCTTATCTTATCTCTAGCTCGCCCTTATCTTATCTCTAGCTGGCCCTTATCTTATCTCTAGCTCGCCCTTATCTTATCTCTAGCTCGCTCTTATCTCTAGCTCGCTCTTATCTTATCTCTAGCTCGCTCTTATCTTATCTCTAGCTGGCCCTTATCTTATCTCTAGCTGGCCGTTATCTTATCTCTAGCTCGCTCTTATCTCTAGCTCGCTCTTATCTCTAGCTCGATCTTATCTTATCTCTAGCTCGCTCTTATCTCTAGCTCGCCCTTATCTTATCTCTAGCTCGCTCTTATCTTATCTCTAGCTCGCTCTTATCTCTAGCTGGCTCTTATCTCTAGCTGGCTCTTATCTTATCTCTAGCTCGCCCTTATCTTATCTCTAGCTCGCCCTTATTTTATCTCTAGCTCGCTCTTATCTTATCTCTAGCTGGCTCTTATCTTATCTCTAGCTCGCCCTTATCTTATCTCTAGCTCGCCCTTATCTTATCTCTAGCTCGCTCTTATCTCTAGCTCGCTCTTATCTTATCTCTAGCTGGCCCTTATCTTATCTCTAGCTGGCCGTTATCTTATCTCTAGCTCGCTCTTATCTCTAGCTCGCTCTTATCTCTAGCTCGCTCTTATCTCTAGCTGGCTCTTATCTCTAGCTGGCTCTTATCTTATCTCTAGCTCGCCCTTATCTTATCTCTAGCTCGCCCTTATTTTATCTCTAGCTCGCTCTTATCTTATCTCTAGCTGGCTCTTATCTTATCTCTAGCTCGCCCTTATCTTATCTCTAGCTCGCTCTTATCTCTAGCTCGCTCTTATCTCTAGCTGGCTCTTATCTTATCTCTAGCTCGCCCTTATCTTATCTCTAGCTCGCCCTTATTTTATCTCTAGCTCGCTCTTATCTTATCTCTAGCTGGCTCTTATCTTATCTCTAGCTCGCCCTTATCTTATCTCTAGCTCGCCCTTATCTTATCTCTAGCTCGCTCTTATCTCTAGCTCGCTCTTATCTCTAGCTCGCTCTTATCTTATCTCTAGCTCGCTCTTATCTCTAGCTCGCCCTTATCTTATCTCTAGCTCGCTCTTATCTCTAGCTCGCTCTTATCTTATCTCTAGCTCGCCCTTATCTCTAGCTCGCTCTTATCTTATCTCTAGCTCGCCCTTATCTTATCTCTAGCTGGCTCTTATCTTATCTCTAGTTGGCTCTTATCTTATCTCTAGCTCGCCCTTATCTTATCTCTAGCTCGCTCTTATCTTATCTCTAGCTCGCTCTTATCTTATCTCTAGCTGGCTCTTATCTTATCTCTAGCTCGCCCTTATCTTATCTCTAGCTCGCTCTTATCTTATCTCTAGCTCGCCCTTATCTTATCTCTAGCTGGCTCTTATCCTATCTCTAGCTCGCCCTTATCTTATCTCTAGCTCGCTCTTATCTCTAGCTCGCTCTTATCTTATCTCTAGCTCGCCCTTATCTTATCTCTAGCTCGCCCTTATCTCTAGCTCGCTCTTATCTTATCTCTAGCTCGCCCTTATCTTATCTCTAGCTCGCCCTTATCTTATCTCTAGCTCGCTCTTATCTTATCTCTAGCTCGCCCTTATCTTATCTCTAGCTGGCTCTTATCTTATCTCTAGCTCGCCCTTATCTTATCTCTAGCTCGCTCTTATCTCTAGCTCGCTCTTATCTTATCTCTAGCTCGCCCTTATCTTATCTCTAGCTGGCTCTTATCTTATCTCTAGCTCGCCCTTATCTTATCTCTAGCTCGCTCTTATCTCTAGCTCGCTCTTATCTTATCTCTAGCTCGCCCTTATCTTATCTCTAGCTCGCCCTTATCTCTAGCTCGCTCTTATCTTATCTCTAGCTCGCCCTTATCTTATCTCTAGCTCGCCCTTATCTTATCTCTAGCTCGCTCTTATCTTATCTCTAGCTGGCTCTTATCTTATCTCTAGCTCGCCCTTATCTTATCTCTAGCTCGCTCTTATCTCTAGCTGGCTCTTATCTTATCTCTAGCTCGCCCTTATCTTATCTCTAGCTCGCCCTTATCTTATCTCTAGCTGGCTCTTATCTTATCTCTAGCTCGCCTTTATCTTATCTCTAGCTCGCTCTTATCTCTAGCTGGCTCTTATCTTATCTCTAGCTCGCTCTTATCTCTAGCTGGCTCTTATCTTATCTCTAGCTCGCCCTTATCTTATCTCTAGCTCGCTCTTATCTTATCTCTACCTCGCCCTTATCTTATCTCTAGCTCGCTCTTATCTCTAGCTCGCTCTTATCTTATCTCTAGCTGGCCCTTATCTTATCTCTAGCTGGCCGTTATCTTATCTCTAGCTCGCTCTTATCTCTAGCTGGCTCTTATCTTATCTCTAGCTCTTATCTTATCATATCTCTAGCTCGCTCTTATCTTATCTCTAGCTCGCCCTTATCTTATCTCTAGCTCGCTCTTATCTCTAGCTCGCTCTTATCTTATCTCTAGCTCGCCCTTATCTTATCTCTAGCTCGCTCTTATCTCTAGCTCGCTCTTATCTTATCTCTAGCTGGCCCTTATCTTATCTCTAGCTGGCCCTTATCTTATCTCTAGCTCGCCCTTATCTTATCTCTAGCTCGCCCTTATCTTATCTCTAGCTCGCTCTTATCTTATCTCTAGCTCGCTCTTATCTTATCTCTAGCTGGCTCTTATCTTATCTCTAGCTCGCCCTTATCTTATCTCTAGCTGGCTCTTATCTTATCTCTAGCTCGCTCTTATCTTATCTCTAGCTGGCCCTTATCTTATCTCTAGCTCGCCCTTATCTTATCTCTAGCTGGCCCTTATCTTATCTCTAGCTCGCTCTTATCTTATCTCTAGCTCGCTCTTATCTTATCTCTAGCTGGCTCTTATCTTATCTCTAGCTCGCCCTTATCTTATCTCTAGCTGGCTCTTATCTTATCTCTAGCTCGCCCTTATCTTATCTCTAGCTCGCCCTTATCTTATCTCTAGCTCGCTCTTATCTTATCTCTAGCTCGCTCTTATCTTATCTCTAGCTGGCTCTTATCTTATCTCTAGCTCGCCCTTATCTTATCTCTAGCTGGCTCTTATCTTATCTCTAGCTCGCTCTTATCTTATCTCTAGCTGGCCCTTATCTTATCTCTAGCTCGCTCTTATCTCTAGCTCGCCCTTATCTTATCTCTAGCTCGCTCTTATCTTATCTCTAGCTGGCTCTTATCTTATCTCTAGCTCGCTCTTATCTTATCTCTAGCTGGCTCTTATCTTATCTCTAGCTCGCTCTTATCTTATCTCTAGCTGGCCCTTATCTTATCTCTAGCTCGCTCTTATCTCTAGCTCGCCCTTATCTTATCTCTAGCTCGCTCTTATCTTATCTCTAGCTGGCTCTTATCTTATCTCTAGCTGGCCGTTATCTTATCTCTAGCTCGCTCTTATCTTATCTCTAGCTCGCTCTTATCTTATCTCTAGCTGGCTCTTATCTTATCTCTAGCTCGCCCTTATCTTATCTCTAGCTCGCTCTTATCTCTAGCTCGCTCTTATCTCTAGCTCGCTCTTATCTCTAGCTCGCTCTTATCTTATCTCTAGCTGGCCCTTATCTTATCTCTAGCTGGCCGTTATCTTATCTCTAGCTCACTCTTATCTTATCTCTAGCTCGCTCTTATCTCTAGCTGGCTCTTATCTTATCTCTAGCTCGCCCTTATCTTATCTCTAGCTCGCCCTTATCTTATCTCTAGCTCGCTCTTATCTCTAGCTCGCTCTTATCTCTAGCTGGCCCTTATCTTATCTCTAGCTCGCTCTTATCTCTAGCTCGCTCTTATCTCTAGCTGGCCCTTATCTTATCTCTAGCTCGCTCTTATCTCTAGCTCGCTCTTATCTCTAGCTCGCTCTTATCTCTAGCTCGCTCTTATCTTATCTCTAGCTCGCCCTTATCTTATCTCTAGCTCGCCCTTATCTTATCTCTAGCTCGCTCTTATCTCTAGCTGGCTCTTATCTTATCTCTAGCTGGCCCTTATCTTATCTCTAGCTCGCCCTTATCTTATCTCTAGCTCGCCCTTATCTTATCTCTAGCTCGCCCTTATCTTATCTCTAGCTCGCCCTTATCTTATCTCTAGCTCGCCCTTATCTTATCTCTAGCTCGCCCTTATCTTATCTCTAGCTCGCTCTTATCTCTAGATGGCTCTTATCTTATCTCTAGCTCGCCCTTATCTTATCTCTAGCTCGCTCTTATCTCTAGCTCGCTCTTATCTCTAGCTCGCTCTTATCTCTAGCTCGCTCTTATCTTATCTCTAGCTGGCCCTTATCTTATCTCTAGCTTGCTCTTATCTTATCTCTAGCTCGCTCTTATCACTAGCTCGCTCTTATCTTATCTCTAGCTCGCTCTTATCTCTAGCTCGCTCTTATCTCTAGCTCGCTCTTATCTCTAGCTCGCTCTTATCTCTAGCTCGCTCTTATCTCTAGCTCGCTCTTATCTTATCTCTAGCTCGCCCTTATCTTATCTCTAGCTGGCTCTTATCTCTAGCTCGCTCTTATCTTATCTCTAGCTGGCCCTTATCTTATCTCTAGCTTGCTCTTATCTTATCTCTAGCTCGCTCTTATCACTAGCTCGCTCTTATCTTATCTCTAGCTTGCTCTTATCTTATCTCTAGCTCGCTCTTATCACTAGCTCGCTCTTATCTTATCTCTAGCTCGCTCTTATCTTATCTCTAGCTTGCTCTTATCTTATCTCTAGCTCGCTCTTATCTTATCTCTAGCTCGCTCTTATCTTATCTCTAGCTTGCTCTTATCTTATCTCTAGCTCGCTCTTATCACTAGCTCGCTCTTATCTTATCTCTAGCTCGCTCTTATCTCTAGCTCGCTCTTATCTCTAGCTCGCTCTTATCTCTAGCTCGCTCTTATCTCTAGCTCGCTCTTATCTTATCTCTAGCTCGCTCTTATCTCTAGCTCGCTTTTATCTTATCTCTAGCTCGCTATTATCTTATCTCTAGCTGGCCCTTATCTTATCTCTAGCTCGCTCTTATCTCTAGCTGGCCCTTATATTATCTCTAGCTCGCTCTTATCTTATCTCTAGCTGGCTCTTATCTTATCTCTAGCTCGCTCTTATCTTATCTCTAGCTCGCTCTTATCTTATCTCTAACTCGCTCTTATCTTATCTCTAGCTCGCTCTTATCTTATCTCTAGCTCGCTCTTATCTCTAGCTCGCTCTTATCTTATCTCTAGCTCGCTCTTATCTTATCTCTAGCTCGCTCTTATCTCTAGCTCGCTCTTATCTTATCTCTAACTCGCTCTTATCTTATCTCTAGCTCGCTCTTATCTTATCTCTAGCTCGCTCTTATCTCTAGCTCGCTCTTATCTTATCTATAGCTCGCTCTTATCTTATCTCTAACTCGCTCTTATCTTATCTCTAGCTCGCTCTTATCTTATCTCTAGCTCGCTCTTATCTCTAGCTCGCTCTTATCTTATCTCTAGCTCGCTCTTATCTTATCTCTAGCTCGCTCTTATCTCTAGCTGGCCCTTATCTTATCTCTAGCTCGCTCTTATCTTATCTCTAGCTGGCTCTTATCTTATCTCTAGCTCGCTCTTATCTTATCTCTAGCTCGCTCTTATCTCTAGCTCGCTCTTATCTTATCTCTAGCTCGCTCTTATCTTATCTCTAGCTCGCTCTTATCTTATCTCTAGCTCGCTCTTATCTCTAGCTCGCTCTTATCTTATCTCTAGCTCGCTCTTATCTTATCTCTAGCTCGCTCTTATCTCTAGCTGGCCCTTATCTTATCTCTAGCTCGCTCTTATCTTATCTCTAGCTGGCTCTTATCTTATCTCTAGCTCGCTCTTATCTTATCTCTAACTCGCTCTTATCTTATCTCTAGCTCGCTCTTATCTTATCTCTAGCTCGCTCTTATCTCTAGCTCGCTCTTATCTTATCTCTAGCTCGCTCTTATCTTATCTCTAGCTCGCTCTTATCTCTAGCTCGCTCTTTTCTTTAGCTCGCTCTTATCTTATCTGTAGCTCGCTCTTATCTCTAGCTCGCTCTTATCTTATCTCTAGCTCGCTCTTATCTTATCTCTAGCTCTTATCTTATCTCTAGCTCGCTCTTATCTCTAGCTCGCTCTTATCTCTAGCTGGCCCTTATCTTATCTCTAGCTCGCTCTTATCTTTTCTCTAGCTCGCTCTTATCTCTAGCTCGCTCTTATCTTATCTCTAGCTCGCTCTTATCTCTAGCTGGCCCTTATTTTATCTCTAGCTCGCTCTTATCTTATCTCTAGCTCGCTCTTATCTTTTCTCTAGCTCGCTCTTATCTCTAGCTCGCTCTTATCTTATCTCTAGCTCGCTCTTATCTCTAGCTGGCCCTTATTTTATCTCTAGCTCGCTCTTATCTTATCTCTAGCTCGCTCTTATCTTTTCTCTAGCTCGCTCTTATCTCTAGCTCGCTCTTATCTCTAGCTCGCTCTTACCTCTAGCTGGCTCTTATTTTATCTCTAGCTCGCTCTTATCTTATCTCTAGCTCGCTCTTATCTTATCTCTAGCTCGCTCTTATCTTATCTCTAGCTCGCTATTATCTTATCTCTAGCTGGCCCTTATCTTATCTCTAGCTCGCTCTTATCTTATCTCTAGCTCGCCCTTATCTTATCTCTAGCTCGCTCTTATCTTATCTCTAGCTGGCTCTTATCTTATCTCTAGCTCGCTCTTATCTTATCTCTAACTCGCTCTTATCTTATCTCTAGCTCGCTCTTATCTTATCTCTAGCTCGCTCTTATCTCTAGCTCGCTCTTATCTTATCTCTAGCTCGCTCTTATCTTATCTCTAGCTCGCTCTTATCTCTAGCTCGCTCTTATCTTATCTCTAGCTCGCTCTTATCTTATCTCTAGCTCGCTCTTATCTCTAGCTCGCTCTTTTCTTTAGCTCGCTCTTATCTTATCTGTAGCTCGCTCTTATCTCTAGCTCGCTCTTATCTTATCTCTAGCTCGCCCTTATCTTATCTCTAGCTCGCCCTTATCTTATCTCTAGCTCGCCCTTATCTTATCTCTAGCTCGCCCTTATCTTATCTCTAGCTCGCTCTTATCTCTAGATGGCTCTTATCTTATCTCTAGCTCGCCCTTATCTTATCTCTAGCTCGCTCTTATCTCTAGCTCGCTCTTATCTCTAGCTCGCTCTTATCTCTAGCTCGCTCTTATCTTATCTCTAGCTGGCCCTTATCTTATCTCTAGCTTGCTCTTATCTTATCTCTAGCTCGCTCTTATCACTAGCTCGCTCTTATCTTATCTCTAGCTCGCTCTTATCTCTAGCTCGCTCTTATCTCTAGCTCGCTCTTATCTCTAGCTCGCTCTTATCTCTAGCTCGCTCTTATCTCTAGCTCGCTCTTATCTTATCTCTAGCTCGCCCTTATCTTATCTCTAGCTGGCTCTTATCTCTAGCTCGCTCTTATCTTATCTCTAGCTGGCCCTTATCTTATCTCTAGCTTGCTCTTATCTTATCTCTAGCTCGCTCTTATCACTAGCTCGCTCTTATCTTATCTCTAGCTTGCTCTTATCTTATCTCTAGCTCGCTCTTATCACTAGCTCGCTCTTATCTTATCTCTAGCTCGCTCTTATCTTATCTCTAGCTTGCTCTTATCTTATCTCTAGCTCGCTCTTATCTTATCTCTAGCTCGCTCTTATCTTATCTCTAGCTTGCTCTTATCTTATCTCTAGCTCGCTCTTATCACTAGCTCGCTCTTATCTTATCTCTAGCTCGCTCTTATCTCTAGCTCGCTCTTATCTCTAGCTCGCTCTTATCTCTAGCTCGCTCTTATCTCTAGCTCGCTCTTATCTTATCTCTAGCTCGCTCTTATCTCTAGCTCGCTCTTATCTTATCTCTAGCTCGCTATTATCTTATCTCTAGCTGGCCCTTATCTTATCTCTAGCTGGCTCTTATCTTATCTCTAGCTCGCTCTTATCTTATCTCTAGCTCGCTCTTATCTTATCTCTAGCTGGCTCTTATCTTATCTCTAGCTCGCTCTTATCTTATCTCTAGCTCGCTCTTATCTTATCTCTAGCTCGCTCTTATCTTATCTCTAGCTCGCTCTTATCTTATCTCTAACTCGCTCTTATCTTATCTCTAGCTCGCTCTTATCTTATCTCTAGCTCGCTCTTATCTCTAGCTCGCTCTTATCTTATCTCTAGCTCGCTCTTATCTTATCTCTAGCTCGCTCTTATCTCTAGCTCGCTCTTATCTTATCTCTAACTCGCTCTTATCTTATCTCTAGCTCGCTCTTATCTTATCTCTAGCTCGCTCTTATCTCTAGCTCGCTCTTATCTTATCTATAGCTCGCTCTTATCTTATCTCTAACTCGCTCTTATCTTATCTCTAGCTCGCTCTTATCTTATCTCTAGCTCGCTCTTATCTCTAGCTCGCTCTTATCTTATCTCTAGCTCGCTCTTATCTTATCTCTAGCTCGCTCTTATCTCTAGCTGGCCCTTATCTTATCTCTAGCTCGCTCTTATCTTATCTCTAGCTGGCTCTTATCTTATCTCTAGCTCGCTCTTATCTTATCTCTAGCTCGCTCTTATCTCTAGCTCGCTCTTATCTTATCTCTAGCTCGCTCTTATCTTATCTCTAGCTCGCTCTTATCTTATCTCTAGCTCGCTCTTATCTCTAGCTCGCTCTTATCTTATCTCTAGCTCGCTCTTATCTTATCTCTAGCTCGCTCTTATCTCTAGCTGGCCCTTATCTTATCTCTAGCTCGCTCTTATCTTATCTCTAGCTGGCTCTTATCTTATCTCTAGCTCGCTCTTATCTTATCTCTAACTCGCTCTTATCTTATCTCTAGCTCGCTCTTATCTTATCTCTAGCTCGCTCTTATCTCTAGCTCGCTCTTATCTTATCTCTAGCTCGCTCTTATCTTATCTTTAGCTCGCTCTTATCTCTAGCTCGCTCTTTTCTTTAGCTCGCTCTTATCTTATCTGTAGCTCGCTCTTATCTCTAGCTCGCTCTTATCTTATCTCTAGCTCGCTCTTATCTTATCTCTAGCTCTTATCTTATCTCTAGCTCGCTCTTATCTCTAGCTCGCTCTTATCTCTAGCTGGCCCTTATCTTATCTCTAGCTCGCTCTTATCTTTTCTCTAGCTCGCTCTTATCTCTAGCTCGCTCTTATCTTATCTCTAGCTCGCTCTTATCTCTAGCTGGCCCTTATTTTATCTCTAGCTCGCTCTTATCTTATCTCTAGCTCGCTCTTATCTTTTCTCTAGCTCGCTCTTATCTCTAGCTCGCTCTTATCTTATCTCTAGCTCGCTCTTATCTCTAGCTGGCCCTTATTTTATCTCTAGCTCGCTCTTATCTTATCTCTAGCTCGCTCTTATCTTTTCTCTAGCTCGCTCTTATCTCTAGCTCGCTCTTATCTCTAGCTCGCTCTTACCTCTAGCTGGCTCTTATTTTATCTCTAGCTCGCTCTTATCTTATCTCTAGCTCGCTCTTATCTTATCTCTAGCTCGCTCTTATCTTATCTCTAGCTCGCTATTATCTTATCTCTAGCTGGCCCTTATCTTATCTCTAGCTCGCTCTTATCTTATCTCTAGCTCGCCCTTATCTTATCTCTAGCTCGCTCTTATCTTATCTCTAGCTGGCTCTTATCTTATCTCTAGCTCGCTCTTATCTTATCTCTAACTCGCTCTTATCTTATCTCTAGCTCGCTCTTATCTTATCTCTAGCTCGCTCTTATCTCTAGCTCGCTCTTATCTTATCTCTAGCTCGCTCTTATCTTATCTCTAGCTCGCTCTTATCTCTAGCTCGCTCTTATCTTATCTCTAGCTCGCTCTTATCTTATCTCTAGCTCGCTCTTATCTCTAGCTCGCTCTTTTCTTTAGCTCGCTCTTATCTTATCTGTAGCTCGCTCTTATCTCTAGCTCGCTCTTATCTTATCTCTAGCTCGCTCTTATCTTATCTCTAGCTCTTATCTTATCTCTAGCTTGCTCTTATCTCTAGCTGGCTCTTATTTTATCTCTAGCTCTTATCTTATCTCTAGCTCTTATCTTATCTCTAGCTCTTATCTTATCTCTAGCTCTTATCTTATCTCTAGCTCTTATCTTATCTCTAGCTCGCTCTTATCTTATCTCTAGCTCTTATCTTATCTCTAGCTCGCTCTTATCTTATCTCTAGCTGGCCCTTATCTTATCTCTAGCTGGCTCTTATCTTATCTCTAACTCGCTCTTATCTTATCTCTAGCTCGCTCTTATCTTATCTCTAACTCGCTCTTATCTTATCTCTAGCTCGCTCTTATCTTATCTCTAGCTCGCTCTTATCTTATCTCTAGCTCGCTCTTATCTTATCTCTAACTCGCTCTTATCTTATCTCTAGCTCGCTCTTATCTTATCTCTAGCTCGCTCTTATCTTACCTCTAGCTGGCTCTTATCTTATCTCTAACTCGCTCTTATCTTATCTCTAGCTCGCTCTTATCTTATCTCTAGCTCGCTCTTATCTCTAGCTCGCTCTTATCTCTAGCTGGCCCTTATCTTATCTCTAGCTCGCTCTTATCTTTTCTCTAGCTCGCTCTTATCTCTAGCTCGCTCTTATCTTATCTCTAGCTCGCTCTTATCTCTAGCTGGCTCTTATTTTATCTCTAGCTCGCTCTTATCTTATCTCTAGCTCGCTCTTATCTTTTCTCTAGCTCGCTCTTATCTCTAGCTCGCTCTTATCTCTAGCTCGCTCTTACCTCTAGCTGGCTCTTATTTTATCTCTAGCTCGCTCTTATCTTATCTCTAGCTCGCTCTTATCTTATCTCTAGCTCGCTCTTATCTTATCTCTAGCTCGCTCTTATCTTATCTCTAGCTCGCTATTATCTTATCTCTAGCTGGCCCTTATCTTATCTCTAGCTCGCTCTTATCTTATCTCTAGCTCGCCCTTATCTTATCTCTAGCTCGCTCTTATCTTATCTCTAGCTGGCTCTTATCTTATCTCTAGCTCGCTCTTATCTCTAGCTGGCCCTTATCTTATCTCTAGCTCGCTCTTATCTTATCTCTAGCTGGCCCTTATCTTATCTCTAGCTCGCTCTTATCTTATCTCTAGCTCGCTCTTATCTCTAGCTGGCTCTTATTTTATCTCTAGCTCGCTCTTATCTTATCTCTAGCTCGCTCTTATCTTTTCTCTAGCTCGCTCTTATCTCTAGCTCGCTCTTATCTCTAGCTCGCTCTTACCTCTAGCTGGCTCTTATTTTATCTCTAGCTCGCTCTTATCTTATCTCTAGCTCGCTCTTATCTTATCTCTAGCTCGCTCTTATCTCTAGCTCGCTCTTATCTCTAGCTCGCTCTTATCTTATCTCTAGCTCGCCCTTATCTTATCTCTAGCTCGCCCTTATCTTATCTCTAGCTCGCTCTTATCTTATCTCTAGCTGGCTCTTATCTTATCTCTAGCTCGCTCTTATCTTATCTCTAGCTTGCTATTATCTTATCTCTAGCTCGCTATTATCTTATCTCTAGCTGGCTATTATCTTATCTCTAGCTGGCTATTATCTTATCTCTAGCTCGCTCTTATCTTATCTCTAGCTCGCTCTTATCTTATCTCTAGCTCGCTATTATCTTATCTCTAGCTCGCTCTTATCTTATCTCTAGCTCGCTCTTATCTCTAGCTGGCTCTTATTTTATCTCTAGCTCGCTCTTATCTTATCTCTAGCTCGCTCTTATCTTTTCTCTAGCTCGCTCTTATCTCTAGCTCGCTCTTATCTCTAGCTCGCTCTTACCTCTAGCTGGCTCTTATTTTATCTCTAGCTCGCTCTTATCTTATCTCTAGCTCGCTCTTATCTTATCTCTAGCTGGCTCTTATCTTATCTCTAGCTCGCTCTTATCTTATCTCTAGCTCGCTCTTATCTCTAGCTCGCTCTTACCTCTAGCTGGCTCTTATCTTATCTCTAGCTCGCTCTTATCTTATCTCTAGCTCGCTCTTATCTCTAGCTCGCTCTTACCTCTAGCTGGCTCTTATTTTATCTCTAGCTCGCTCTTATTTTATCTCTAGCTCGCTCTTATCTTATCTCTAGCTCGCTCTTATCTTATCTCTAGCTCGCTCTTATCTTATCTCTAGCTCGCTCTTATCTTATCTCTAGCTGGCTCTTATCTTATCTCTAGCTCGCTCTTATCTTATCTCTAGCTCGCTCTTATCTTATCTCTAGCTCGCTCTTATCTTATCTCTAGCTCGCTCTTATCTTATCTCTAGCTCGCTCTTATCTTATCTCTAGCTCGCTCTTATCTTATCTCTAGCTCGCTCTTATCTTATCTCTAGCTCGCTCTTATCTTATCTCTAGTTCGCTCTTATCTTATCTCTAGCTGGCTCTTATCTTATCTCTAGCTCGCTCTTATCTTATCTCTAGCTCGCTCTTATCTTATCTCTAGCTCGCTTTTATCTTATCTCTAGCTCGCTCTTATCTTATCTCTAGCTGGCTCTTATCTTATCTCTAGCTCGCTATTATCTTATCTCTAGCTCGCTCTTATCTTATCTCTAGCTCGCTCTTATCTTATCTCTAGCTCGCTCTTATCTTATCTCTAGCTCGCTCTTATCTTATCTCTAGCTCGCTCTTATCTCTAGCTGGCTCTTATTTTATCTCTAGCTCGCTCTTATTTTATCTCTAGCTCGCTCTTATCTTATCTCTAGCTCGCTCTTATCTTATCTCTAGCTCGCTCTTATCTTATCTCTAGCTCGCTCTTATCTTATCTCTAGCTCGCTCTTATCTTATCTCTAGCTCGCTCTTATCTTATCTCTAGCTCGCTATTATCTTATCTCTAGCTCGCTCTTATCTCTAGCTCGCTCTTATTTTATCTCTAGCTCGCTCTTATTTTATCTCTAGCTCGCTCTTATCTTATCTCTAGCTCGCTCTTATCTTATCTCTAGCTGGCCCTTATCTTATCTCTAGCTCGCTCTTATCTTATCTCTAGCTGGCCCTTATCTTATCTCTAGCTCGCAATTATCTTATCTCTAGCTGGCCCTTATCTTATCTCTAGCTCGCTCTTATCTTATCTCTAGCTCGCTATTATCTTATCTCTAGCTCGCTCTTATCTTATCTCTAGCTGGCCCTTATCTTATCTCTAGCTCGCTCTTATCTCTAGCTCGCTCTTATCTTATCTCTAGCTCGCTCTTATCTCTAGCTCGCTCTTATCTTATCTCTAGCTCGCTCTTATCTTATCTCTAGCTCGCTCTTATCTCTAGCTCGCTCTTATCTTATCTCTAGCTCGCCCTTATCTTATCTCTAGCTCGCTCTTATCTCTAGCTCGCTATTATCTTATCTCTAGCTCGCTCTTATCTTATCTCTAGCTGGCCCTTATCTTATCTCTAGCTCGCTCTTATCTCTAGCTCGCTCTTATCTTATCTCTAGCTCGCCCTTATCTTATCTCTAGCTCGCTCTTATCTCTAGCTGGCTATTATCTTATCTCTAGCTCGCTCTTATCTCTAGCTCGCTCTTATCTTATCTCTAGCTCGCTCTTATCTTATCTCTAGCTCGCTATTATCTTATCTCTAGCTCGCTCTTATCTTATCTCTAGCTCGCTCTTATCTCTAGCTGGCTCTTATTTTATCTCTAGCTCGCTCTTATCTTATCTCTAGCTCGCTCTTATCTTTTCTCTAGCTCGCTCTTATCTCTAGCTCGCTCTTATCTCTAGCTCGCTCTTATTTTATCTCTAGCTCGCTCTTATCTTATCTCTAGCTGGCTCTTATCTTATCTCTAGCTCGCTCTTATCTTATCTCTAGCTCGCTCTTATCTTATCTCTAGCTGGCTCTTATCTTATCTCTAGCTCGCTCTTATCTTATCTCTAGCTCGCTCTTATCTTATCTCTAGCTCGCTCTTATCTTATCTCTAGCTGGCCCTTATCTTATCTCTAGCTCGCTCTTATCTTATCTCTAGCTCGCTCTTATCTCTAGCTGGCCCTTATCTTATCTCTAGCTCGCTCTTATCTTATCTCTAGCTCGCTCTTATCTTATCTCTAGCTCGCTCTTATCTTATCTCTAGCTGGCTCTTATTTTATCTCTAGCTCGCTATTATCTTATCTCTAGCTCGCTCTTATCTTATCTCTAGCTGGCCCTTATCTTATCTCTAGCTCGCTCTTATCTTATCTCTAGCTCGCTCTTATCTCTAGCTGGCCCTTATCTTATCTCTAGCTCGCTCTTATCTTATCTCTAGCTCGCTCTTATCTCTAGCTCGCTCTTACCTCTAGCTGGCTCTTATTTTATCTCTAGCTCGCTCTTATTTTATCTCTAGCTCGCTCTTATCTTATCTCTAGCTCGCTCTTATCTTATCTCTAGCTCGCTCTTATCTTATCTCTAGCTGGCCCTTATCTTATCTCTAGCTCGCTCTTATCTTATCTCTAGCTGGCCCTTATCTTATCTCTAGCTCGCTCTTATCTTATCTCTAGCTGGCCCTTATCTTATCTCTAGCTCGCTCTTATCTCTAGCTCGCTCTTATCTCTAGCTCGCTCTTATCTTATCTCTAGCTCGCTCTTATCTTATCTCTAGCTCGCCCTTATCTTATCTCTAGCTGGCCCTTATCTTATCTCTAGCTCGCTCTTATCTTATCTCTAGCTCGCCCTTATCTTATCTCTAGCTCGCTCTTATCTCTAGCTCGCTCTTATCTTATCTCTAGCTCGCTCTTATCTTATCTCTAGCTCGCCCTTATCTTATCTCTAGCTGGCCCTTATCTTATCTCTAGCTCGCTCTTATCTCTAGCTCGCTCTTATTTTATCTCTAGCTCGCTCTTATTTTATCTCTAGCTCGCTCTTATCTTTTCTCTAGCTCGCTCTTATCTTATCTCTAGCTCGCTCTTATCTTATCTCTAGCTCGCTCTTATCTTATCTCTAGCTGGCCCTTATCTTATCTCTAGCTCGCTCTTATCTCTAGCTCGCTCTTATCTCTAGCTCGCTCTTACCTCTAGCTGGCTCTTATTTTATCTCTAGCTCGCTCTTATTTTATCTCTAGCTCGCTCTTATCTTATCTCTAGCTCGCTCTTATCTTATCTCTAGCTCGCTCTTATCTTATCTCTAGCTCGCTCTTATCTTATCTCTAGCTCGCTCTTATCTTATCTCTAGCTCGCTATTATCTTATCTCTAGCTGGCCCTTATCTTATCTCTAGCTCGCTCTTATCTTATCTCTAGCTGGCCCTTATCTTATCTCTAGCTCGCTCTTATCTCTAGCTCGCTCTTATCTCTAGCTCGCTATTATCTTATCTCTAGCTGGCCCTTATTTTATCTCTAGCTCGCTCTTATCTCTAGCTGGCTCTTATCTTATCTCTAGCTCGCTCTTATCTCTAGCTGGCTCTTATCTTATCTCTAGCTCGCTCTTATCTTATCTCTAGCTGGCCCTTATCTTATCTCTAGCTCGCTCTTATCTCTAGCTCGCTCTTATCTCTAGCTCGCTATTATCTTATCTCTAGCTGGCCCTTATCTTATCTCTAGCTCGCTCTTATCTTATCTCTAGCTCGCCCTTATCTTATCTCTAGCTCTTATCTTATCTCTAGCTCGCTCTTATCTTATCTCTAGCTGGCCCTTATCTTATCTCTAGCTGGCTCTTATCTTATCTCTAGCTGGCCCTTATCTTATCTCTAGCTCGCTCTTATCTTATCTCTAGCTGGCCCTTATCTTATCTCTAGCTCGCTCTTATCTTATCTCTAGCTCGCTCTTATCTCTAGCTCGCTCTTATCTCTAGCTCGCTCTTATCTTATCTCTAGCTGGCCCTTATCTTATCTCTAGCTCGCTCTTATCTCTAGCTCGCTCTTATCTTATCTCTAGCTGGCCCTTATCTTATCTCTAGCTCGCTCTTATCTCTAGCTGGCCCTTATCTTATCTCTAGCTCGCGCTTATCTTATCTCTAGCTGGCCCTTATCTTATCTCTAGCTGGCCCTTATCTTATCTCTAGCTCGCTCTTATCTCTAGCTGGCTCTTATTTTATCTCTAGCTCGCTCTTATCTTATCTCTAGCTCGCTCTTATCTCTAGCTCGCTCTTATCTCTAGCTCGCTCTTATCTTATCTCTAGCTGGCCCTTATCTTATCTCTAGCTCGCTCTTATCTCTAGCTGGCCCTTATCTTATCTCTAGCTCGCGCTTATCTTATCTCTAGCTGGCTCTTATCTTATCTCTAGCTCGCTCTTATCTTATCTCTAGCTCGCGCTTATCTTATCTCTAGCTGGCCCTTATCTTATCTCTAGCTCGCTCTTATCTCTAGCTGGCCCTTATCTTATCTCTAGCTCGCGCTTATCTTATCTCTAGCTGGCCCTTATCTTATCTCTAGCTCGCGCTTATCTTATCTCTAGCTGGCCCTTATCTTATCTCTAGCTCGCTCTTATCTTATCTCTAGCTCGCTCTTATCTCTAGCTCGCTCTTATCTTATCTCTAGCTGGCTCTTATCTTATCTCTAGCTGGCTCTTATCTTATCTCTAGCTGGCTCTTATCTTATCTCTAGCTCGCTCTTATCTCTAGATCGCTCTTATCTTATCTCTAGCTGGCCCTTATCTTATCTCTAGCTCGCTCTTATCTCTAGCTCGCTCTTATCTTATCTCTAGCTGGCTATTATCTCTAGCTGGCCCTTATCTTATCTCTAGCTCGCTCTTATCTTATCTCTAGCTCGCTCTTATCTTATCTCTAGCTGGCTCTTATCTTATCTCTAGCTGGCTATTATCTCTAGCTGGCCCTTATCTTATCTCTAGCTCGCTCTTATCTTATCTCTAGCTCGCTCTTATCTTATCTCTAGCTCGCTCTTATCTTATCTCTAGCTCGCTCTTATCTTATCTCTAGCTCGCTCTTATCTTATCTCTAGCTCGCTCTTATCTCTAGCTCGCTCTTATCTTATCTCTAGCTCGCTCTTATCTCTAGCTCGCTCCTATCTTATCTCTAGCTCGCTCTTATCTCTAGCTCGCTCTTATCTTATCTCTAGCTCGCTCTTATCTTATCTCTAGCTCGCTCTTATCTCTAGCTCGCTCCTATCTTATCTCTAGCTCGCTCTTATCTCTAGCTCGCTCTTATCTTATCTCTAGCTCGCTCTTATCTCTAGCTCGCTCCTATCTTATCTCTAGCTCGCTCTTATCTCTAGCTCGCTCTTATCTTATCTCTAGCTCGCTCTTATCTTATCTCTAGCTCGCTCTTATCTTATCTCTAGCTCGCTCTTATCTTATCTCTAGCTCGCTCTTATCTCTAGCTCGCTCCTATCTTATCTCTAGCTCGCTCTTATCTCTAGCTCGCTCTTATCTTATCTCTAGCTGGCTCTTATCTTATCTCTAGCTCGCTATTATCTTATCTCTAGCTGGCTCTTATCTCTAGCTGGCCCTGATCTTATCTCTAGCTGGCCCTTATCTTATCTCTTGCTCGCTCTTATCTTATCTCTAGCTCGCTCTTATCTTATCTCTAGCTCGCTCTTATCTTATCTCTAGCTCGCTCTTATCTTATCTCTAGCTGGCTCTTATCTCTAGCTCGCTCTTATCTTATCTCTAGCTCGCTCTTATCTTATCTCTAGCTCGCTCTTATCTTATCTCTAGCTCGCTCTTATCTTATCTCTAGCTGGCCCTTATCGTATCTCTAGCTCGCTCTTATCTTATCTCTAGCTGGCTCTTATCTTATCTCTAGCTCGCTCTTATCTTATCTCTTGCTCGCTCTTATCTTATCTCTAGCTCGCTCTTATCTTATCTCTAGCTCGCTCTTATCTTATCTCTAGCTCGCTCTTATCTTATCTCTAGCTCGCTCTTATCTTATCTCTAGCTCGCTCTTATCTTATCTCTAGCTGGCCCTTATCTTATCTCTAGCTCGCTCTTATCTTATCTCTAGCTCGCTCTTATCTTATCTCTAGCTCGCTCTTATCTTATCTCTAGCTGGCTCTTATCTCTAGCTCGCTCTTATCTTATCTCTAGCTGGCTCTTATCTCTAGCTCGCTCTTATCTTATCTCTAGCTCGCTCTTATCTCTAGCTCGCTCTTATCTTATCTCTAGCTGGCCCTTATCTTATCTCTAGCTCGCTCTTATCTTATCTCTAGCTCGCTCTTATCTTATCTCTAGCTCGCTCTTATCTTATCTCTAGCTGGCTCTTATCTCTAGCTCGCTCTTATCTTATCTCTTGCTCGCTCTTATCTTATCTCTAGCTCGCTCTTATCTTATCTCTAGCTCGCTCTTATCTTATCTCTAGCTCGCTCTTATCTTATCTCTAGCTCGCTCTTATCTTATCTCTAGCTCGCTCTTATCTTATCTCTAGCTGGCCCTTATCTTATCTCTAGCTCGCTCTTATCTTATCTCTAGCTCGCTCTTATCTTATCTCTAGCTCGCTCTTATCTTATCTCTAGCTGGCTCTTATCTCTAGCTCGCTCTTATCTTATCTCTAGCTGGCTCTTATCTCTAGCTCGCTCTTATCTTATCTCTAGCTCGCTCTTATCTCTAGCTCGCTCTTATCTTATCTCTAGCTCGCTCTTATCTTATCTCTAGCTCGCTCTTATCTTATCTCTAGCTGGCCCTTATCTTATCTCTAGCTCGCTCTTATCTTATCTCTAGCTCGCTCTTATCTTATCTCTAGCTGGCCCTTATCTTATCTCTAGCTCGCTCTTATCTCTAGCTCGCTCTTATCTTATCTCTAGCTGGCTCTTATCTTATCTCTAGCTCGCTCTTATCTTATCTCTAGCTGGCTCTTATCTTATCTCTAGCTGGCCCTTATCTTATCTCTAGCTCGCTCTTATCTCTAGCTCGCTCTTATCTTATCTCTAGCTCGCTCTTATCTTATCTCTAGCTGGCCCTTATCTTATCTCTAGCTTGCTCTTATCTCTAGCTCGCTCTTATCTTATCTTTAGCTCGCTCTTATCTTATCTCTAGCTCGCTCTTATCTTATCTCTAGCTCGCTCTTATCTCTAGCTCGCTCTTATCTTATCTCTAGCTCGCCCTTATCTTATCTCTAGCTCGCTCTTATCTCTAGCTCGCTCTTATCTCTAGCTCGCTCTTATCTTATCTCTAGCTCGCTCTTATCTTATCTCTAGCTCGCTCTTATCTCTAGCTCGCTCTTATCTTATCTCTAGCTCGCTCTTATCTTATCTCTAGCTCGCTCTTATCTCTAGCTCGCTCTTATCTTATCTCTAGCTCGCTCTTATCTTATCTCTAGCTCGCTCTTATCTTATCTCTAGCTCGCTCTTATCTCTAGCTCGCTCTTATCTTATCTCTAGCTCGCTCTTATCTTATCTCTAGCTCGCTCTTATCTTATCTCTAGCTCGCTCTTATCTCTAGCTCGCTCTTATCTCTAGCTCGCTCTTATCTCTAGCTCGCTCTTATCTTATCTCTAGCTCGCCCTTATCTTATCTCTAGCTCGCTCTTATCTCTAGCTCGCTCTTATCTTATCTCTAGCTCGCTCTTATCTTATCTCTAGCTGGCTCTTATCTTATCTCTAGCTCGCTCTTATCTTATCTCTAGCTGGCTCTTATCTTATCTCTAGCTCGCTCTTATCTTATCTCTAGCTCGCTCTTATCTTATCTCTAGCTGGCTCTTATCTTATCTCTAGCTCGCTCTTATCTTATCTCTAGCTCGCTCTTATCTTATCTCTAGCTGGCTCTTATCTTATCTCTAGCTCGCTCTTATCTTATCTCTAGCTCGCTCTTATCTTATCTCTAGCTCGCTCTTATCTCTAGCTGGCCCTGATCTTATCTTTAGCTGGCCCTGATCTTATCTCTAGCTGGCCCTTACCCATCCCCGACTGCAGTGCCAGCTAGAAGACTGCCTTGACCTTTCCAACATTTGAAATGTCTGAGTTACGTCTTCATTAAGTGTGTGATATTTTCTTTCTGTTAGGTGCACGAGCCAAAATAGTCCCGACAAGATGAGGCCATGAATAACTCCTATCTGTATTCAAGATGGACGCCTCACATACGCAACGTCAAAGAAACCAAAACTACCACCAGAAGCGGGAATAACAACAACATTATCAGCAACAACCATCAACATTCTGTCGGCAGTCATTTGGACAGGCATACATCTTCTTCAAAAACTACAACCGTGAATTATCCCAAACTGATAGACACAGAAAGGGCTGGGCTGCAGACTTTGTCTGCACTAAAGACAACCCCACGACAGCTGGGGATTTCCCGCCCATTTTCTGGTCCCTGTGGACACTGTCTTCATCGATTTCAACATGGCACTCTCATTGACCATCTAAGCACCCGAGACAGCGCAGCACCAGTAGGCCCCCTCGAGATTTCACCGTCTGCTCTAGACCTTATCATCATTAACGTTGCGGTTGTTCTGATAACATTCCAGGCGTTCTTCTCCGTGATCACATCCCCGCCATCTGGCCTGGTAGAGATGGGAAACGAAGGAAGTGTTCCATCAACAGAAGAAAGTACACCCATATCCGAGTACCCGTCACTGTACTCGATTCATTCCAAAGTACGATCATCCGTAGAGAGCACCAGAGTCCCATCGCCAATGGAGGCACCCGAGCCAGACCTGAGTCACCTGACTCCCGAGGAGGTTGCCCAGATTAGGAGCGTCATGGAGAGGGCGAGACATGTACAACACGAGGAGTCGTCAAGAGCCAGGTGAGTGTATATGTTGTACCACTATGTACCAGGCTGGCAAAAGCATCATGTGTGTGTGGGGGGGGGGAGAAAGGGGGGGGGGACGATTCACGCCTGGCTGCTTGCATCAGGATCTTGGGGTCCAGCGCTGAATGAGCTGACAGCAACCTACGTCTCACATCTGGCTGAGAAGGTAAACCAGGTCCCATGCAGTATTGTTGTAAACGAATACACGTCACAAAGTCCATTTTAGATTTTTCAAAGAGAACGCCGAAGAGGAAGAAGAAGATAAGAAGGATAAGAAGACGAAGAAGCAGAAGAAGAAAAGAAGAAGAAGAAGAAGAAGAAGAAGAATGAAAATAGAAGAAAAAAATTGTGACAGAATGCAGCACTGCATTATCTGAGACAGGCTTCCTCTCAAAGACCAAGTACAGCCATGGGCTGTAGGGCTGTACATGAATCGAGAAGCGAGGATGTGTTTTGATTGATTGAACATTCGTATTAGAAAAGTGTTCTAAACTAGCGTAAGATGAACCGTAATAAACTTGGTCGTCCCTGGCTGGATCCTAGGGGATGGGTGTGTTGTGGGGGGGGGGGGGGCGGGAGGTGGACCGTTGCGACATGATGCATGTCATAAATGGCGACTAAAGAGAGCTGTCAATGGGGTTAGCAACCTAAACATGATGTAAAACATGCAGTTACAGAACCTCCAACTGTAATATAGTGTGTCCAGTGTTTTGGAGTTATCCTCCTTAAATGGGCCGAATATACTTACACTCCGGCTGGTGTGAAAACGTTAGAAGAAGAATTTACTTCGTCACCCCAATAGTACCTGGGTTGATAAGAGTGGGACCACTGTAACCGTCCAAGCATGGCGTAATATGAGTGTTGAATATGTGGCTAGCAACCTCATCGTGTAGAAGCAGTGCTATTGAAACGACCACTACAGATTCTCTGATACCATCTTCCTGTAAATGGACTACCTGTTGTAGGAGAACAAATGAATGAAGAAATTAAGGAATCAATCAATCAATCTATTTGTAGTGGCAAGGGGCCGAGCAGTTAAGCTGCTGGCTCTCGCAGTGCGTCCTTCTTCAAACATCGCTGTTCAGTTCTTCACTGTTGTCTTCGACACACTTTTATCACCATACACTGCCTGCATTCTGCGATGAATGTCAACTGGTCGACATCCTTCAGCTGTTAGAAGCCGAATCACCGCTTGCTGATCAACTCTGGACGGATTCCGTATCACACCCGCCAAGTTTTCAACGGTCTACTGAGGAAACTATGAGTCGGAGAATAATGCAATTTTGCAAACTTGACGGTTGGTATGTGCTGCTTGCATCATCGTACATATGTTCAATTGGTGCAGTTAGGTCCTGTTTCATTTGAACACGCCTCGTTCATTAACAGTAGTACACATTTCCATTTAAAACTGTGTTGACTGGAACGTGTCGATGTCGGAGATCGAACTCATTATCTTCGTTGTCAGAAGCGAGCACTCTACCATTCAGCTATTCAGACACTCAACGACCAATTACGTTATCTAGACTCCACTACCTATACGACTATTACAATTTGGCAGGAATCATTCTGTGACCACCTGAGATAATGTGATACAGTGTAGTTAGCCGGTTCACTAGTGCTGACATTCAACATACACTCTCACACTGATCTACGTGTGTATTGTTTGTCCACATCAGCCGTCTCACATGTTGTTCTCCGTGATGACATTGCTGAAGTCAGTGGGGACTAGGGGTGAAACTCGCTCGGTTTCACAATCCCAACGCATCGGGTTCGTATCCCATGTGTCCAGTTTGACAGACACTGATTTTTTCTCTCGGTGCAAACGATCCCCCACGTACAGAAAGTAATGTCAATCTACTGTACTGCAGACTTATCAAGAAACTTATACCAGCGGTTTATAAGAGGCGACGTTCTGCTAAGGATATTCTACTGACTTTTTTTGTGAAGTTGCTAACGCCATGTGCAACTCTCCTTAGTTATCTGTTATGACACACTTGACAGTGAAGTAGTCATATCAACTCTCCCTAGAAAAATCCCCCTGTCTGAACGCCGTCAAGTAAAGCTCCAGTTGACATCCACTGTGCATGTTTATTGGGATGATGATGGTGTTAGACTCACTTCTTGAACAAGGGCACACTACGGAATGATGTGGACAGCATCACGCCAGCCGCCTTTATTTCCTAGACTTGCTCTGGTACCACGTTTTTTGAGACTGAGTCGACCACAGAGTTGCTCCCAATCGAGAAAATATCCTAGAGCAAAAATTCCCATTCTCACACACGTCCCATCATCCGTACGTCCCCACACGTCCCACCAGACCCACTCCCCCACACCACCTCCCCTATACGTCCCATCCCAACACCCCGTCCCATCACCCCCATTCCGTCCCATCCCCGACCCCGTCCCACCACACCCACCCCGTCCCATCTCCCCATCCCGTCCCACCACCTCACTCCATCCCACCACCCCCACTCCGTCCCATCTCCTCCCACCCCGTCCCACCACCCCCACCCCGTCCCATCTCCTCCCACCCAGTCCCACCACCCCTCCCCGTCCCATCTCCTCCCACCCCGTCCCACCACGCCCACTCCGTCCCATAAATCCACTCAAGGAAATCTCCGGGACCAGACAACACTTTGCGACACAGAATGTGAGAAGAAATCACGAGTTTTCCGATGATCGAAAGAAGCAGACCTTAGAGAGGTGGATGGTAAAAGATATTTCCAGATAATTAGATTTCGATCTGGCTACACTACTATCATTCACTGACTAGCTAGTCCGACAGCGGTCACTGCTGCAGGGGATAAAGTGTCAGAGACTTCATTGTAAGAAGCCACAACTTGTTTATGGCACAGGGTGGCCAGCTCGCTCCATTGTTGCCTATCCTTCTCTTACAGTGAGCCAGGTAGACCTGGGTCGACAAGAGCGTGCGTAACGGGAGTTGGACTTCGCACCCCTTTTATGAAAACCGAGTGCTCTACCCAGACGCTTATAAGACACAATTTGGAAAGTTTAATGTTTGATTACTCCAAAAATAGGGGATGGGCATGTCTGTCATACATGGGAGAGTGATGGCAGGGCAGAGAGATACATGGGAGAGTGATGGCAGGGCAGAGAGATACATGGGAGAGGGATAGCAGGGCAGAGAGATACATGGGAGAGTGATAGCAGGGCAGAGAGATACATGGGAGAGTGATAGCAGGGCAGAGAGATACACGGGAGAGTGATAGCAGGGCAGAGAGATACACGGGAGAGTGATAGCAGGGCAGAGAGATACATGGGAGAGTGATGGCAGGGCAGAGAGATACATGGGAGAGTGATGGCAGGGCAGAGAGATACATGGGAGAGTGATAGCAGGGCAGAGAGATACACGGGAGAGTGATAGCAGGGCAGAGAGATACACGGGAGAGTGATAGCAGGGCAGAGAGATACATGGGAGAGTGATGGCAGGGCAGAGAGATACATGGGAGAGTGATGGCAGGGCAGAGAGATACATGGGAGAGTGATGGCAGGGCAGAGAGATACACGGGAGAGTGATAGCAGGGCAGAGAGATACATGGGAGAATGATGACAGAGATACACGGGAGTGTGATTACATGCAGAGAGATACACGGGAGAGTGATGGCATGGCAGAGAGATACACGGGAGAGTGATGGCATGACAGAGAGATACACGGGAGAGTGATGCCATGGCAGAGAGATACACGGGAGAGTGATGGCATGGCAGAGAGCGTGGACCACTTGTCAGTCTGAAATTACCTTAGTGCACTACCACCAGGTATGTACAGGTAACTGCTGAATCCCAAACTTATTGGTACTGAGTATGGGAGCAGCATTGTTAGAGAAGAACTTTCCATGGCAAAGGTACCGGGTTTAATTACCGATTTCGACATGCTCAGGTCTACCCAGCGGTAAATGGGTATCTGAATTACAGTTGAGATCTGTATCACACCACCTCTGTGTTTGTGCATGTGTGTAAATACAAGTGTGTGTGTATGTGTGCAAAAACATCTGTGTGTGTATGTCTGTGTATGGGTGTAAATACATATGTGTGTATGCGTGTGTATGTCTGTGCATGTGTGTAAATACATGTGTGTGTGTGTGTGTGTGTATATGTCTGTGCATGTGTGTAAATACATGTGTATGTGTGTATGTCTGTGAATGTGTAAATAATTACATGTGTGTGCGTGTATGTGTGTGTATGTCTGTGCATGTATGTAAATACATATGCATGTATGTCTGTGCATCTATACGAGTATGGGAAACAAAATGACTCTTCAGAAATGTCCTGTGTAGGGATTTTGGCGATCGAGCAATATGCGCGTGCGCAACCGAGCGTACAATATGCCCGTCACACTATCACCTTGCATTGTCAAAGAATGAGTTGTTATTCGCTGTGTGTACTCACTGGATGTGAAACCTTCTAAAAACTACAGACTATAAAGGTCCAGCATGGAGACAGCTATTTGAGTCACCGGAGAGTGTATGAAAGGGTAAAAAGATTTCGAAACGGAAGACAAAACTTTATTGGTGAACCGAAGCGTGAAAAACCAGGTAGCGGCATCTGACACAACGGAAGAGCAGATCGACCAGCTAGTCCGTGGCAACAGGCAAATTCCTATACATGAAATAGCCGTCGATTTCAACATGAGTCCCGATCATGCGCACACGGTTGTCCATGATGATCGAGTGGTCTGCCGGGATCTTTATGTATGCCAAGAGCAGCAGCACTGCCTCACGGAGAGCATAATGTAAGAGGCGACTAACTGTGTGACATGGCATAAGAGGCGACTAACTGTGTGACATGGCATAAGAGGCGACTAACTGTGTGACATGGCATAAGAGGCGACTAACTGTGTGACATGGCATAATAGGCGACTAGCTGTGTGACATGGCATAATACCGACCATGGTAAGTTGGTTTGTTTAGAAGACGCATAGATGGCGTCTAATAGGCTGTGCGTCTACTTTGCTCTAGTGTTTGAGGCTATTAAGATGGACTCGTACATTGGTTAACCACCCTCCGTAACGCGGCGGAGTATTAAGCTGCTCGAGCCTAGACCACTAAGCAGGAAACCCATTTCCCGGCTACATCCAGCTCATACCAGAGCTGTGACCTGCACAGGGCCATATGCGTACAGGTCAACTAAGAGCTAGCACCTCATTTAGAGAAAAGTGTGTAGCAGATGGGACCCAATGAAGATGACGAGGTTATGGAGGCAGTGCATAATAGGTTAAAGGCCACACTATAAACCTTTTTCTAGAAGACATCCACAAGCTAGTGGACAGGGGGACAAAGCGTGTTGGACATCCACAAGCTAGGGGACAGGGGGACAAAGCGTATTGGACATCCACAAGACAGTGGACAGATGGACACAGTATGTTGGATATCCACAAGCTAGTGGACAGGGGGACAAAGTGTGTTGGACATCCACAAGACAGTGGACAGATGGACACAGTGTGTTGGATATCCACAAGCTAGTGGACAGGGGGACAAAGTGTGTTGGACATCCACAAGCTAGGGGACAGGGGGACAAAGTGTGTTGCACATCCACAAGCTAGTGGACAGGGGGACAAAGTATGTTGATATCCACAAGCTAGGGGACAGGTGGAGAAAGTGTGTTGGATATCCACAAGCTAGGGGACAGGTGGACAAAGTGTGCTGGATATCCACAATTTAGGGGACAGGTGGACAAAGTGTGTTGGACATCCACAAGTTAGGGGACAGGTGGACAAAGTGTATTGGACATCCACAAGGTAGGGGACAGGTGGAGAAAATGTTTTGGACATCTATAAACTAGGGGACAAAGTGTGTTGAACATTCACAAGTTAGTAGACAGGTGGACAAGTGTGTTGGACATCTACAGGATAGGGGACAAAGTGTGTTGGACATCTACAAGCTTAAAGGACAAAGTGTGTTGGACATCTACAAGCTAGGGGAAAGGTGGACAAATTGTGTTGGACATCCACAAACTAGGAGACAAAGTGTGTTAGACATCTACAAGTATGACGACAAGGTGTGTTGGACACCCACAAGCCAGTGGACAGGTGGAGAAAGTGTGTTGGACATCCACAAGCTAGGGGACACGCACGAACACACACACACAACAGCACAGTCATCTGTCTGATAGTCTGCTTTTCCTCCACCTCCCCTCTCTCATCCGCCTTGTTCTTCTTCTCTTCTACTACTACTTCTAATACTACAACTACTGTTACTACTACAATAACTACTATTACTTCTAAAATTTACAACCTCTGTTACTACTACTACTACTACTACTACTACTACTACTACTACTACTATTACTACTACTACTACAATAACAACTACTACTACTACTACTATTACTACTACTACTACAACAACAACTACTACTACTATTACTACTACTACTACAACAACAACTACTACTACTATTACTACTACTGCTGATACTGCTACTAATACAACTATTGCTACTACTGATATTGCTGCTACTACTACTACTACTACTACTACTACTACTACAACTATTGATACTACTACTGCTACTACTACTGCTACTACTACTATTACTACAACTATTGATACTACTACTGCTACTACTACTGCTACTATTACAACAACTATTGCTACTATAAATCATAAGCTGTCTCCGAAGCATACAACACCAGCCTGTGTTTATAATTATACCTGTTTGGCACACTCGTGATAAAGTGAGCTGAAGGGAGTCCTACGTTGCTGTTGGGGATGATGTATCAGCGGTTTCATGGTATTAGACCTCAGCATTTTAGAAGGCAGTATGACCAGCATTTCTTTCTTTACAGTAAGCCTAGTAGCCCATTTCAGATGAATGGACTGGAGAGTTTAGATATTAGGACTGGATCCAATTACCTTTCAGGAGACTCCAGCGCTCTAAACACTCTGTCACTGATGCACTCATACGCAAGATAGCCACAGTTCAAACAAGAAATAATGGTCATGAACGTGCACTGTCAACAAAAACCAGCAAAACAAAATTGGTAATTAAATATGTAGAGAATAGCCGTGCAATAATACAGCCGGATGCATAGATTAAATATGTAGAGAATAGCCGTGCAATAATACAGCCGGATGCATAGATTAAATATGTAGAGAATAGCCGTGCAATAATACAGCCGGATCCATATATTAAATATGTAGAGAATTGCCGTGCAATAATACAGCCGGATCCATAGATTAAAGACATAAAAAAGAGCGATTGGAGAAAACATGAAGGTTTGCCAATAAATTAATCATTGAGCGACAAGGAAATACGACACCGCCCGGCAGCGTTAATTTTCTAGTGAGAAGAAACAGAAAACAATGAACAATTCATGAATACCTGGAGCGAGACAAAACTTCCACAGGAACAGGTGAAGTAAGAACATATCGGAACACAACTAATGCAAGATCAAAGAAATAATATCTTTGCCTCTGCTTCTTTTGCGTTGTCGCTGAAAATGGCGTTCTGTTATGACGTCTCATAGTTTACATACAATAAAGCTACAATAACTGCGCCTTTCGGTCCGATACATCCGGTTTCGTCGTAGAATTTTTGGGACAGGGTTTGCCTTCTCTCTTTGACGCACATTGTCTCTGTCTGTCTGCGCGGGAGCAGTCTGTTTCCTGGGCTGCCCCATGAAGGCAGAAGAGGATCTCGATCAGATCTCTCACTGACGCAAGCAGGCAGTTCCCATTGTCTGGCTGGTGTCAGCTCATTCTTCACTCATTGATTGGCCCCTCAACATCACGTGGGGTGGCAGCAACTAACTAGGGATCCGTAAGGACCTACACACCCTACTTTGCAATAGGCACTAGGTAAGGTTGTGAATGTAGCTAGCTACTTTACCATTCATAAAAGAATCACATAAACCACATTTACAAGAGCCCAAGAAGGAATTCACGTCTGCCTGAAAGAAAGCCAACTGAAAATGGGACATTAGTTATATGGCAGTGGGAAATATGAAAATGGAACATTAATTATATGCCAATGGGAAATATGAAAATGGCACATTAATTATATGCCAATGGGAAATATGAAAATGGCACATTAATTATATGCCAATGGGAAATATGAAAATGGCACATTAATTATATGGCAGTGGGAAATATGAACATGTAACATTAATTATATGGCAGTGGGAAATAGGACAATGGGACATTAATTAAATGGCAGTGGGAAATATAAAAATGGAACATTAATTATATGGCAGTGGGAAATAGGACAATGGGACATTAATTATATTGCAGTGGGAAATTTGAAAATGGGACATTAGTTATATGGCAGTGGGAAATATGAAAATGGGACATTAATTATATGGCAGTGGGAAATATGAAAATGGGACATTAGTTATATGGCAGTGGGAAATATGAAAATGGGACATTAATTAAATGGCAGTGGGAAATATAAAAATGGAACATTAATTATATGGCAGTGGGAAATAGGACAATGGGACATTAATTATATTGCAGTGGGAAATTTGAAAATGGGACATTAGTTATATGGCAGTGGGAAATATGAAAATGGGACATTAATTATATGGCAGTGGGAAATATGAAAATGGGACATTAGTTATATGGCAATGGGAAATTTGAAACTGGAATATTAATTATTTGGCAATGGGAAATATGACAATGGAACATTAATTATATGGCAGTGGGAAATATGATAATGGGACATTAGTTATATGGCAGTGTGAAATATTAAAATGGAACATTAATTATATGGCAATGGGAAATATGCAAATGGGACATTAGTTATATGGCAGTGGAAAATATGAAAATGGGACATTAGTTATATGGCAGTGGGAAATATGAAAATGGGAAATTAGTTATATGTCAATGGGAAATATGAAAATGGAACATTAATGATCTTGGAGTTCTGTGATGTAATGTTTGTTTGCTTATTGCGAGTGGTAGTGCTGTGGTTATTAGCCGTACGCAATTGTTCCCGTCAAGGAAAGAGATCTTGTGAAGTGTTCAAGTGTACGACTCTCAAAAAAGTTTGGCAGTGTTTCAAGGGAGTGAAATTTGGAAGTGGACTCAGATTTGGAAACTGTTCCTTCACAACAAAGCTTGCCTGGTCCATGTTAGTGTCTATGGTTAGAGTCCATGGTTTGTTTCCATGGTTAGTATCCATGGTTAGTATACATGGTTAGTATACATGGTTAGTATACATGGTTAGTATAACTAGGTCAGCGGGATGTAACTGATTCTAACACGTATCCCAATGTTGCGTTCTTGACCGATTACTCAGTTTCGTTTGAGCCTTCAGTTGAAGAAAAGCAGCAAGCAATAACGAGAGGTAGGCCAACTCCGGACATTTGTTCAATCAAAGGTAGGCCAACTCCAGACATATATTCAAACAGAAGGTAGACCAACTCTAGACATTTGTTCAATCAAAGGTAGGCCAACTCTAGACACATGTTCAAACAAACGGTAGGCCAACTCAGACATCTGTTCAAACAAAAGGTAGGCCAACTCCGGACATCGGTTCAATCAAAAGTTGGCCCACTCCAGACCTGTTCAAACAAAAGGTAGACCAACTCCAGACATCTGTTCAATCAAAAGGTAGGCCAACTTCAGTCATCTGTTCAATCAAAAGGTAGGCCAGCTCCGGACATTTGTTCAATTAAAAATGAAAGACTATACACGTCAATTCAAAACCGATGATTACATTTCTTCAAAAATGGTTAACTGCGTGCAAATCAAGAACCACAGTATACTGTTGACCTTGTGCGCGTCAGAGCTGTGGATGCAGATTAATACTGGCTTTTATGATGTCAGTCATTTCCAGAAAGCCAGTTTGCCCAACGAAAAAACTCACTCAGACCTATCCGTAATAACTAAATGAAAATTTTTTCTGGGAAACGAGACTATATTAATATTATATATATATATATATCCTGGTTCTTAGTCGACCTGTACTTGTACAGGGGTAGATACCCTTGTGAAGGTCCCAGCTCTGGTTCAGGCTGGATGTAGCCGCGAGGAGGATTTCCTGCTTGGCAGGCTAGGCTCGAACAGCTTATTACTCTGTTACGTTCGGACAGGTGCAGCGTAGGGTGGTTAACTGATATGCGAGTCCATCTTAATAGGCTCAAACACCAGAGCAAAGTAGACCCGCAGCCTGTTAGGCGACATCTATGCCGCTCTAAACAAACCACCTGACTATGGCCGGTGTTATGCCATGTCACACAGTTGGTTGCCTCTTACTACATGCTTTCTATAGGGCAGTGGTGCTATTCAGTATATATATATATATATATATAATATATTTGTTTGTTTATTCTATTTCTCAGTATTGTTTATCGGTTGCAGTGACCATTAACAGATACTGTTCATTAGTCAAGTAAAAAAGTCAAGATCTCGTCATGCCATGCGGCGCATAGGACAAATTGGTGTTAGGCCCCATATTATTTTATAACCCAAGGGACTCAGTAGATGATGTGGTCAGCAACACGCCGGCCGACTTTACTTCTTGGACTGAACCGGTACCCATTTAAGGATGGGTCGATCAAGGTGCCATTGCGGTCTGAAAAACCATTTCCGCCTCAACTGGACCACTCGAATGCGACCACTCAGAGCGCTAACAACTACGCTGCGCTGCTCCCTATTTTATATTATTAGGAGAGCATTTCTCGTCAGCCCCATGATGGAAGGCGTCCTCAAACATAGCCCCCTTTGAGAAAAGTCACGGCACGCCACTGAAGTCAAGGTACATCAAGTCTGCCAGGTTCGAACCCAAATATAATATAGTTAACCTTTAAATCAATCTACATTTTAGTTGTTTGAAAATGTCCATACTTTCTGACTATTTGACAGTTAAACTTTCTACAGGTACAAGTACACTTTAGATCCTGACTAACATAGTCTGGTGAGTTTGTTCTGTCTGACCCTGACTAACATAGTCTGATGAGTTTGTTCTGTCTGACCCTGACTAACATAGTCTGATGAGTTTGTTCTGTCTGACACTGACTAACATACTCTGGTCAGTTTGTTCTGTCTGACCCTGACTAACATAGTCTGGTCAGTTTGTTCTGTCTGATCCTGACTAACATAGTCTGGTCAGTTTGTTCTGTCTGATCCTGACTAACATAGTCTGGTCAGTTTGTTTTGCCTGACTGAACGTTAGTTTTCTCTACCCATATATCTATGATAGATCACTCTCCAAAAACA